>CM048747.1:130975000-131575000 GCA_026315105.1 Locusta migratoria
TGACTTCGTTCATCTATCTTAAAACGTTCGAGAGTCAAAATACTCTCTCTTGTATAATCAGAGTTATTTAATTAATCGATAATCGATATTTTCTTTATCATGGATCAAATATAATATATCGCATTTTCTGAATAAAATAAAGAAATATTTCGTTTTCAAAACTGTCAGGAAAAATTAATCTCCCCACTCTCCTTCCTGTTCCCTGTCGCCTACTACATGTTACGTCACATCTTCCACACTCTCTCTTCTGCTCCCACTACTGCCATCTCCATCCATTTATCTTTTTCTCTGGCATTGATTCTCTCCCGCTATGACTGCCTTCTCGCTTGCTCTCTCACATAGAGATTGCTCGTTCTCTCTTCCACCGTCACATTCTGCCATTCTTTTTTCAAGATATTCACAAATTAACAGTGAATATTTTCGCATGCTCAAACTTTTGGTGGGGAAGTCTGAATGAGGACTGAGAGGACTGAGGCTGACGGTTTCCTACTTATCTCTCTGAGTCTTTGAAAGTGGAACATATATTTATCTTTTTTTGTGCTCCCATATTAGCAGTTTTGATTCACTTCCTTTCCTTCCTTCACCGTGGTGTGCTGCTTACATGAAACAAATTCTGTACAAAGTAAAGATTTCATAATTTCTGAATATGATTCGACACATTTCTACACAGGGAATGACGATTGACAAAAAGATACTGTCATTCATCAGTAGACGTTATCAGACTGTACGACAGCCGAAATCAATTTTTTTCACGGAACTGCTTTCTTAAAATGATGTGATAAATATTTTATAATTATCGTTGTCCACTGTAAATGAAGTGGGAAACAGCGCGTATTCGTCCGCCGGATATGAAACGAATATGTCGAGAACACAATGAGATATTGTGTTCTCAATTTTCAATAATGTCTTCATATATCCTCTGAATTTCATTTCCCTTTATGTACGATATAAAATCAATCATTTAAGCAATATAAACTCTTTACGTTGCAATACTTTACTTAATTTGATGCTGCTCAATAACTGTAATAAGTCACGAAAATAAAATCAATCCTTCGTCAGTCGAAGATATCAGACTGTAAGGTTCTTAAAACCTGCTAGTAAGTTTCATAGCCGCCAGAACGTATTATCTCAGTACAAACCTAAAACCGGCCGCGGTGGCCGAGGGGACTGAGGCGCTCCAGGCACGGACAGCACGGCCACTACGGTCGGGGGTTCGAATCCCCCCTCGGTCATGGATATTTGTGCCGTTTTTAGTCTTAGCTAGTTCATAAGTAGTTTGTAAGCTTAGGGACTGATGACCCCGTAGTTAAGTCCCATAAGCTTAACAAACATTTGAATTTGTATAAACCTAAATATTATGACTTTTCAAGTGTGTCTTGATAACGGATAGTATAGCATAAAACGGTAAAATGGCATCTGTAAATAAATTTCTAATAATTATACAGTTAAACATTTTGCCATTTACTTTGGTTAGTACTCACAAGGAAAGTACTTGGGCTCGAATAAACACATATACAACAAAATCGTATGAGAGATAATGTAAACATCCCTTATTGCACTAGTGATACTGCCGCATCTGAAAAATTCTGCAGTCGTTCCGTTAGAGGCCTCTGCCTGTGCCTTGCCACATTGCACTTTGACCTGTCGGTTCGCCAGTAGAGACAGTGCAGTGTGCCTCCGAAGTTGCGTTTTGTGACGTTATTTGGGTCGTGAGGCGTCAGATGGAGCGGCGATTGGTAATCAATCCTGCTAATGTATTGCGATTGGTTGAGATGAAGTTACGAAGAACACTTCTTCGTGAAGATGGTATTAGTGTAGAAGATGAATCATTCGCATGCTTTCACGTACCCGTTATGGTACAGAAATATGAGCAAAAGTTGGATACTGTTGTAACACTAATACATAATGATGACAAGTTGGATACTGTTGTAACAGTAACACATAATGATGACAAGTTGGATACTGTTGTAACACTAACACATAATGATGACAATAGGGATGATAATGACGAACAACTCAATGCATGCGGTAGTGCTACGGTAAGTGCGGGAAGAGCCGATGGAAGCAGTGGCAGTGAATACCAACAGTCTTGCGATAAGAAGGTTAAAGTTGCAACTGTCATCACGGCTTTTGATGACATTAGGCTAGAGAACATGTACGATGATTATTACATAATTTATAGTTATCTGCATTGCGTATGGCGTCTACAATTACAGCTACAGTGCTATCTAGAGCATGATTGCCAAGTTTTGCATAAAAACGACACCCACCAGCACACTGGGGTATACGTAGTGATCCTGTAAGAAAACGTTCATACAGATATGTATGTTCGAACCCATGTACTTTCCTTGTAAGATATTCGTGGCCATGGAGCTAAAAGGGTAGAAATCGATTGTTGTGATTTTGTGTTTAAGTACAGTGACTATGAATCGCTGGGTTTTCGTAACGGATAAAGATATCTAAAAAAATTTAGAATATACTTAACGAAAATCATCTTAAGAACATCTGATAAAAATTGCAACGGTTTATAAGGAAGTATAGAAATGGTCATTCTCAAAATTTCTAGCATTGGTATCCAATAGTCATGGTTTTTCCTGGTTTTCAAGAACCATCCTTGAACAAATAGTGTTTTTACTGTATAAAGCCCACCCGAGACCACATTCACTGTACAAAAAGCAACTGATTTGCCCAATTTGGCTGGGCTGCAGGACGTATGTGATAATTTAATTTTGACAATATATTGTAGAATAGGTACAGTATGTCATTCTTCTGAAACGTATAAAAACTGCTAGTTAAATGAGAAAACTTTACCCCCCCCCCCCATCTACTTAATCAATATAATTCGAGAATGAACTCCTAAGGAAACGACGTTTTGGAAAATAGTAATACCGTGTACTGTGTTGTGGAATTCTGAGGCAAAGTAATTGAAGTGGGTAAAGTATTTATTGAGTAAAAACGTGCTTGTAAAATATTCTAAAAAATAGATATCAGTACGTCTAGCAGAGGCCTCTTTCAAAATATTACTAATTTCTCTTGTAGTTTTAATCATTTTCTGTTACATTACCTCCTTGATAGTATTTGACGACCATAAAGAAAATGAGGTATTGTCGAACTACGACTTACATAATCAGAGTAAAAAAGTCAAGTAGCTATTTGTGAAAGCTTCACAGTAACCGTCAGTATTTAGTTAAAGTAGGCTTTTCAACGGGCATCCATCAGAAATACAATAATAGTAATATCTACATACTCAGAACAAAGCATGAATTATCTCGTTTCAAGATTTGAAGTTTTTCATGTGCAGCTTGATAAGTGCACAACTTAACGTTGTTTGTCAGGAATTGGGGAAGAGACCAGAGCACGTTGGCCATATCGTCTGAATTTTTTTATATCAATTTATTTTTCATATTTAAATTTATGAAATTATTCTTAAATATTAGAGAGGTCTTGCTGAATCTGGATAGCAATTATTGAGTTGAAAGTTACAATATAAGAAAAAATTAATTACTGGCCATATGTCAAGTGGGCCAATCTGCCCCTACCTCGGGGTAGGTTGGCCCAGAGGCTGGGACACGTTGACTCATGTATTATTTTGATAAATCAAAGTACTATAAACAAAATCAAGAGACATAAAAAACCTTTTAAACATGTAATAGCGTTCTGAGTAGTCATAAACTGGTTTATTTATTTATTTTCTTTAGAATATCTGATTTAAGGCCTTGGTTTAAACCTACGTTTCATTTGTAGAATCATAAAAATATTTCATCATCATCATCATAATCATCATCATCATCATCATTAGAGACTGATTATGCCTTTCAGCGTTCAGTCTGGAGCATAATACCTCTAATAAAATTCCTCCATGATCCCCTATTCAATGCTAACATTGATACATCGTCTGATGTTATGCCTTTTACTTCAAAATCATTCTGCACCGAATCTATGTACTTTCTTCTTGGTCTACCTCGACTCCTCTTACCCTCCACTGACGAGCTCATGAGTGTCTTAGGTAACCTTGCTTCTCCCATGCGTGTAACATGACCCCATCATCTCAGTCTGTTCGCTCTAACTGCTTCATCTATGGTGTTCATTCCCAGCTTTACTTTGATTTCCTCATTATGGACACCCTCCTGCCATTGTTCCCATCTATTGGTATCTGCAATCATTCTTGCTACTTTCATATCCGTAACCTCTATCTTATGAATAAGGTAACCTGTGTCCACCCAACTTTCACTCCCACACAACAAAGTTGGTCGCAAGGTAGACCGTGTAGTAGTACATTTAGTAAATTTAGTAATTCATGTGACAGTGATTTCAAATATATAGTGGCAGAGATATTCCTTAATATATTTCTGTAGTGCTGTGAACTGTGGAGCTTAAGACTCTTTGTCAGAGATTGTTTTATGTTTGTGAACTGTGGAGCTTAAGACTCTTTGTCAGAGATTGTTTTTGTGTTTGTTCTCTGGTTGTAGTTTACGAAGATATGTTGTGACATGTTCTAAAACTGAATGTACGTTTGGTTAATCGAAAACTATTCTTATTATTTACGAAGCAACAATAAAAGAATATTAACCTGAAATTGATGAGAGTCTGCGAAGTCATTTTTTTTTATATAAAGTATACAAACAACTTCAAACGACCACTTCAAGAATTTGATGAAGGTGAGATATAATCCAGTGATCTGGATACTCTTATTTACTAATCAGATTGAAGCAAGTTACAGAAGACCCCGTCAGCAGTGTGTCTGTGTGGCGCTGAACGAAGAGATCCTCGAACCTGCATTAAACACGGCGACGAATATCTTTCAAAAATTGTTTACAAGTCATCCTATAAACTTTCTTTCTTCTTTCAGCCTACAATAGAAGTGCAGACTGCTGGCAAAAAACAAACTGGTTCTATTAATGTGTCTGTGTACATTACGACAACACATTACACACCATAACAATTAGAACAGTACAATTATAAACTGGCTAAACCTACTGACAGGACACGTAAAAATCTTGTAAACAATTGCCTATACAACACATACACTTGATAAAAGTAACTATAAACATTATTTATGTATGTATTATTATTATTTGTGGCTAACTGAATTTTTATTTTGTTTCATGTAAACCATTGCACATATTTACGCACGAGTAGTTGCTGACCGGTACATCGTAGACCACTGCTGCATGTCAACACAACGCAGACATCGAAAAGTAGGTGCATTTGTATTTCTATCAAAGCTGACTCTTCTACTGAATGTAAAATTATTTGAAGAAGATAGGTTGTCTCAATTTGTAGTAGACTAGATTTTTTAGTGATTTATATCTTTTTCTTTAAATTGTGTCTTATGTGTGTCTGGAAATTAGATTTCTGATTTGTGCGAGTGTCAGAAAGTTTACATAACTTTAAGGTTTTAATTAGGGATATAACCTTCAATTATTAATAGCTGAGTTTATGGTGCTAACTAGGAACCAGTTTAGGATGGCACATGCGCAAGAAAACATTCAGCAATTAAGTAATGAACAGCAGCCACAAGATCCTATGTCGCTAGTTCTATTGCGAATTCAACAACTTTCCGTACAATTCCAGTCCAGTCAAGCAGAATTAAAGAACGAGTTTCAAGTGAGTAAGGCCGCATTAGTTGCATTAAGATCCGAATTACAGGCTACAAAATCTGACATACAAACACAAATGATAGAGTCTCAGACAGCCATAAATAGTGCAATACAGGGAATTACAGAGACTCAAAGAAAGTTAACTTCGGAATTCGAAGAGTTTCGTGAACATCATAGCCATTTGCCAGAGGCGTTTGATTTAATGAAAACAGAATTACACGCTGTAAAACAAAATGAAGAACAGCTGACGAGTAATGTTGCACAACTGTCAGCGATTGTAGAAGATATCACGAGCGGCCAAAGAGATATTATTAAGAAGCAGGTCGCGCAGCAATCGCACGAATTTACGGAAGTATTTCAACAGTGGATTTATAATAAAGAAAATCAGATTAGTAGCACTGTCAAAGAATAGGTACATGAAGTGTTGAAAGAAGCTGACTTAGAAAGAGAAATCGCTAATTCCGAATTCAGGAAAGGTTTGGAAGAGATGAGGAAACAACTGCGAGAAGATTATTTAGAATGGCGAGCAGCTATTGACAAACAAGTCGCAGATGTTAGCCAGCGTATAACTTTTAACCCGGACACATTTAACGATGATACCTTGTCGATCGAGAATCATGATAGAGTAACAACTGAGGGTAGTATCTCTAGAGAAAATAAATACGAAAAATCTGAGGAGCGAACACAACCTAGCGGAATCTTTGCAAATACTGTAACAACGGATATGCGTAACGATCATGATCATGCGAGAAAACAAGAAAAATTAATTAAGCTTATGCAATTTTCGACATTTAATCCAGACAAAAGGTCTGTACATCCTATAATTTTTATTAAAGCATTCAAAGGCGCGTTACCAAGAGTTTGGACAGAGCAACAGTAAATCGGTTTTGTGAGTGGTTATATAGTGGGTGAAGGTAGATTGTGGGCGATGGAAGCTTCAGAAACGTGTGAGACATACGAGGCATTTGAGAAAGCATTTGTTTCAAAATACTGGTCAGATGCTATTCAAGACAGAGTAAGAGAACAAATATATAAACCTGAGCCTTATAATCCAAAGTTAGGTACTCTTCGAAGACATTTTGAAAAATACCACAATAAGACAAAATATTTATCACAAGCGATAACAGCCAAAGATTTAATACGCATACTTAAGGAAAAATTACCACCATATATAGAAGAGAAGTTATTGCACGTCAATGATACAAACTTTGATGATTTCTTGGTAGCTGTTGATGCAGTGGATAAGTTATTGGAACGTCAAAGGACTATGAGAACATATGGCAATGGAAGTAATAGACAGTTATTCAATAACGAAGAACAAGGAAATCAACAACAGAAGTGGGGCAACAATAATAATAGTAATGTAAACAGACAACTAGGACCAACCAATGGAATTAATAATGAAAACAACTGGGGCAACAGTCAGAACATGAATAAGTGTAGAAATAAGAGACAGGAATGAAGATTTAATCCGTGGAACCAGAATAATTCCGGATCAATGAATTCACAAGGAAATTCTGATTTACCAAATCAAGGAAATGTAACTAAAGATGACTGGAGAAACCTTTCTCCAATAGTCACTGATGTTACAGATGAACAAGTACCGATAAACAACCAGAGTCGGAAAACTAAATGCGACCTACTTTGGCCTCGAAAGCAAGGTCGCTAGTGGTCAATGGGGCAGCAATGGAAGCATAAAAATGATACGATTTAATGATGGACTTGACATAAGGGAAGAGTTAGTGCAGGAAGATAGACCGTGCAACTTCAAACCAAAGAACATTCCACAATCGGCAATTCAGGTGAAGATTGCAGGACTGAATATAATGGCAATTTTGGATACTGGAGCCAGTATAAATGCAATGAATATGAATTTAATGAAGAAGCTAAAGGAAAAAATAGATGTACCCATACTACCTGTGGTGAACTGTAGAATACTAGGAGCTGTTGGTGGACGCACTAGAAATGTCAAACTCCAAGCAAGAATTACTTTGGAACTAGATAATGGAGCAATTATGTGCACATGTCTTGTGGTTCCAGATCTTGTAGTGGATTTATTGTTAGGGAATGAATTTCTCCGTGAGATGAAAGCCAGTAAGACTTCGCCATGGGAAAGCTCGTATTAAATAGAAGAGAAGGTCCATTAATAGTAGATCTAGTTCATAAACAGGAAATACATGGGAGATATTGCAAGCCAATTGCCATAAAGCTTATTAACCGAGAACATATTAAAGGAAGAAGTTATGCAACAAATAATAACATATCTGATAATTGTAGTGTTAGACAACAGATAAAAAAAAAGAAGCTGTAGCCCTAATGCCAATACAAAACATTGAACTGCAACAATTGCTGCATGAATATGTTCAGGTATTTGATGAGAATCCTGGTATAATAAGAGTTTATCTTTGTCATCTTAATGTTGCATTTCATAACACCTACAGCCACCGTTATTATTCAATCCCGTGTGCACTTAGCGTTGCTACAGATATTGAAATTAAACGTATGCTAACTTGGGGAATTACAGAGTCTTCCACAAGTCAATATTGTAGTCCATTACTTGTAGTACCTAAATCAGATGGCAGTGTACGATTAGTTCTCGATGCCAGACAAATTAATAAAATTATTCTTCCAGTCCGAACTCAACCGCCGAATATAGAAGAGCTCATACAGAAATTTTCAGGTATCAAGGTTTTTTCCACCATTGACCTGAGATCATCGTTCTGGCAGGTACCACTGGACAAGGAATCAAGGAAATATACGGCATTTCTTTATGCAGGAAGGAGTTATCAATTTACTGTTCTGCCTTTTGGGCTAAATGTAAGCTCAGGAATTTTTATATCAGCACTAGACACGGTATTAGGAATGGAGTTGCGAGATTTAATCACTCCATTTGTTGATGACATGTTAATTGCCACCAAGACTTGGAATGAGCATAAGGAAATTTTAAAACGAGTTCTAGACAAATTCAGTTATTCAGGTGTAACAATAAATCTGAAGAAATCGAAATTTGCATTAACTGAAACAAATTTTCTAGGGCATTTAATTACAACCTATGGGATTCTTCCAGCAAAGAAGAAGATCACTGCAATAGAAAATGCACCAGTACCAAGGAATAGAACACAACTAAAGGCTTTTCTGGGTTTGGCATCATTCTATCGTCGATTCCTTTCTAATCAAGACCTAAATTCAGAGCCATTGTTAAATCTGCTAAAAAAGAATGTCACTTGGCAGTGGAGTCAAAAGTGTCAACAAGCATTTGACAACATCAAGACTGCACTTGACAATGCTCCTATACTATATCATCCAGATATGAAACTTGACTTTGGGCTAATGACGGATTCATGTTCATATGGATTGGGATCAGGTTTATTCCAAATTCAAAAAAATCTATGGGAAATCTACTTTCTGTGCAATTGCATTTGCAAGGAGAACATTGACTGACTGTGAGCGGGCATATACGACTACAGAACTATAAGCACTAGCTGTGGTGTGGTCTTTTAGAAAATTTCATTATTATTTAGCTGGAGCCTACACCTATGTATATTGTGACCATCAAGCCCTCAGTTTTCTCAACACCTGCAAGTTGTTACATCAAAGACTAGCAAGGTGGACCTTAATTCTTCAGGAGTACAGATTCGAAATTACATATGTCCAGGACAAAGACAATATAATTGCAGATGCATTGTCAAGAATGCCACAAGGATTGACAGAAGCTATGGATATAGAAGAACCAACCACAGAATTTAGAGTATTGTTAATGAAAGACCTGGACAATACACATATCTATCTTAAGATGTGTAAAAATATGGCACGTCTACAACGTGAAGATCCACATTGGTGTGATATAATTGAAAAAGTGAGAACAGCAACAAATAAAAAATTAAATGATCTATATCAGATATACAATGATGTCTTATTTCATCGAAGACACCATGAACCAACTAAATGGTGTGTATGTATTCCAACAGCATTCATAGAAAGGTTGATATGGGATACACATTTAGTATGGGGACATTGTGGAATCCAAAGGTGTACTGACAAGATAGGAAGATACTGTCATGTAATCAACCTTAGGAGAACTGTACAAAACATTATAAGAAAGTGTCAAATATGCCAGAAAGCTAAACCCTCTAATCATGGAGCAAGGGAAATGTTACATCATATCATCTGTGAAGATCCTCTAAAAATAGTAAGCATAGATGTAATGGGACCTCTGCCCTGTGCCAAAGGAAATGTAAAATATATTTTATATATATATATATATATATATATATATATATATATATATATATATATATATATATCTGTGGCGTCTGTTCCGAAAGAATAGACGTCACATCTGATCCTGCAGCTGTTATTATTTAATAATCATAGAATATATGACATCAACTTCGATTGGGCAAAGCTGAAAATGTGTACCCAGCCGGGATTCGAACCCGGGTCTCCTGCTTTCTAGGCAGTTGCGCTGACCCCTACACCACTGGGGACACAGTGATCACCGCACCTGCAAGGACTACCCATGCACGCCTCCCGTCAGATACAAATTCCCAGCTTCGCCCTGCCCAATCGCAGTTGATGTCATATATTCTATGATTATTAAATAATAACAGCTGCAGGATCAGATGTGACGTGTGTTCTTTCGGAACAGACGCCACAGATATATATATATAATATGCCGGAGGCGGGCATTGATCCTATCGTTAGTGGGAAGGGGTGGGCAAGTTTGAAGCCCTTACTCTTACGGGAATTAGTTAAACTACGAGTTTGAGTACTATGGGCAGGGCGAAGCTGGGAATTTGTATCTGACGGGAGGCGTGCATGGGTAGTCCTTGCAGGTGCGGTGATCACTGTGTCCCCAGTGGTGTAGGGGTCAGCGCAACTGCCTAGAAAGCAGGAGACCCGGGTTCGAATTCCGGCTGGGTACACATTTTCAGCTTTGCCCAATCGCAGTTGATGTCATATATTCTATGATTATTAAATAATAACAGCTGCAGGATCAGATGTGACGTCTATTCTTTCGGAACAGACGCCACAGATATATATATATAATATGCCGGAGGCGGGCATTGATCCTATCGTTAGTGGGAAGGGGTGGGCAAGTTTGAAGCCCTTACTCTTACGGGAATTAGTTAAACTACGAGTTTGAGTACTATGGGCAGGGCGAAGCTGGGAATTTGTATCTGACGGGAGGCGTGCATGGGTAGTCCTTGCAGGTGCGGTGATCACTGTGTCCCCAGTGGTGTAGGGGTCAGCGCAACTGCCTAGAAAGCAGGAGACCCGGGTTCGAATTCCGGCTGGGTACACATTTTCAGCTTTGCCCAATCGCAGTTGATGTCATATATTCTATGATTATTAAATAATAACAGCTGCAGGATCAGATGTGACGTCTATTCTTTCGGAACAGACGCCACAGATATATATATAATATGCCGGAGACGGGCATTGATCCTATCGTTAGTGGGAAGGGGGGGGGGGCAAGTTTGAAGCCCTTAGTCTTACGGGAATTAGTTAAACTACGAGTTTGAGTACTATGGGCAGGGCGAAGCTGGGAATTTGTATCTGACGGGAGGCGTGCATGGGTAGTCCTTGCAGGTGCGGTGATCACTGTGTCCCCAGTGGTGTAGGGGTCAGCGCAACTGCCTAGAAAGCAGGAGACCCGGGTTCGAATCCCGGCTGGGTACATATTTTCAGCTTTGCCCAATCGCAGTTGATGTCATATATTCTATGATTAGTAAAATATATTGTTGGGGTATATGATTTGTTTACTAAGTACATAAAATTATACCCCCATACGCACAAATTCTGCAGTGTCAATCATCAAGAAGATTTCTCATTAATATATTCCGCGTGTAGGTAAACCATGTGCGATGTTATCAGACAATGCAGCAAATTTTACTGGAAAAAAGTGGAGAAAATTTCTTCAAGATAATAATATAAAGCAGTTTTTGATATCAAGGTTCCACCCAGAAGGAAACCCTATTGAGAGATTGTTCCGAGAGCTGAATAGGTTCATAAGGACATACTGTCATCACAAACAAACAATGTGGGTAGAGTATTTAAAGCAATTTGAAGAGATATATAACAATTTGTCGCACACTTCCACTAACTATACACCAACAGAGTTGATGTATGATGTGAAAGAAGACAATGAGTGGGTAAACTGTTTACCTCAAATAACAGGTAACGAAGAATCTAGGGAGGCCAAGATTCGTCAAGCCATTATTAACATTAAGAGCATGGCTCAACAAAGAAAAAAATATTTTGACAGTCACTTAAAGAGAATACAAGAATTTGCTATTGGACAATAGATTTTGTTAAAGTGTCATCCAAAATCATCAAAACTGAAGAAGATAGATAGAAAGTGGCAATTAAAATATGCAGGACCATATATTGTATTGGGAATACCCAATCCAGGTGCATATCTTTTAGCATACCCTATTAGTGGAAATGTGAAAGGTGTTTATCCACATCAGGACCTTAAACCATATTTTGTTAAAGACTGAATATGAATCAGATGTGTAAATCTTAGTTAGAAATAGGTTTTTCTGATGTGAAGAATTATTTTTTTTAGGCTTATCATCAAACTGTTTGCATGATAAGACATTGTCATTTAATTGTCTAATTTTTTTATTTCTCTTTCAGATGATTGTTATGTAGTAATGCATTCTTATTATCTTGGTTAGGAATGAATAATCTGTATTACAGCTGCTGATCCACTGCAGACAGAATAAACAATACATTTAGAACAAATAAGTAGAGTCCGAATTTCTATGGGATATTAAAATGGAATATATTAGTTCTGTTCTTTCTCGAATTAATATTCTGTAGAGAGAGTTGGCTATGATAGAACTAAAAATGCATATTTAAAATAATAATAATAATAATAAAAAGAGAAGAAGTTACTAATAGGGCAGGAGTTCAGCTTCATTAAAACTCAATCATTCAGCTGTACTCCTGGGGAGGCCAGTGTAGTAGTACATTTAGTAAATTTAGTAATTCATGTGACACTGATTTCAAATATATAGTGGCAGAGATATTCCTTAATATATTTCTGTAGTGCTGTGAACTGTGGAGCTTAAGACTCTTTGTCAGAGATTATTTTATGTTTGTTAACTGTGGAGCTTAAGACTCTTTGTCAGAGATTGTTTTTATGTTTGTTCTCTGGTTGTAGTTTACGAAGATATGTTGTGACATGTTCTAAAACTGAATGTACGTTTGGTTTATCGAAAACTATTCTTATTATTTACGAAGCAACAATAAAAGAATATTAACCTGAAATTGATGAGAGTCTGCGAAGTCATTTTTTTTTATATAAAGTATACAAACAACTTCAAACGACCACTTCAAGAATTTGATGAAGGTGAGATATAATCCAGTGATCTGGATACTCTTATTTACTAATCAGATTGAAGCAAGTTAACAGAAGACCCCGACAGCAGTGTGTCTGTGTGGCGCTGAACGAAGAGATCCACGAACCTGCATTAAACACGGCGACGAATATCTTTCAAAAATTGTTTACAAGTCATCCTATAAACTTTCTTTCTTCTTTCAGCCTACAATAGAAATGCAGACTACTGGCAAAAAACAAACTGGTTCTATTAATGTGTCTGTGTACATTACGACAACACATTACACACCATTACAATTAGAACTGTACTATTATAACCGGTGCACTGCTAATATGTCTTGGTACTTACTTACTTCTTGCAGAATAGATTAGATCTTAGCTGATCACTCACTGCATTAGGTTTGCTGCACCTCGATTCCACTTCTTTCGCTATGTTGCCATCCTGTGAGAAAGTATATCCCAGGTACTTGAAACTACCTGTTATAACTTTGTTCCTCCTATTTGGCACTCAATATGTTTGAATCTCTTTCCCAAATACATTACTTTCGTTTTGGAGATGCTGATCTTCATATCATAATCCTTTGCACCTCTGATCGAGCTCTGCAATATTAGTTTGCAACGTTTCAATCGAATCGGCCATTACAACTAAGTCATCCGCATATCCGAGCCTGCTTATTTTGTTTTCACGTACTTTAATCCCGCCCTGCCAGTCTACTGTTTTCAACATATGATCCATGAATAGTACGAACAACAGTGGTGACAGGTTACAGCCTTGTCTTACCCCTGAAACTACCCTGACCCATGAGCTTAATTTACCATCTACTCTAACCGCTGCCTGACAGTCTACGTAAAGCCCTTTAATTGCTTGCAGGAGTTTGCCTCCTATAATCTTGAAGAAGTGACAGTAGCTTCCTCCTAGGAACATGGTCATAAGCATTTTCCAGATCTATGAAACATAGATACAATTCCCTGTTCCACTCATAGCACTTTGTTAATCATAAAAGAAAAAGTGAAAGATAAATGATTTCTGAAGATACGACGCTAAAAACAGTTGTTCAAGCGAAAGAAAAGGAAAATTTTGCGATTGCTGTTAATGAAGATTTTGGGATTCCAAGAAAACGTTTGGAGGTACTGTACTAAGTACAGACAGGCTTCATGTCATCCTATACAGTCGACGGAAAGTCAGCAAACTGAAACTTAACCTCAACACATGTCATTGGACCAAAAAAGAAGGCTAAGTCATTGGAAAGGAAGTCACAGTTTGGAAAAGAATCTTTTTGAGAATAAAGTACGAGAAACGGTAGAATAAAATTAACTAAATCAACTGCAGGAGGCCTCAAACGCAAGAAGAAACCATGGAAAAATGGCGATGATGACGTTGGCTATGATGACGAAGAGGAATATTCCCTTTGTCTAAGTGCCTCAAGCCTTTTTGAGGCAATCGACCTGGAGCACAGGGCTCATCAGATACGCGTGAAACATGAAATCCATGGACTATTTTATCAGTGTTAAATCTGTGCTGATGCTTTGCATAGTTGCATAGTTGACTGGTTTGTATTAAGACACTATAAATCCAAATAAGATTAAACGTTCCCTTTGTCATAGTAAAATATTAAGAATTTAACTCAATATTCAACTTCATGTATAATTACAATATGACGATCGTTTGACCTCTGAAAAGTATCAAAATATTAAGTAAAAGAGGTTTTCTGTCTTTTGCTGACTGAAGTTATTGCGACAGAAAACTGCTTATCGTTAACAGATGCTGCGGAAGATGGCGACACAACCATAGTATCAAAATATGTGTAACTTCCACAATTATGTTAATAATTTAATAAACTCTACGAATCATAAATTTTATTATGATTAAAAGTAACAAACCTTTCGTCGAGTTTAAAAAATATAGAGTCTGTATAGGACGGGCTGGTTGGCCATCTTGTCCCGCCCTCTTGGGACAACCTTCCCCAACCATCATGTTAACAATAAATTCTGTTCGTCAAAAAATCCACTAAAGCAGTTTAGATTGTATGCCATGTAGAAATAATCGTAGAATTACGACCTTTAATTATACTACTCGCTTGTTGCGCCTAAAGTAAGCAAAAGTTAAATAACACTCATTTAATCGTCCAGTAGAATTTTACTGAAACACACACAAAAACAATCACTAAACCTCGTCCAAAACGGTTCCGCCGGCCATATTGGTCATGTAGAGGGAGGGGGACAGAGCTATAAACCCCAAGGATTGATTTCTAGGACGCTCTAGCGTATATTGTACGAACTAAATCGACTGGGCTATCCTGCCCCTATGGACAACGTGCTACGGTCTCCCCTGTTTGTTAATACATTTTCTAACAGCTGCTTCAGTCCGTAATTTTATAGCTTGTTCACTAGAAGTGTCTACATTAGATTTTATGGATGACATGGACAGGAAATTGTTCACGCTGTTTCTCCGACAACGAAGATCAACTTACAAACATCACCATATGTCGTGAACGTTTACGTCTCGCGTCATTATTATTTCTTTTACTCTGACGTAGACTGTTTTACGACAGGAGTTACCACCACGGCTTGTTTAAGGAAAAGCTATTATTAGCGTGACAACATCTCCACTCGTCCGCTTTGTCGAACTGAACGGTCACGCGTTATGACAAAACATAGCGAGGCCAAAAAACAGACAGGCATTCGTGACTCAAGGATGGGTACTGGACTGTTCAGAGAAGTCTGAAGACGTACGCTTGGCAGCAAATGGCGGCTAAGAGCTATTTCGGAGGTCACTGACGCTCGGCTGACTAAAGCGAAAAATCATAACTGCACAGCAGCTGCTGAAGTTATTTTAGTTTTGCAGCTGCAATGCGGGGAATAATCTGCTGTCACTTGTCTCAGAATAGAAGATAAAAGAAACTACATGAGTAGCTTCTTTGCTTTGAGGTCATAGATATCGAATGGATCATTGCAATTCGGTGTAACCCACATCACAAAATAGAATATATCTTGCAACATGGTGAGTGCAACACATAGAAACTTCTTTACCATAGTCCGAATTCTGTGTCGGACGACTTGATCATATTGTTGTACACTGAGATGACGCTATGTAGTACAGATAGGCACGAATACAGATGGCGATAGTATCAGACGTACCATGGGAATTAACACACTTTGGAAGCGGAGTGGTAGCTGGAGTATATGCATGGGAAATTCGGTTCCGGAAATCTCTAGGGAATTCACTATTACGAGATCCATAGGTATTACCTCTCACCACAGACGTGGCAGTGGCAGGCGACCTGTGCTTGATGACAGAGTGCAGCGGCGTTTGTGTAGAGCTGTCACTGCTGACAGACGAGTAACAATGTCGTAAGTAACAGCAGAGGTGGCATGATTCAAAATCCATGCAGTGGATTTCCAGCGACTTGAATCCATACCACGGCACGTTTCTGCACTTCTCAGAGGAAAAAGTAGTTCGGTACGATAATGTTATCTCAGTCTATATTCAGTCCAGCGCTATCCGTTACATAAATACACAATTCCTCACAAGTAATAATAGTGACGAGTCACTTACCACAAGGCTCAGTCTTTGCTCCGCTGCTCTTCATTCTCTGCACTTCTGACATACCAAACATACAACCAGCAAGTTTGGCTATGCAGATGACTGGGCTATAGCTGCCGAACATAGATCTTTTGAGGCTACCGAAGACATCTTGTGCTGCTATTTTTTGCAGACCGAGATTGCAGTCGAATTAAACCATGACCGAAGTATCTTGCCTCTCCTCTGCGACCACTCAGCAAGAAGAGAGTTTAATGTTATCTTTGAAGGAAAACGTCTTAATCATAGCAACTGCTCCAAATATCTAGGAGTTCCACAGGACAGAACGCTGCCTTAACAAGGAGAATCTGATAAAGACTGCAGGTAAACTGAGAACAAGAAATAATATAATCCGTAAATTGTTTGGCACAAGTTGGGGCTCTGGCAGAATACTGCGCTCCTTTAATAGCCATATGCAAACATGATTGATGTAGTGGTAAATGATACCATGCGCACTATCAGCGGCACAATTAAATCAACACCTACTGTATGGCTGCCAACCCTGAGTCATATTCCACCACCAAACATACAGCGAGAAAATGCCCTTCTTACAGAGTGCAATAAACTAACAACCTCCAGCTCCCCATACATAACTATGTGGGTGCCCTGGAACTCAGAAGATTCAGATCAAGAAAACCAGCATTACTTTCCGCTCAAGAACTGACGAACTCCAACTTTGATATCCACAGTCCCTGAGAACAACACTGGCAAAGACACCGCCCACCAAAATGCCCAAGTTTCTTAACCATTGAGAAACCGCCTGGCTTCGACCAATCACGCAATGTGTGGGCAACACTGAACAGCATACGTACTGACCATGTAAGAAGGCCAAAATACTACTACGGTGCTAAAAGGCAAACGATCTAACACATAGTGGAAGAATATTCATTCCGAGCCTGCAAGGGATTCTTTACCGATTATCTAACTGCAACAAGGTAGGCAGTTGATTATATTCAGTGGCTTAATGCCTTTTGGGATTAAAAACTGTTTAAAATTATGAGTTTTAAAGATCTATGCCATACGATAAATAAATAAAGCACTTCTAAATTAAAATCTTTCTCTTGGGTATTTCCGTTGTGCGGAATTTAGTCATTTGATTGTCTGTCACTGCTGCAAATTACGTTTACATTACTGATAACCGACTTCGAATTTTATATCCGTCATCAGACCATTACCTTAACAAAAAGTGTCACTCCCAGGCATAATCAGTCACAAATTGACTGCAGAATCCAGGCAGGCTGTCTCGTAAGTTTTTTTTTTTTTTTTTTTTTTTTTTTTTGTGTGTGATTTGCGATACATAGCTGTTTGTAAGACGTCTTGCCGGCCAGGGAAGTTTCTGCACGTCTTGCAGAGCTTGCTGAGTTCTATGTGAACTGTGTAGACGATTATCATCCTGTAGGAACACACATCACCTCCTTATTATATGAATCGAAGAAAAGATCAGGTCTTACAACATTATGCACGTACAGAGAGCTGGCGAGTGTGCCCTCCACAAATACCGAACGTAAACGAGAATTGTGGCTTGTCTCAACCAAGACCATGGGGTCTGTTGTGGGGTAAGTGTTCAAAAATGTTCAAATGTTTGTAAAGCTTATGGGACTTAACTACAGGGTCATCAGTCGCTAAACTTACAAACTACTTATGAACTACTTACGAACTAGGACGGCACAAATATCCATGCCCGAGGGGGGGGGGGCATTCGAACCTCCGACCGTAGTGGCCGTGCAGACCGTGATTGGATCGCCTCAGTCCCCTCGGCCACCGCGGCCAGCGGGGTAAGTGTGTCTTGGACGGATGCACCCCACAAGACAGCGCTCACCGGGTATAGGTATTTCGCACAAACGACTATCGCTTGCATTCAGGAAGAACCTACTTTCATCGCTGGACCACGGCCCACCATTCCAAGCGATCCTCTGGCGGCATCAGTCGAACCGTGCACATCGATGCTGTGGCGTGAGTGGAAGACGGACTGTAAGCGTGCATGCCCATGGTCCTGAATATTAATACTATAATTGTACTCAATTAGAGCAAATATAAAAGTATGATTCTCATATGTTTTATCTACTGGTTATTATTAAATTGTCGCGTTGAAATGGAAGCAGGCTTGACTTCGAGGCAGGGTTGTCGACTGAACACAGTACTTACACTAACAATAGGTTTATTGCGAACTGAAACGTACATGCAGCACTGACTGCTTCTCGGGCAGAGTGCTCTATTTATACACAGACAGAAAATACCAGAAATTAGAAGAATAGTTAACATAAGAAACAAGTAGAAATTAAAAGTTAATATAAGAAACATGTAGAACATTCTGGAAATGATAATTACAAAGAAATAAATTTCTGTCGTTGGACGGTATTGGACCGTCGATCTTCAGCACCGTAGTCGGCGAGGCTATCCCCTGCGCCACGACGGCAGTCGGTTTACGTGGGGTCTCGCGACAATATAAATATGCTAACACGAAATTGAGGGTACAGAATTTTAACATTAATCATACAAGAAGGCAAATGAAACGTACATAATTCGAAAGGTAGTTTGTCATAGTTGTTGCGAATTTAACAATTATGTATGTACGTAGCCGTTAAGAGTGGTAGAAAGAATAAGAAATTGTAGGATGATAGGCCATTTTGCCACTATATTATAAAACGTTGTTGGTGGCATATTCGTACAGTAATAATTAGCTCAGTCAGAAAAAATACATAAAAAATAAAATAGTTACTCTTAAGGTCGCGGGTACGATTCCCATGGCCCCCATTTTTTTTAATTCTTCGTAATGTTCAGTTCATAACTTTTAAATACAGTTTTTAAATATAATTAAACAAGTCATTTTATGAACGCAGTATTTTAATAAGTCTCAAGGACAAACATATGAGAACGTTGGAATTCTATTAAGAAAACCAGTTTTCACACATGATCAGCTATATGTTGCAGCAAATAGAGTTCGATCCTTAGATGGTTTGAAATTTTATATTTGTGAACATAGGGAACAAGGACATTTAGCGAATGATGAAAGGAGTTTACGAAAAATGTTGTTTTCGCTGAAGGTTTGTAATGCTAAATTGTCAAATTAAGATATTAATTCACTCATTAGTGCCTTTCATTCTCTCATGTTTCCTCTTTGCCCTTTCTTTCACCTGTTCTCATAGTGATCACATAAAACCTATAAATCTGCAGTGCTCAATAAATTCCAAATACATTAAATATTTTTCATATTCATGACTTTTAGTCTAATTTTGACTACAAGCAATACTAGTTGATCTAATTATCCATCCTAGGTGACTATCTGATGAGCATGCTATAATTATGCTATAATTTGTCGTAATGATGTTTGATTTATCCCTCCTACTACCTCGATAATGATTCTTAGTATAATTACTGTGACGATAAAATTTCTTATTTTAATAGGCCTTCTATAAGATAACGTTGATATTGGTGCGATTTTTGTCAGGTTATTAAAATTAAGCAATTTATTCATCTTGTTGATGATATTACTTCTGGTAATCAGAAGTGAAATGGAGCAGCTCCTATTTTATTATTATTCTTTATAACGATAAATAATTAAATTATTTTTTTTATCGATCAGCGACGCTTGTCGCCGTGTTTCCCTCCTTCTCGAAATATTTTATCTGTGATAAGGTTTTTTCGCTCGTCTTTCGTTTCTTCCGGCGTGTCGAGAGGACGGAACCGCGATCAATTCACTCTCTTGTTTGATCTTATTAAGTGTGGACATGTACGCAGACCGCTTTGTCATGTAAGAGTGAGTGCTGTCAAATTTTACTTTGAAATATACCCAATTTTCTTAAGAACAATGTCTCCACCCTGTTTTCATTTAATAATGTCCCATCCTTCCTTAATTATTCATTTTCTTTGAAATTTTCAGCTCCTCCATATTCCGTCGTAACATGATGTTCAGACGTCATCACTTTCGCTTCGTGTATTGCCTTGATTAAATCCCCATCAGTCACTTTAAATCATTACTTTCCTTCCTTTTTAGAACCTGTATTCGTATTAACAGTTTCGCGAAGCCCTACAGATCTTTTTCTGTTTGTTATTTGCCTTATCAAACTTTAGTACACGGTCCGTCAACAATGACTGACGAGGCAAACAGTCTGGACATTATTTTACTGCGGAAAGTACCATAAAGTTTATCTAAACCATTCAACAGCTTAACAGTTTCAGCTGCTCTGATCAACATTTCCAGAAAGAAGCTACAATGGGTACTTTCCGTAAGTTTTCTCTGTAACGTTATTTTTGTGTGTTGCCTCAACCGCACTCGGTATTCCGCCCTTTAATCTATTCAATCATTTCGTGCTTTAATTTCATCCTTCCTTGTCAAAAGTATTTAAGCAGATTTTTATCCGAAGTTTCTAAGATCGAAATTTTAACAGAAATCCTTAATCTTTCAATCACGGAGTTTAACATTAATGCGTACAGGTAGCAACACAAAAGTAATGTTACATCGTGATATAATTGTTATGGCAGGAATATTTTCTTTTTATTATCATATTATGTATTTTACTTGAATAAAGAAATCAGGAATTTGAATAGGACTACAGATCAACTTATTCCCATTTAACTGATAATAAAACTTTAATAATTAATGAATCAGTGATTAAGTATTTGATTGTTAAAAATTATCATCAACAATATTAATGATTTCAATTTTCTTTATTCAAGTAGGGGGCACGAGCGCGCCTCCGTGCCATGGCGCCTGAAGGCTTCACACGGTGACACCACACTGATCCGTGTGGCTGAAAACAATCCCTGTTAAAGGGTGCAAACAGGTGCTACTCAGGCAGCTATATCACACTATCTGTTGTCGGACAATGTTGAAACCTTATCAGTACATCTACTATCCCACAGGTGGCATCTGCAGTCATCGGATAGAATTTGACGTCGTCTTTCCAGGTTTACTATTTCGCTTTTTCCTTACCGTGTATATATAAAATGATATGTTATTTCAATGCAGCCCATAAAACAGAACCCCATTCACAACATTTGTCGAGTACTAAGAAAATTTACTAAAACTGTCCTACATCTCGTAGTAAGTGTAAGAGGTTTTATTTTATTATTTTTTTTAACACGACTAAGACAGCATACATATAATGGAATTTATTGGTGTGTGTATGCGTAAGACCAGATGATGGCAAGAGAGCTTGCCGAAACCAGTAGTCTAAAATAAAGCGATGTCTCAGTGCTGGGTTCTATGACCCAACAAATCTTCGAGCAACTCACATGTCTGGGAACGTATTCCATATGCTCGTACTTCCATTAGCAGTCCGCATTGCGCCAACGTGTCGTAGGCCTTCCACAGATGATGTGCTGTCTGCCTGTCGCCTAGGCGCACTCACCAGCACTGGAAGGGCGGTGGCTGTACTATCCTGTACTGCCTTCAGAGAAGCCCTCTGGTCTGAAAGTGGCCCAGAAGTCAGCCCATCAATGAAAAAGTAAAGGAAGGAGGGCTTGTTACTTATAGGAGGTGCAACATGGAGCTGAAACGTTGCGTGCTGTCCCATATCGGCCTTTATCTGGTGTGGACCTGGCTGACCTAAAGGCACTGCTGAACTGCCGACAGTCTGCTAAAATTAATTAATCGGTTAGTTATATATATTTTTGGCCCAGTTTAGTTTTTCTCTTTCTTCGTGTTTTTCCAAAGCGCTACGCAAACTAGCAAAGAGTTAAGCTCTTCACAGTTCTAAAATGTACTGCTGTCTATTGTAATATCTTTGAACAATGCATGCCATCAAGGAGGTTAGAATAAAGGGAGGTGGCATTACTTATGCCAAGCACATACGGCAGTTGAAACCTGTCCGCCATCTTGGTCAGTTTTGGAATGCTGTTTCTCCGTTAAAACTATGCGTTAAGCGGCCACTCTTACTGTTAATGCATTGAACTGACAGTCACTGCAAAGCATGTACTTCCAAATAATATACTTTCTTGAATAAATAGTAATAAATACTCATCAAAGAATGAAGGTTTGTTATTGTAATTGTTGCAATGATTTATTAACTTTAAACAACCTACCATTGACTGGGATTCGCGGTTGACTTGCATTACGTCTTATAAGTCTGAGCGCTGTGACCTGTGCTTTCGTAAACCGTTTAAAGACAAATGATGACTAGGGCAAGGGTATCCAGAATACTTCACCCCTTATCTCTGTGGTCAGTGGAACCCAAGATATAAGCCCCTCAATAATCGCAAATTCCTGCGCGCTGTTTACGAACATATTAATACCGCGCACTGACTTATGATTAAATATAGATTACAAATACATTTCTTTAACTCCATATGAGAAAATGAATGTAAAATAAGTCAAATAAAACCAGAAGAAGAAAGACTGTGCATTCACTACAATCGACTGGCAATCAGAAAGTATCAGGTAGATGCAGAATTCCGCACGTACGGGATGAAAAACGCAGTAAAATTACTGCAAATTGGAAATAAATTCACACAGTTACCCACCTATTTTCAATTTTGGCGTAATATCAGTGCCATAAGCATCGTGGTTGGAAAATTTTAATACGTAATAATGTGGAGTTCCCAAATGCGTCGATCACTGATGTACTTCAACGTCAGGAGAAGAGGAAATACGCAGAGAATTAACCTGCAACTATTTCTGTAAGTGGCTATCATGAGCACTTTGTATGTACTTTTATTTTGCTGTGACATTATGAAACTCCGTTTTCTAATTCCTATGCTTGGCACCCCAAGGACAACCACTAACGTGTGGATTACGACAACAGCTATTTGAAAAGATCATTGCGAACCTTGCTGGAACTGAGTGGATCTTAAACTGGTGGCAGAACGATTACTGTTACATGGGTAAACGAAATTCAGTGTACAGATATCGATTTTGACAACACATATCTGGAAAAAGGTAGGCTCAATGAACACCTTCTACCTATTTACAGTAATCGTCATAAGTATGCTCCACAGTTTATATTATTATTTTTGCAAATTAATGATAAAGGAGAGAAGGAGGAAGGATTAGTAAGGAAAGAATTGACAGTGGCTGCTGTAGGGCTTTGAAATGGAACAATGGCGCCAAGTGAAAAGTGAGCCGGACCGGGAATCGAACCCCGGTCTCCCGCTTTGGGCCAGCGGTCGCCTCAACCTCTTTTATTTATTTATTTATTTATTTTTGGCAACATCGCCTTTATCGGCGTCGGCCTCAATTGCCTTTGATAAAGGAAAGTGGCTGCTGTCCGATACTTAAAAATAAGTCGTCCCATGTGTGCTTCTTTGGCAGCAAAGAAAAGGAAAATGCTAAAGTCGACGTATTCCATCTTGAAAAAAAACGGATTTCTGAAAATAAACATAAAAATAAAACTTCACTAGCATTGTAGCACGTTTAACGTCAGCTCAATGGTTTTCCATCTCAGTTCGTCTTCTCGAAATTTGTGGTGCGTTTCCGTATCTGATTCTATTTTACCTCTTTATCCTGTATCGTCTCAGTTAGCGGGTATTAGTACCACAGTTTGTCTTCTCGCAACTCCGAAAAGCGTCACGGCCAAAGTTTCCCGGCTGCGGCATTTACATCTTTTCTTGTTTATTTCTTCTTGTCTTAGTGGAATTGGCTTCTAGTCATTTTATATATAAAATCAAATTCCATTACAACTAAATGTAATTTCAGTTTCTTCAAAGTGAACCGTTAATCGTACGTTAGTACATTAGTTGTTCACTGATTGTTTTGGTTAAAAAATTTGCATAATTTTTACCATAATTCGGGATTGCCTGTAGTTTTTGATGTTGTATACGTAGATACATGACAAATTCCTGTTTACTTGGACTTTGGCTGTTGCTAATAGCTATGGTGGAGTGGCCAAGCGCATTGATGCGCTATGCTCCGATGCGCGAGACCGTTCCCCGTCGAGGATTCGAATCTCCCCTCGGGCATGGATGTTTGTGTCGTCTTTGCTACAAGGTAGTCCGTAAGTAGTTTGTAAGTTTAGGGATTGATGACCCTGAAGTTAAGTCCCTTAAGCGATACAAACATGTTGAAAATATAGTAAACTGTGTATCCTTTTATCCAGTTTACTGAATTCATTTTGGTCTGTGGATAGGAGACCGTGTCGTGTGTAAGGAAGTCTGCTGGTGTTAGCGGCAGATGTTCTCGTGATACTTGTCAACAGCTGCCTAAGTTCCAAACCTCTCTCGCTTTCTCGCACGCAAATCTATGTTCCTCAGTATCTTGTAGATTGCATGTGTTACACAGAGGGGAATCGGCTAAATGTATGGAGTATCGCTTGGAATTGGTTGCTATTTTGCTATTCACAGCGGTGTACCAAACCGATCGTACGACAGACGGCAAATGGCGGGAGTGGATATTATCCGAAATCACGCGCCAGTTCTGATCCTTATATTTATCTTCTATGTTGTTCTTTGGCTTTGTTTCTATCAAGGTTTTATAGATTTTATTTCCAACTGTTATTTCCTTTTCGGGTATCCTTCTTCGAACTATATTCCAATAATAAATTCCGGACGTGATACAGTGCAGGCGGTATGTGGTGAACATCAACTGGAGGATTTAGATCCGGTGGTGAGATTTCGTTGAGCAAATGGGCAATTAAACTGTTCGGGAATGTTTTTCACAGCTTGTATGTAATACGTATATACAGCGCTTGTACCTTTGTGTGGACGTTTGTGAGATTTAATCCACCGTTTCGTATTGGAACATTAAGGTCTCGTATTTAACTTTAAAGATGCTTCCTTTACTCACGAAATGACCTAGTGCTGACAACATCCTTTGTGCGATGCCGCTCGGAATGGGCACACTTTAGCAACATAGTTGATTTTCGATGTGATGTAGGTGTTAACTAGTTGTCCACTTTCTCACTTATTCAACTGCATCATGTTAAGAAATGTGGATCGTTACTTAAGATCTGATTGCTCATGGTTTTCGTGAATCGTTTGTGATTCAGCCTACACAACCAATTGGCAACCCGTGGTCGCCTCTCGTCCGTCTCAAATTCCCAAAAGTCGCACGCTATGGCTGTAGCGCCCCTATCATCCATGCCCTCTTACACTCGTCATTATGGATTCCCGTGCGAGGTCGAACGTATGACCGCATCTGCGGTGAAGTAATTGAAGCTGACGCCGTCGTCGCGCCTTAATACTTTTTATATTGTTGTGGTGTCTGTTATTATGTTTGTGTTGTGGTGATGGTGTACTAGTGTATAGTGCCTCAAAAACAGTCTCTATGGATGCAAACAAAATGTGAGGAAGTCGTTCCATAGACCACCATTGACATTGCTATGGAAATAATTTTATTGTGAAATATTGACAAGAAATGGCAGAAATGGACGCGTGCGAATTCTTCTCTATACTTACATAACCAGAGCTTTTGGTTATAAATAATCTGAAATATTCATTAATAAGCAAATTTGATACGAGAAATCTATAGAAAGACGATTCAAGTAGGCAGATGTTCTATAGAAGAAAAGCTTGAGAGCAACGAAGAATTTACTAGGAAATTCAATGGACACTCTTCAACCTTCTGTCATGTACTAAACTCATGGTGCTAGCTGAAAAGTGGCTCCGTAACTAGTTTTCATTTTTATTATTTGATACTGCTTAATGCTCGGTATTGGTTGCAACGACAGAGTGTAAAGTACTTCCTTGTTTAGAGGATACTCCGGGTTCGACTAGCTTTGTTTTCAGTTTTCTTTCTTTGGAACACCCACAACTGTCCATCTTCATTTTCATTTTAATAATTAGATTCGCAATAGCTGATAATTTTGAACTTCTTTATTGCTATGACTACCCGAGTTTCGAGACCTATGACTCATCATCAGGTGCATCTGCAAATTTCAATCAGATAAATAGTGACGTTTGTCATGTAATAAAATAGCTAACCTACATCTTTACTAAAATGATTCAGTATAAAGGGAGTATACTGTAAGACTGTTACATGTAGGATCAAATTAAAAAAAAGTGTGTCCATGGTTCATGCAGCAAGCCGGGAGGTACTGTTGGAAACTTACGCGCGATGTATAAGGCCGTTTCTGAAACTCTTGACATCATAAAACAAAATTTGTTGAAACATTACAAAATCTCCCATGGCGAAATTGTAGAATTAATAGAAATGCTAGAATTTGCTTTATCCTTCAACTATTTCTCATTTAATGGAAAAGTGTACCACCAACCAGAAGGCCTTGCAATGGGTAACAGTCTATCAGGCACCCTAGCTGAAATTTTTATTAATAAGCTAGAAACAGACGTTATAGAGAAATATCCTGACATCTGGAATGATGTTCTTATTTACCAGAGATACGTAGATGACACCTTTATTGTGATAAAAGGTAACGAGGGAGCAATCAATGATCTACCTGAGAAATTGAACGCCATGCACCCAAACATAAAATTCACTGTGGAACATGAATACAATAAAACACTAAATTTTCTAGATCTGTCGGTAAGCAGAGACAACGGAAAACTCTCATTTGGAATTTTCAGAAAACCAACTTATACAGACACAATTATACCAGCTGACTCATGCCATCCAAAAGTACACAAATGGGCTTTTTTCCGTTCAATGTTGAATAGACTAGTGAAGTTACCATTAAATGATAACGATAAAGCAAAAGAGCTGAATACATTGGAATACATTGCAACCGCTCACGGGTATAACAGTAAAGAAGTAAGAACATCGCCATTAAAACGCCGATAGAACAACAGAAACCAAAAATGAGTATCACATACAAAGGGACATTAACTGATTCCGTCGTAAATAAGTTCAAAAAATACAAGGTAGGTTTAGGGATGAAAACCACTAGCAAACTAGGTGATAGGTTATGACACACAGTGGGACCCAAACGAGACAAGTTTGATGGCACGGGTGTATACAAAATAACATGTAGAGATTCCGAGAAGCTTTACGTAGGACAAACGGATAGGTCATTCAGGCAGCGATTCAAGGAACACACGCGAGACAGCAACGACGGATGTATCAAACGACACCTCACACGAAATAACCACGGATTAGGAGAAATAGAACAAAGCCTGAAAATACTACACAGCGCACCAAAAGGCCTAATGCTTAACACCCTTGAGCAAATAGAGATTTTTGTGGAAAAATCAAAATCTCCCTCTCACATAATAAACGAACAAATTGATTTTTCGAAAAACTGGTTCTTTAGTCTTTTCGCCGAACATTTGTAGACCATTCTATGGTAACGAATGTAGCTGATAGATGATGCTTCAATCTATTCATCAACCCCGTTAGGCACTTCCATATAAACAAGAGACGCCAAAAGATGGCGACACTTTGCATTCCACTACAGTACAGCGTACACTAAGAGGTTTCCTAGCCGAATAGCTTCCCTGCTCTTAACAAATTACGTCCTTCCATGAACATTGTTATTCCACACAGGCCCATCGTAGCTCATAGTATACTGTATTACTTAAAGTCCATTTTCCATTAACAGTCTACTATAGTAAATCTAAGGTTTCTTTCATGGAGCTGCTTAGTTAGGTTAATATTACTACAAACTGTAAGAGTGCACAAAATTATATTTTATAACCTGTAGTTGCTCCATCAACCATCTCCCCCTCCCCCCCCCTCCTTTTTACTTATAACATTCATTCATTTTAGGAGCCTTGATTGTAAAGCATTTAATCAGTATAGCTTAAAACTCTTTTATTTCATGTTTTATAATAGAGGGCTAACATGTGCAATACACTTATGGAAGATGATAGTTAACTACCCTAAGAGTTTATATTGTAGACATTGTTTCACATCAGCATTGCCTAAACTGTAATACTGTACATAGTACTTCCACATGTTACAAGTAATCAAATTTACATGGGTGTGACACTGCTGTGACATATCGCATTGCTGTTGTTGCCAGCATTGTGGTTTGTACGAGAGGTTGTACGGTGTGGAGGCTACCGTGTGGTTTTTGTAAGCAGATGGTGCTTGATGGCTGTTCTTCCTTCCCAGCACTTTTGTGTTTGGTCCCCTTCACCCCTCCCCTCCACACACTTTCCTCACCAGAATACTGTGTAGATAACAAGATTTTGGTGACTGCCAACAATGTGTCACTAAACACTATCTTTCCTAACGATGTCAAAATGTAGTATGAAAATTTGGTGCAGCACTCATATAATTGTATAATGTAAAAGAAAGTTTTGTACACAGTGATTGTAAAATTTTTAGTTGTATGTTTATAATTGTATAACATAACAGTAACAAATGTTGTGCACGTTTAAGGTATATAAAAAAAAAAAATCCCAGAGGGAGTGCGCATATGTGAGTGAGAGAGAAGTAGAATGACAACATCGCCATCTGGCTGATTCTCCACTTAATAACTGACCGCAACGCTGAATTTAGTATGCACTTGACCATCCTACAGGGATGTTCTGGGGGAAATTTAAATGTTAAATTTATTTTATTTTTGACATATGTCTTTGACAGTCATTTTTTAAAAGGAATGTTTAGTTTCACTTTTTAATAAGTTTTAAAAGATATGGTGTGATTACTGTGTTCCCATTTATGTTTTATCGAAATGTGTGATGAATATTAATTCCATTGTCTTGCTGTAGCCTTCGATAATGGCGCAACGTCGAAACGCGTAAGGCCTCAATAAATTTAAATTAGTGGTCAAGACTTTAAAGTTTATTCAAGTATAAGGCAAGGTCTGCGTGTAAAACAATGTCCCATAATTAAAAAGCAGAACATCGAAAAGATGGAAAATCGACACAGGTCAGATGTTTCTTCGATTGTAATTTGCAGTTGCACCTGTTGATGAGACGTAGATCTCCAAACTCGGATAGTGCAAGGAAATAAAAAAGTTTAAAATTAACAACTGTTGCGGATCTAGTTATTGAATATACCCATTACTTTCCCCCCATAATCTCTCCTATATACAGGGTGACAATTATTGAACTATATACAATAAAATCGTCATAACTTCTGAACGGTTTGAGTTCGGACATTCAAACGGCATGCTTAGCCGCGAGGCATGATGTGATTTAGTATGCGCTTGTGCATGCCCCTTCCTGTTGTCGGTAATTTGAACGTGATGAAAGAAGCGTTCTCTAAACAAAATTCTGGTTCAGATAGCCAAGTGAAAGAAGCGTGTCTTTACTATTTTTCTTAATGGAACTGCACTAAATTAATTGACGACGTCCATCTAGGGAGCTTAAATAACATATTAAATAGTGGCAACGGAAACGCGGGTTCGTTTTCTCTCCTCCAGAAGGGAGACATGATACTTGATCTAACTACACAACATTTATAAAAGATATAGAGTGGGAGAATTTAAATTTTGACAAAGGATTAACATTTAACAAAATGATTTATTGTTCAAGGCATTAACAACAAAGGAAGAGACAAATTTAAAAATAATAAACCCACACCTTACAAAAATAATCCACATTTACATAAGATTATATGGCCCTAATACTGCCCACCAGCAAACGTAGTATTAGCTTAATTAATAATGATTATTTTTCAGAAGAGAGGAATGATACACATTCTCATGCGGATACATGCGCCAAGCCATGTAGGTACGGAACTCGCGCACAAATAAAACTTTGTTCCGAAATGTATGGTCTTTTGGCTTGAGCTCAGGGTAGCTATCAGCGAGAACGAACGTACGTGATAGAAGACCACGTGGGGTACGAAACAGTCGGGAATTATAAATTTCCAGAGAAATCCAAGGTATCGATGAAATAAAAAAATTCTCAAAGTAATACTTAAAAACAAGCGTTCTGGTGTTCGTTTTGCACAGGGGGAAGAGAACTACTGAATGGTAAAGGTTTCAGGTCAAAACAGCACTCTACAACCTTTTAGCGCAAGTAAAACCGCGAGATAGATTGTGCAACCATTCGTTCTGCTCAGGGGAATGATATATAGCTAATAAGCAAGGTTGCAGAAAGGTAGGACATGCTACAGGGTCGAAACACGGAATTTGAGCATAGAGGAAAAAATAATATTAGACAAAAAAAAAAAAAAAAAAAAAAAAAAAAAAAAAAAAAAAACAAAAAAAAAAAACGCGAGATATGTCGTGTAACAATTCATTCTACTCAGGGGAAGAAGCAAAAACCTAATACGACTGACTACGGTATGGGACACGCTATTTGTCATACACGTGGGGCAGTAAGTACGGAAGTTACAAGTTTTAGAAGTACCAAAATTCAGGAAAAATTACCACGTTACACGTACTAGAAATCACAACATCTAACTCGTGCGCAGTCAGGGAGTGCAAGGATTCTGTTAACGAACTCCAGTGAGGCCTCGAAATCAAACTTCGACAAAAATCATGATGAAATTAGAAATCCAGAAAAAAATTAAATGCCGGCCACGGTGGCCGAGGGGACTGAGGCGCTCCAGTCACGGTCTGCACGGTCACTACTGTCGGGGTTTCGAATCCCCCCCTCGGGCATGGATATTTGTGCCGTCCTTAGGATAAGCTAGTTGATAAGTAGTTTGTAAGTTTAGGGACTTATGACCCCGTAGTTGAGTCCCATAAGCTATACAAAAATTTGATTTGAACAAAATTAAATAAAATCTCACCGCTATGCATTATAGCATGACCCATAGACGTGAACGAGCATTTTCAACTTACAATCGAATCCGAACAAAGTTTAGTCACATTCTCATAGTAGAGCCAACTCCAAAAAGCAACTTACCCGGCAAAGACCAGACAACGACTCTTGGCCGCCCTCGTGGTCGCTACGCTCCAGCTACCTAAAGTGGAGGGGAACCTCTCCAAAGGGTTTAGCCGACTCAGGTAGGCAAACTTAAGACATGGGGAGTGAATGGGGATCTTCACTAAGCATCTTTGCTAAAGATTTGCCTCTGGCCGAGAGTTGGCAGATCTCGACCAGCGCCAGAGGCAACTGCAGCCACGCTGTTTGAACCAGCAGACGACAAGTTTAACGAGGCGCGGCTAACGCTTATTTAAAGTGTTTTGTAAACAAGTCCTATTCATTCTACGCAAGCGGGGTCAGTGGGAACATATACCATACGCCATCACGTATGGGGCCTCATACACAACAAATGGACATTTATAATTATGAAACACAATAAAATTATTCCATATTTTGGACAAAAAATATCTTTTACATCTGTTATCTCGCATAGTGCGAATGTAGCGTCTCAGTACACTCAAAAATGTCTGAAGCCTATCAACATTCATTTCGTGGGATTAAAATAAATGGAATTCGCTATATGGACGTGTTTCAGTTGAATGACAAATCATACACTACGACGTTCGATACACTACAGAGGTCAATTTGATAATGGGGATGCCAAAGGATAGGAGAAAACTTATTTCTAAATTTATCCTTATACCCCAATTTGATAGCATACTATGGTTACACACACTGCAGAGTTGTACAGCTTGCGTAACCAAAAAAATAAATAAATAAATAAATAAATAAATAATATAAAAAATAAAAAAAAATTAAAAATAAAAAAAAAGTCTCCTTATGTTGAATTTGTTTATATTGCATCAAGATCGCAGTTCCTTAGATTGTTCATATATGTCACTCAATCGGCACAAAGATATAAACGACCACACGTGATCCGTGCCAATGGGAAAGGGTGGGTAAGACGGCCGAATAGTTCCAGTCATAAAACGAGGAAGGACGTACACTGATTAAGTGTATTTCTGCCTTGCCTAGAAAGTCAATTCCGAAGTTTGATCGTATCCGCATTGTTACCTTGTGCAAGAGATACTGTCATCAAGGGAAGTTCCTAGACGTCTCGGAGTGTTCCAAAGCGATGTTGTCTGGACGTGGACGTGGAGGAGGTACACAGGTGCAAGAACTGTCAGTGACTTTCCTCACTGTGGCTACCACAGCAGCTGACGACTGCTACTTACGGTTTTCAGCTCGGAGAAACCCTTACAGGAACGTCAACTTGCTGAATAATCATTTTCGTGCAGTCATAGGGCACCGTGTTTCGACTCATACGTAACAGGATGTACGATAATGCAACTTCACTCCCGACGTTCATGGCGATATGCAGCGCCGTACAGATGGGCCCAACAATGTGCTGAATAGATTCCTCAGAATTTGCGTCCAGTGCTATTCACAGTTGAGACTTGTATGTGCCTTCAACCAGACAATCGGAGACGAATTTTGCAGGCAGCCTGGTCAGCCTTAACGTCTCAAACATACCGTCCGGTGAGTGTAATAAGGTGGTGGTTCCCTGGTGGTTTAGGGTAGCGTTATGTGTAAGTTTCTGGAGGTCGTAGAACACAATCCGGCTATACAGAACGGGGATTATATCCTGCGACGTATATTTCTACAATATTGGCAGCATTTCGGTAAGGGATTCGCCTGAATGGAAGACAATTCTCACGCTCATCTTGCACATCTTGTCAATTCGTTCCTTCATGATAACGACATCGCAAAGTTTGAATAGCCACATTTTTTCCAGACATGAAACCTTCCGAACATGTGATGGATACACTGTAAAGGGCTCTTTTTGGACGAGATATCTACACCGAATCGCAGTTGATGAAAATTTGGACGTACAGTCGATGATCTAGTGGACGGTACAAGCCACGACGAATACAGGCATCCCCCAGCGCAAGGAACGTGTTACCAGGTATTGGGGATACTAAGTGCGCTGCAATCTGGAGTACAATTTCAGACTGCTTTGGTTATTTTCGTGCAATTTGTCAATTTCTGTTTTCATGATCAATAATGAGAGCTGAAATATTGTTCTTGAGTATCTTTATTACATATCATGTAAACAGTCATGCAGTTATGCAATATATATATATATATATATATATATATATATATATATATATATATATATATATATAGTACTGCTAAGCATTTATTTCCATTTTATAAGCAAATTCCTCCTCAGGTTCAAATGTTTGTTAAGCTTTTAGTACTTAACTGCAGGGTCATCAATCTCTAAACTTACAAACTACTTATAAACTATACTAAAGACAGCAAAAAAAAAAAAAAAATAAATAAAAAAATAAAAAATCATGCGCGAGGGAAGGGGGTTCGAACCCCTGACGGGGAACGGCCTCGCGCATCGTAGCATAGCGCTCGGCCGCTCCACCGTTAGGCGCTGTTAGCTACCTGAATATTCATTCTGTATGTTATGGCACAGGTAGTTCAAATGTTCAAATATTTATAAATCTAAGGGTCTTAAGTACGTTGGTCATTGTTGGTGATATCAACCAGGTTTGAAGATACCGTTTATGGAGTCAGGATTCATATCCATAAATCAGGGTGGAAATTACAAATGAATTGCATACGATGATTTTATCAAATATTCCAGATATGTGTCTGGCACAGGATGCTCTAGCACGGTAAGCACTGGATTGAATTTCCGTCCAAACGTTTGTAAACCTAATTGAACGAAACTGCTATGGCCCTCAGTCCCTAGACTTATAAGCTACTTAAATTAATTTACACTAAGGACAACACATACCCATGCCCGAAGGAGGACTCGAACCTCCTCCGGGAGCGGGCGACAGGTCTGTAGCATGACCCATGGACCATGCGGCAATTCCCGCACGGCTGAATTTCCGCATCTGTGTTTGCAGTTTCATCTTATAAGAAGCTGTTGCCAAGATAGGCTGTTAGGTACCTGAATATTCATTCTGTATATGATGACACAGGTAGTTCAAATGTTCAAATATTTGTAAATCTAAGGGTCTTAAGTACGTTGGTCATCAGTCCCTAGGTTTACAAACTACCTAAACTAACTTAAAGTAACTTATGCTAAGAACAACACAAACACCCGTGTCCGAGGGAGGACTCGAACACCCGATGGCAAATGTTCGTGCGCACCGCAGCTGGGAGCCTTAGTGCGCACGGCTATTCTGCCGCGGTGACACAGGTAGTTCTTCGTCATTCTCGAAGTGCTCAAACTGGGTCAAATCATTTGTATGCTACAGAGGATTAATACTTATAGTCATTAGTATTTTGTTATTCTACCATAGATATAGAAATGTGTCTGCTTTAAACACGGAAAAATAAAGTGTTTCCTATCCATTCTGTACGTTAAATGTATTCCTAGAGGAAGATCACCTATGATGAACCATATGTAAACAGCAAAGGGCAAACACGCTCAAAATATGGCATATGAGAGGAGGCCTGTAACTGTTGGGTGCTTTCCATCCGCTGTGCAGGACGTAGCGTGTTACCTCGTGGTTGGATTCCACTGTGCTGATTCAAGCGTGTGTCCATAATAACGGGGTGAGCAAGCAGGCAGCGCTAATTGCACCAGATTACTTCCTCGTCCACTGAAGACAAACTACCAGAGCGTTCCCTCTTCTCGTAGCGAACTGTCAGAGCGTTTCCTCTTCTCGTAGCGGTTCAAGTTTTCAGCTTGTCAATATGTTCGTTAGCAGCGCACATCAAGGCACTGTTGCATAATAAGCACGGAATTAAACACTTTTGATTTTTCAGAAATGCAAACCTTTTCTTTCGCCAATAGAAGCAGTCCATATCATATATCACTCATGTATTCTGCGGTACAAGATTTTGTTGAGGATGTATCCTTTGGACAGCGCTAAATTACACAACACGCAGTCAACTAAATTCTTTTATTTTATTTTTATTTATTTATTTTTGATCACTCATTCGACCATCGAGTCTTCCTATCATTTTAAGATATCATCGTAAAAATTGTATTCGACAGAGCAATTACTACATGTGTAGTCCAAAAATGAGAGGTATAATAAATATCACATAAAAATAAATTTATACCAACCAACTAATACTGGTATATGAAGAAAAGTCGTCGTTTAACGTTGTTATCAAAGTCTAGACGGACACACATTTTCCCACAAAGCCTAATAAAAATTCGTACCGACGTGAATCACGTAAGACGTGAACGATCACACATAATTCCGCGAATGACTGAGGATTGAGGCAGTACGATTTGCGTGTTTAATGTTTTTAGCTTTGGTCTAAATCTACGTACTAAGACCAATTTAAATTGAATGGTATACTTTGTATACGATAGCATCTGAAAAAGCCGGTGGGATGAAATAGCCTGCAGAGACAGTTGCGGTGATACAGCGTCTCCTAACGTTACGTCCAAACCTTTTAAAAGACAGTTCGAAAAATGTCCTAGAATTAGAAATCATGGATTTAGGAATCGGGCATTGCGGAGTAAACACCGTCAAGCAATAGTCTCGTGCTAGGCTGCGTCATCGGCACAGTGTTATGCAGGCCTCTGCTACTAGGATAACACTTCCTGTTGATTACACTTTTGACCATCGTAGCAACTGTAGAGATGGTTTTATTATTACCGGTTTTGGCCACCTGGTGCCCTTCTTCAGGTTATATTGGTACCCCTATATGTTTAAATTTCGTAGAGTAAGTTCACATCGTTTAGCATAAATATATACGGGCGCCAGTGTAATCTTAAGAAAGAAGGTGGTAATAACAATACCACTGCATTTGCTGGTTCCTAAAAAACGGAACACATAGACACATCGCCCCTACATTCTTCATATATAAATAAGCGTTATTCGCTGAAAAGGAGGAACTGTACTCAATAACTAAATTTTAGAGGGAAAAAAATCACCCATATTTTCCTGTACGTGTCAGTGCACATCTTTGCGATAAAATGCTTGCTGTCGTGCAACTTTCTTTACCTCCAGTGTTGTACATTCCATTACATGGAATACGCGTATACATTCTAATCAGTATAACTTGGTGGCGACCACACAAGCCTGCCGCGGTGGCCGAGGGGACTGCGGCGCGTCAGTCACGGTCTGCACGGACACTACGGTCGGGGGTTCGAATACCCCCTCGTGCATGGATATTTGTGCCGTCCTTAGTGTTAGCTAGTTCATAAGTAGTTTGTAAGTTTAGTGACTGATAACCCCATAGTTAAGTCCCATAAGCTATACAAACATTTGAACATTTTTTTCGACCTCACAAACACTAAACAAACTCTTTTTTCTAGCGTAGTTTAATTTAGCTCTTACAAGACTGTTATTTGCATGCAATACTTTTCGACTTGTTTAAATTTGCAGTTCTAAGTTAATGAAAGAAACAATTAACTAACACTCATTTGGTATCAATCTAAATCATATAGAATAATTTTGTTGTTAAAACAAGACGATTTTAGTCTTTATTTAAGCATGTGTTCAAACTATTAACTGGAAGGTACATTTGCAATCGCTGTATGGAAGCTCGTTGTACAGATGAAATAACAGTCGGTGATATGGTAGAGCACCGGCGATTGCACGACATATGTCGTCTAGCATAGATGACGCTTCGTTGTGGTCATCTTTGAGTGCTCAACATCTTTGAGTGCTTTCTGCTGCAACATGACTTACATGCTCACTTAGCCATAGACTGGGAAGGTTGATGTGACACATAATTGTAAAATTATTAAAGAACAGTGCACTGAACAAAAGAGGGGATCGGGTGAGATATCATACGCTATCTGCGTATGGTAACATATGCAGTTGCTTAAAGTTGTAATTTGTGTGTGATAATAAACCCCTCAACTTGAGATTTAAATGGCGTTTAATTAGAGCAAGGCACCATGGGGCTACCATAATAGTGAAAATAAAATGATTTCCATTCCATGGTGTACAGCAATCAGTGAGAATAAATATTCCTTCAGTAAAAAACCGTCTTAATTGCAAATTATTTTATTAATTAATGTCGCGTTTCGCCCTTTAGCAAGGCATCTTCATATTATTTGCGTGACAGAATTTACACAAAATTACAAGGCGGAATTACAAACGGGTGTAATGGTGCATGGGCTTATTTTGTGTTCTGTTAAGAAATGTTTACCATTTTACTTTCTTCTTAACACAAAATAAGCCCATGTACCATTATACCCGTTTGTAATTCCACCTTGTAATTTTGTGTAAATTCTGTCACGCAGATAATATGAAGATGCCCTGCTAAAGAGCGAAACGCGTCATTAATTAATAAAATAATTTGCAATCAAGACGGTTTTTTACTGAAGGAATAATAGTGAAAAAGTCATTCTCCAATTGGTGTGTGATCACCTCGGACGTCCAGCACAGTTACACACCTGCGTGACTGAACAGTATGAGGTTATCAATCAGCTCTGAAGGGATATTTGCACTTTCTTCCACGAGTTTAATATACAGCTCTGCAAGCGTTGGCTGGTCTGGCTGCAATGCGTCTACAACGTGCATCCCAGACATGGTAAGAGACTTTAAGTGCGGTGAACAAGCTGAGCACTCCAGCTTCAAGCAGGTTGTCCACCAGTGGAGCTCTGTGGGGACAAGCGTTATCGTCCACTAGTAGGAACCCATCTCCTATGGCACCAGCTTAGGGCACAACAAAATGTCCAAGGATCTTGTGTGTGTACCTCTGAGCGACATAGGGTCATTACTGACTCCTGCCCACACGTCCACCACCATGATATGGTGATGTTTCCTGCACATAAAACAAGGTTGTTCCGAGTTCCACATTCTCTCCAGATGGTGGAAAAGAATATGGTCCGCCTGAACACAAAATATTATCTCTGAACAGAACCGGCGGTATTCGTTACAGCTCCTGGTCATCCTCCAGTTTGTGCCGGCTACACGGTGTTGTAGTTTTAATGGGACACACACCGTAGGCCTTCGTGCGTGGAGTCGCATTGTTAACGAAAGCGATTTCGCTGTTGGTACTGCCAGTCCTGTTGCTGCCTGGAGGGTGCGTTGCAGCAGAGTTGCAGTCAGCCTTCTGTCTCGACGGCCTGTAAACGGAAGGTGACAGTCAGAAATTCCTTCAATTTATTTTTAAATACTAGTTGGCTATGTGTCAGACTTTTTATGTTACTTGGTAAGCGACCGAAGACTTTTTTACAGCTTAATTTACCCATTTCTGTGCCAAAGTTAGATTTAACCTTGAATAGTGAATATCACTTTCTCCTAGTGTTGTAGCCATGAACACTGCTATTACTTTTGAATTGAGTCGGATTGTTAACACTACAAGCACCACGCATGGGCAAAAATTGCCCACACATTTTTCTTTTATTAAAAAATCGTAGTAAAAATCCTTGTTTGTTTATGGGCCTGTTTCTATTTTTCTCTCACCTTATAAAGTACAACACAGTACATTTCTATGGTTACAGTTTTAAAAACTGCAAATAAAATATATAAATTTTATGCCGAAGGGCACATTTTGCCCTGGGTTGGTACTCCATGACACCATAATTCGTAGTGTCTTCTCTACAACCACCAAGCATGGAGAATAAATGTTATTGTAAAATCAGCGTCCATCACCTATAATTTCAGTATATCCCAGGTATTTACAAGGCTAACAGACCTAATAACACGTGAAATTATTGGAAATAATAGTATATAAACAAAATTTCATAAGACTGCAAAAGTAACTCTTTCGGTCCTGTATGTGCAGGTAATCCAAACCGGCAATACTGCAATAAGTATAACGTAATGTATTTATGGTTAAAAGACAACAGCTGATGGCAAAGACAAAAAAACAGTTCCATTTTACGGGATTCATAGCTTATTGTAATACGGAAAAAAATTGCCCTTGCTTGGTGCTCAGTGTAACCTAAATTCCTTGGTGCTGCTAGGGTTGATAACAAATTTCATGAGTGAATATATATATTCTGAAGCTACAGTGAAGATCCCTAGATCCGTAAATAAATATCTGTTGCATGATCTTGGGTGGGCTCCAGCAATTATACCGTGAACGACCTTGGCTTTACCTTCTGTTAACGTGTCCTGTTGTCTAAACTCGCGTTCAGGTCCTGTAAATTACAATGTAGGATACTACTATAGCTGCAGCCACCTCCCTCTGTGTCTTTCTCCCTTGCAACCTTCCTACGGCTCTCCATGCCATAGCTTCGGGTAAGTCACGTTCTTGTTGCATTGCACCACCTGCTCACTACACTATCTGGACCCAACTGCTTGTGAAGGCTAAATAAATAGTTTGGCAAACACAAGCCAGCACCAACCCCCTCTGCAGCTTTTTGTTATTACCGCTATCTCGATAGCCATAATGTTGTTGTCTCCATTTCGTAGAACCGACAGAAAGACATTGAATCGTTTTAGTTCATTCTGCCGATAATACTTCAGAACCTACTGAGCCCCTACTTATTTTACCAGTGCATTTCTCTTCGCTTAGATGTTGTGATAAAGTAAGGTACTAAGTACTGTTGTGAAGAAAGAATTATTTTACAGAAATATTTCATATTCAATATTGCTATTCAAGTCCTAAGCATCTGAAGCATACGAGCGGTGGAGGGGACACAGTAACAAAATTGTACAATTTAATCCCGTCCTTTCATCCCGCAAAAAAGTGAAACTCTGCATCTGCGCCTGGCTAAAAGTGTTGCGTGCCCTGAGATGCAGAAGCAAGAGGCATGATACGTAGGGATGCTGAAAAGTGATTTTTTTTTTCGGGAATACCTTACGGCTTTTGAAATAAACCAAACTGTATTACAATACTACCTCATTATTCACCATTTCTACATATTTATTTCTCAAAATAGTCACCCTGGCGACGCACACATTTCTCCCAACGAGAGACCAGTTTGTGGATCCCGTCACTGTAGAAGTTTGTACCTCGTTGTCTGAACCACCGCCTCACCTCCACTTGCACTGCATCATCAGTTGTAAAGTGGACAGCGCGCAGGTATTCTTTAAGCTTTGGAAAGAGGTGAAAATAGGACGGAGACAAGTTTGGACTGTATTGAGGATGATCAAAAACAGTGAAGCCAAGACGGCGGATCCTTGCAGATGTCGCTGCGTTCGTATGCGGTCGGGCATTGTCCTGCTGAAGGAGAGGGTGTTCAATGTGGGGACGAGTTCTTCGAATGCTTGCTTTCAGTTTGCGGAGAGTCTCGCTGTACCGTGCGGAGTTTATGGTGGTGCCTTTAGGCATGAACTCCATATGCACGATACCTCGAACATCCCGGAAAGCAGTGAGCATGATCTTGCCTGCCGACGGCATGGTCTTGCACTTTCTTGGGGGTGGTGATCCATGGCGGCGGTACTCCTGTGATGCTCGCTTGCTTAGGGGATCAAAATAGTGCACCCAGCTTTCATCACCAGTCACAATGTTAAGGAACCCATCACCCTCCTGCTCAAAACGCAAAAGCAATTGTTAACAGATGTCCAGGGGTGAGCATACGGGGCACCCACCGTTCACACACTTTTCTGTACCGCAGTTCTGCAATCAGGGCCTGTACCCGCTGCCGTGATATGCCACACTGTGTAAGAGTTGTGCCTGTGTTATCCGATGATTCTCTCTGATGAGTTGATCAATCCGGTTCCAATGAGTCCCGTCTTTTGCCGTACACGGTCGTCCACTACGTGCTCTTTCACAGACGTTAAGGTTAGGGTCGTGTTTACGAGCACGGGCAGCCCACCGGGGCACATTACTGACGTCGATGCACTAATCACCATACATAGTTTTCATTCTTCTGTGGATCTCAATTGGAGGCGTGTTTTCTGCGGTTAGAAACTCGATTTCTCACGCAGCGACATAGTCACTATACAGGCCGCCATGTTACTCGGTATTACTCGAAGCCCTCTAGCGGCAGAGGGTTTGCGTCAGCTACGCGGCAAGGACAACCGAGTAATATGCAGGACATGCTGAACCTCAACCATACTGCGAACAGACGAAAAAAAATTGGAGGCATTACTTTTCAGCATCCCCTCGTAATACACCCGTTCTTGCAACTCCACGCTGTGTGCGAGGTGACCTCAGGGAGCTGGTTGTAGACGGGGTCGCCGAGTTCAAGGGCAGGAGGCGATACCAGATGCGCGGTTTGGCCGTTCCCAGCGGCCTCGTAAATACCTGTAGCGCCGTGTGAGCCGGCTGACGCCTCGCGTGTGAGAGACCGCAGGCGCTTGCGTCACGCCTGCTGCGTCACGGCCGCTGCCGATTTGTGAGGAGAGGCGAGGCGCTGCCCAATGCATATGCAGCAGCTCACCTCCACATCGCCACTAAGGCGACAGCGTTCAACATCTTGCCAGTTGAAATAACCGTGTACGTGTAGATAGGGCCTGAATTTGAAGCTGAGGGTAGAACGATATTCCTGCCGCCTAGCCGGCCGCCGTGGCCAAGCGGTCTGCGGCGCGTCAGTCTCGGTCTGCACGGCCACTACGGTCGGGGGCTCGGATATGGATATTTGTGCCGCCGTTAGTATTAGCTAGTTCGTAAGTAAGTTTAGGGACTGATGACCCCGTAGTTAAGGCTCATAATATTTGTACCTGCCGCCTTCTTACATTTCACGTAATAATTACAAAGACAAGGGAAATTAGGCTCGTACGGAGGCTTATAGGCATTCGTATTTTCCTCTTCCTATTTGGCTGTGGAATAGGAAAGGAAATGCCTAGTAGTGGTACAGTGTACCCTCCGCCACGCAGCTTACGGTGGATTGCGGAGTTTGTACGTAGATGTAGATCACGCGCAGAAAAAACCGAAAGACCTTAATTACTTACCACCTGATGTTTATGCATAGCTTGTAACGTAGCTGCCCGGCGGGTCCTATAGTCACTTTGTTAAGCTTTTGGGACTGCGGGGTCATCAGTCCCTAAGCTTACAAACTACTTATGAAATACCTTATATCACAGACAAATATACTAAAGACTACACAAACATCCATGCCCGAGGGAGGATTCCTCCTCCATCCTCAATGCGCTCGGCCACTCCGCTCGGCCACTCCGCCGCCGCTGATCACTTCGTAAAAAGTTGAAATGTTTGTAAATCTATGGGACTTACCTACATAGGCTTAGATAATAAACTAACAACAAAACACACACCCATGCCAGAGGGAGGACTCAAAGGACTCGAACGTTCGACGGAAAGTAACAGCGCGCTCCGCAGCAATGTGCCTTAGACCGCTCGGCCATTAAATCGCGGCTTGGGGTAAAGTGCTCGACTGGAAACCGAAAGGTCGCGGGTTCGAAACCTGGTTGGACCTCGGATTTTTTCAGTCTGCACTTTAATCCATCCTTCACCTCTCAACGATGTGAGGAGTCGCCAGAAACGACAAGTGGTTCGGATTCCACGTTAAGCTGAAGGTCCCCCTTCACCGGTTGGATAACTGGGGTAGGCTAGGGACACGCAAGTCGCCGAAGTGGCGTCCAATTGCAGCAGGCCAATGAGCCACAAGAAATTATTATTATTACTTCGTGGTACAATCGTGTCACTATATAAATGATAACCCAAGAAACCATTACAGGACACTGCTCTTTATGTCAATCATACCAAATATAAATTAACACCACGTTAATTCAGATACAAGGAAACACATTATTAAAGATGAGACTGTCAATGACCCTTTTCGACTTTATTACCATGAGTACACCTCTCATCAGAGTCTCAAACAATAAATTCTGTCAAATAAATAATTCAATAATATTTACACCAATTTAAATATTGTTCTGAACAACACCTTTTACAATATTGTAATTTCGAAAATTCTATAGCAGTTTAGAAATGCTTTTGCTCTCGGAATGGTTATTTTCTCAAGAGCAAAATGTCATTGCAGTGGCGATTGGTTTTGAGTAAACCGACTGGAGAACTATCCAGATAAAAACAACACGGTTACAACGGTTAAACGCTGAATGGAATCTTCTTTATTAACAGCGTATCAGGAACAATTTACTTTTATGAACAAGTAATACTTTTACACGTGTATGAATAATATGACAAGATATCGTGTTGTTGTTCTGTTCTTGTTCTTGTTCTGCTAACTCTAAAAGTGTTTCACGCTTTACCGCGTCTTGATGTTGACTAAGATCATGAATGAACAAAATAATTGAACAAATAATATTTCTGCACATATATGAACTAGGAATAATATGACAAGATATATTGTTCTGTTACGGAACAAAACCCAGCACCTACGTCATCTGCTAACTGAACATACGTTATATGCTTCATTGCGACGTCGTCTCGACTAAGATTTTCATAGCTGACGTCATAGATGGGAAACTTCGAAATATCTAAAATCTCATAAGATGAATTTGCACCTATACACACCAACACCCTACTGTCCTTATTAGGAAACATGTAACGTGAAATATGAGTACCAAAGTGCCATGATGTAAAGTTCTATGCCGGATATACGAACCCAGTACCTATTGGGATTGATAACTAAATAAACTTACCTGTTAGCAATCGAGTTTTGCACTCTTGCTTCTAAGGCAACGAAATGATCACAACTTTTGGTCCCGAGAGGATCAAATCCTGCGCAAGAGGAGATCCCATTCGAATACCAGTCCAGCTGCCGCGTATTATGCCTCTTATTGCCAATCGTTGGTAGCGAACTGATATGCTTCTAATGCGCAGTTTTAACTACAACATGACGCTATACGCTTGGCGTTACCAGAGGGAAAGTATATATGTTCGTTCCTGTTAAAACTATAAATTTGAAAGGGAATCGAACCCCTACATCGCAAATAAGAAACTAGAACCGATGTACCAGAGCACTGTGGTAGCATGCTATTCTCTCCACGAACAGCTGTTACATCTTAAATCTTAACAGCATTATGTTTTGTATGTTTGAGTAACATAACAGTAGTTGCGTACTACATCCAGACCGACACATGTAAAATGCACCATGAGTATGAGCACACGCGTGATAATCAGATGTCTTTACAATAGAGCACCATTTTTTTTTTTTTTTTTTTTTTTTTTTTTTTTTTTTTGTGGTCTAACGAAATATTTTAAAGATCTGTCACAAATTACGGGCAGAATTTTATACTAAATGTATTTTGAAAATTTGTGGATCTGCTCGGAGTAAAACTGTAGACTATTGTTCAAGTGTGTTTAAAAATTCCCGCCACCGGAAATTTTACGTACATATTTCTGCAGTTTTGAACGTCAAGTGTGGAAAATTTGATCAAGATCGGAATGAAAATATAGATTTTTATTAATTAATGACCTAAAAATTGACTTATGCAAGGTGGTCCATTGATAGTGACCGAGCCAAATATCTCACGAAATAAGCATTTAACGAAAAAACTACAAAGAACAAAACTTTTCTAGCTTGAAGGGGGAAAACAGAAAAGTGTCTTGGAATTTCACTGTTGATCTTCCATCAGAATTATTGTAACACTGTCACAGAACGGCTAAAAATGTTAACTACTGTGACTGGATGCACGTACCAAAGACAAATTCGCTATATAGGCGACCATACTAGTCAGGAACTAGCGAAGACCTTCAGTTTTTTGTACTTTCTTACTGCCATAGTAGTTGCTAGAGCACATAATTTGCAACGTAAAAGGATATATTAGTTGCCTCAAACGACGTTCCTGGACTCAAAACTTGAAGTAATATATCAGACCACGCCTAAAGTGTAATGAAGTGTCACGAAAAATCAAGCGAATTTACGAGCTAAATTCTGTGCCTACAAGGTAATAGCTCGTCGGTCACAGAGTCGCTAAAATTAGTCTACAATGTCGGGAATTCTCAACTGTAGCAAGCACACGCTGAATACTTGACAAGTATTCCTACGAATTACTTATTAAAGACAGGCTGAATACTTGATAAGTATTCTTACCAATTACTGATTAAATACATCACTGTCGCGACCTTGCGTTCCTTCTTTCATATTCTCGTCGCAACTGCTTCTACCTTCACGAAATCAGAAACTTTGAATCGAACTTGCATTGCAATAGTTCACTTCTTTAATTTTTCCGCGTTTTTTGAAAATCAAATTTTAAATGTTTATAAATCTATGAGACAATTTCTTTGTTTATTAGTCACTAGGCTGACAAACTAATCGAACTAAGTTAAACTAACATAAACACACACACACACACACACACACACACACACACACACACACACACACACACACATGCCCGAGGGAGGACTCGAACCTCTGACGGCGAGCATCTGCGCACTCCGCAGCAAGACGCCTTAGAGCGCTCGACTACTCCATCACGGCGCGTTTTTTAAGTTTTTTTCAGTCTTTAGGAGATATTTAGGTTTATTTGTCTGTTTGGAAACTATGTTGTTCACAGCTTACGAAATTTGTTAATATTCGTATTTTGTAATCAGTGTAACGCTGTCTTTACATTTTGTGTGTCTGTGTGTTAGAGGTGGTGCCAATGAAAGCATTCCTAAAGATGTTTCCCAAACATTGAAATGCATCATATTCATAACGTTAATAGCGTCTTTTAAAGCAAAAACAAATAGTTTCCGATTAATAGGGTTTTTATACTATAGTTTGTTGAGGCAGTAAAACAAAACTACCTATGACACCTACTGAAGAGGGGAACCACTCAATTTTCCTCAGTCTTTATTTTTTGGGTTGCAGTCACTATGCTTTAGATCCAGCACATAGTTTCAGGAAGGCGTTTTAAACTCACTGGCCAATACCACAGCCAGCACAGCGGCTGTCGGCACACTGCGTCTCTGAAGCCGCGATCTGCGACAGCGCTGGTCAGCGAGAGAAACGCAGAGCCTGTGACTAGGTTAATGTACAGTTGGCAACATTATAGAATACGTTCGTCAACCGTGTGACTGGCGAGTTAGCCCCTGGTTGTGTTATTTCCATTCAGTAAGATGAGTAATTTCACTAACGGTGTGGCTTGAAATTGTTAATTAAAGTTTTTGAATCCAGAAAAGGCGTTTCACCTGGAAATTGCGACTAATTCCCTCTTTTACATTGCAATTTGCTTGTTCTGGCGACTACTGTGCCAGTAAGGAAGAACCAAAAGGCGGAATCCTTATCTGGCTCTCTGGTAGCCGTAGTCATCTGTACAGGAAGGACCCTTTGACTCGGGCATCCAGTCCCATGGGAGGTAACTTAGAGCTGTTCCGTGACAGAGCTACAGTATACATGTGGAAAATCAGTTTAGCTCTGGTATAATTAATATGAGGACAGTGAATCCGTTGTGTGTATTGTAACTGTGAAATATTTTCAGCATCGTTGCATTGGATACTAAAGGTAAGCTTATTTCGTAGGATACGAAAATTTGGGTTTATAGCAACGCAAGCTGTTGATATGCAGTAAAATTTATTTTCTGTTACAACTTGAAATTGGTGACGTCGATCAATCCCTTTTGAATTCTAGTAATTTTACAGATTTAGCATTTTATGAGCACCATTATTTAGTAAAAATAAAGTAATAACAAATCTTATCAAGTAACGTCCTTATCAATTAACATACTTTTAAAGTAACCAAAGAATAATCGGAAATGTATGATATTAACAGTTTTTCCGAGACTTGGAGAAGCAACTGCTTATATAAACGAGAAAGAAGTATTTAATTCTCTTCGACACAGATAACAACAGCTATATGAAGACAACAGTTACAGTAGGGTCGGTAATTATTAAATTATCTGGTAACTTCGCACACTGCACAATGCAAGAGTGACAATTTAGAATTTGTTTCTAATCGGGGATACGATTTCTTAGATCTCACTTGCATAAGATCTGTGTAATATCCGTGTGACAAGCTTACTTACATTTAATAGAGAGCCGCAGTGTCTTCACCGTCTCTACGTGTTCGTTAGGCGCATCTTTCATCACAACACAATCACGTGGTTTGTGCATCCGGCCGCACCACTGGTGTGGTGGATCGGTTCGAATAGAAATCTGAGACGTATAAGTTCGATTCCCCCTTGAGTCTTACATTGTTAACACGCACGAACGTCAGGTTGCACTGTAGTTCAAATAGCACAATAAACAAGTGGCAGTTCGCTACCAACTGGGACAGAGCCGGTTTACGTTTTGAAATAACAGGCAGAATATATGCATATCAGTAACTGTCAGCAGAAATCTCACTTTATTTTTTATTATGATTAAAACAATGGTAATGTAAGGTGAAGGGGCTCCTACTATAGCTGAACGCTTGAGGCTGAAAACTTTAGTGCTGGATTGGGGTACGAATTCTCGTCTCCTCTCTCGCTGCATTTGATCGTCTCGGAACCATATTTCGATCATTTTGTTGCGTTCATCAAGACTGCAAAATACTGACTCAACGAAAGACCCGCATGTATATTCGGATGCTAGCTCTGCACAAAATATCCATAATTTAATTTGAGGCTCAACTAACTAATCGTAAAAAAACAAAAAAAAAAAAAAAAAAAAAAAAAAAAAAAAGCTTTTAATGTCTTTACGTGTGCTGTCAACAATAACGATAGGTGGCGTTATTTCTACTCCAACACGCACAATCTAATCACTAGTTGGAGTTGAGCCGTTACAGCTATTCGTGGCTAGAGGAAAAAATGGTACCTAGTGCCGGTGAAAGAAATTAATAGCTAACATCTGATTTTATTTAGTTAACAATTCCATTAGACATTGGATTCATTTGTCTGAATTATAGGTTTACATCAAGGCACTCAACGTTGTTGTTGTAATGGTCTTCAGTACGGAGACTGGTTTGATGCAGCAAGCCTTTTCATCGCTCATAAGAACGGCAACCCACATCCATTTTAATCTGCTTACTATACGCGTCTCTTGGTCTCCCTATGCGATTTTTTCCCCACACACTTCCCTCAAATGGTTAATTTACGCTACCTCGATGTGTAAGAATGTGTCCTACCAATCGATCCCTTCTCTCAGTCAAGGTATGCCAAATTTTCCTTTTCTCCCCAATTCTGTTCAGTACATGTAGCTTTATTTAACGTGTTTCGTATTTTGTTAACAGGAACAGAAGAGTGGTGATAAGTTTTACAGTTCCGTTAAAAATTCATTTATTTACAAGTTTAGAGTTGAACACTGATACTTGTAAAATCTCCGACATTTCACATCGATTCTCGATGAGGCACGTAAGCTTTAGTTAGTTAGCAACAGCTGTAAGTGTTGGGTTTTGTGCGAGAACCAAACAAAATATTTCATCATGTAATTCCTAGTTCATACATGTACAATTTTTTTCATTCATGTGTAGACAAACATTTATGGTGATAAGCAGTTAATAATGAAGGTTTCTTAGAGTGAATGACGCTGTTAATCGTGTTATTTTTTATCTTGTTAGTTCAACAACCAAATTATGATAAACCAATTCACCGGAACGATGTTTTGCAACTTTGAGAAAAACTATTCAGAGAGTATAAATACTTCCATTTGCTACAGAATTTTAAAAGTTCCGATATTGTTTATAACAATATATAATTTTCTCCAAGGATTACTGAATTATTTATGTAGCAATGTTGTCTAAGTGTCTAATGAGCGTGTTAATGCCTCTGAAATGTAAATATTGTAATAAATTGAGTTTAGGAGCACAAGAGACTGTCTCATTTTTAATAACGCCTTTCTTTTTATTTGAAATAACGTGATGTTGATTTACATATGGAATGATTATCATTAAGAGTAGTGTTTTGCAGTGGTCTCTTGCGATATCCATTTTATATAATCGACTGCAGCACGAAGTGATTAGAGAACACGCAAGACGGCTATGTTACAATGTATGTATGCACATTAGACAAACCGCAATTCATTTTTTTTGCGTCCCGTTTCCGTCGTAGGTGTCGGTGGCCGAGTAGAAAGACCGACACAGGAATAAAGGATGCACGCTTGTGCAGGTAGGAGGTGAGCAGCCAGTGGAACAGCAGAAACTAGAAACACTAAAGTAAATTAGTGTGAGATATATATTTCATAGAGACTTAGTAATACTTAACTTTTACATAGCTCAGTACGGCAGAATGCTGATACATAGTTGAGCTAGAGGCCTGCCTAGTGCCTATCCGATAGCCAAGTCTTCACTGGTGCCTATCTGATTCCGAAGTGTTAACTGGTTCCTATCTCAGTCCCAAGTGAACGATGTCGTTCAGTGGTGGCCACGAGCGGAGTTGTAGCAGAGGGCGCTCGTGGCTGACGTAAGAACGCCGCGCCGTGCGTGCATGGCGGCGCGCGGCGAAAGTAGGTGGCGCGCACTTTGGACTTGTGCAACACCACACATTTCCTATGATTTTTTCCTGCGCATGATTGTACATTTGAAGGCTTAGATACCCCAAAAAAATTGCGTCATTATGTCAAGAAGTAAACGATCATTGCTTCTTTTCCTTCATGAAGATATTGTTATTTGCGTAGGAATGTTATTTAACGATTTCACTTCCAGCTTAAAAAACGATAGGAATGAAATACACAACTTTGTTCTTTAAAATTTTCCACAGAAATGAAAAATGCAGGTACACTTAGTGATTGCGTACTTAGTTGCACTGTTCTAAACATCAACCTTTCTTCAGTATTAGAGTTGGGGATGGTATCAGCGTCGCAGTTTCTGTCGTTATGTGAGGATGTGGGGGCAAGGTTTGTCTGCATTGTCCTGCTGTCTGCTGTAAGGGACTCACACAGTAACTGAAAAAGTAAACTGATTATATATGTATAATAAATAAAAACAACAGTTTCAACATAAAGTTTCATTTATTTAAATGACACACATGTTTTTCTTTCTACAGAAATGGAAGTCAGAGGCACAATTTAGGGATAACATGTGATTTTAAAAGCAATTATTAGTGGAATAGAGGCCACAGAGGTAAGTATACAGGGTGTAACAGGTATAATTATTTTTATAGCTTACTCAGTGCAGTGTACTGAACAACATTATATGAGAGGTTTCGTCATATGGAGTCTTTCAAATGTGACATTTAAGAATATTATATAATAAAAAATATTGGACAAAATTATATTTTTAGTTTAGGGATTACCTCCACGTATGCGTAGCTCCAGGATGCCTATATTTCCAGAGAACAGGGGTAAAGACGAATAACGCTCCACTACTTAGGCTGTAGGCTGTTAGAGAAGGGAACATCCAGAAACAAGAATGGAAGTCTATATCTACATCTACATCGATACTCTGCAAATCACATTTAAGTGCCTGGCAGAGGGTTCATTAACCACCTTCATAACTTTTCTCTACCGTTCCATTCTCTAATAGCGCGCGGGAAGAAAGAACACCTAAATCGTTCCGTTTTCGATCTGATTTCTCTTATTTTATTGGGATGGTCATGTCTCCCTAAGTAGGTGGGTGCTAGCAAAATATTTTCACATTCAGAACTAAAAGTCGGTGATTGAAACTTCGCAAACAGATCACGCCGCAATGAATAACGTCTTTCTTTTAATGATTTCCACCCCAATTCGTGCAACATTTCCGTGACGCTTTCCCCCCCCGTAACGTGATAAAACAAAACGAGCTGCCCTTCTCTGAACCTTCTCAATATCTTCCGTCAGTCCCACCTGGTGAGGGTCCCACAAGGGGCAACAGTACTCCAAGAGAGGACGCACAAGTGTGATGTAGGCAGTCTCTTTGGTGGAGCTGGTGCATCGTCTAAGCGTTCTGCCAATGAAACGTAACCTTTGGTTCGCCTTCCCCACAATATTTTCTATGTGTTCTCTCCAGTCAAAGTTGTTCGTAATTGTAACTCCTAGGTATTTGGTAGAATTTACGACCTTAAGGTTTGACTGATTTATCGCGTAATTGAAGTTCAGCGGATTTCTTTTAGTGGTCATGTGTATTACTTCACACTTTTCTTTATTTAGTGTCAATTGCCAATTTTCACACCAAGTAGAAATTTTGTCTAAATCGCTTAGCAGTTGCTTTTGATCCTCTGTTGACTTCACTAACCGATAAACGACAGCATCATCCGCGAACAGTCTAAGGGAGCTATTCAGATTATCTCCTAAATCGTTTATAAACACGAGGAAGAGTAGGGGACCAATAACGCTTCAGGTTCAGGTGTGAGTCACTTGCGGCCCGGGTACAGCAATAAAAGAAACGTCAGCTTTTAATGTTCGTATTAGTTTTGTGTGGCAACTGTTCGTCACAGATAAAATGAACTAATGTACTGAAATGTGTACTTGTTACATATGTAACAGAGAGCTGAAAAACATTGACCCTTGCACAGCTTAGTCTAGCATACTGGCACAGAGACCTACGTTAGAGCAGTTGTTTCACTTGTCTTCGGTCCAAAGCCTGTGTAGTGCAGCTCTCCTCTGCAAGCCTCTTCAAACTGCTACAACCAATGTGTGTTGGTTGTGTCCATATCGATACTGATTTTACAATTTCACCAACTGGAAACGTTGTTAACTATGAAAAATGGTAAAACAGATTCTAAATTCGTACTCGAATTTCGAACTCCGCAAGTACATCTAGATCTACATAAATACTCTGCAAACCACACTTAAGTGTCTGGCAGAGGGTTCATCAAACTGCTATTATGCTACTTCTCTACCGTTACATTCTATAAGAGCGCGCAAAAAAAAAAGGAACACCTAAATCTTTTCGTTTTCTGTCTGTTTCCTCTTATTTCATGACTAGCTGAAAAGCCTGTGTAGTGCAGCTCTCCTCTGCAAGCCTCTTCAAACTGATGCAACCAATGTGTGTTGGTTGTGTCCATAATGATACTGATTTTACAATTTCACCAACTGGAAACGTTGTTAACTATGAAAAATGGTAAAACAGATTCTAAATTCGTACTCGAATTTCGAACTCCGCAAGTACATCTAGATCTACATAAATACTCTGCAAACCACACTTAAGTGTCTGGCAGAGGGTTCATCAAACTGCTATTATGCTACTTCTCTACCGTTACATTCTATAAGAGCGCGCAAAAAAAAAAAAAAAAAAAAAGGAACACCTAAATCTTTTCGTTTTCTGTCTGTTTCCTCTTATTTCATGACTAGCTGAAAAGCCTGTGTAGTGCAGCTCTCCTCTGCAAGCCTCTTCAAACTGATGCAACCAATGTGTGTTGGTTGTGTCCATATCGATACTGATTTTACAATTTCACCAACTGGAAACGTTGTTAACTATGAAAAATGGTAAAACAGATTCTAAATTCGTACTCGAATTTCGAACTCCGCAAGTACATCTAGATCTACATAAATACTCTGCAAACCACACTTAAGTGTCTGGCAGAGGGTTCATCAAACTGCTATTATGCTACTTCTCTACCGTTACATTCTATAAGAGCGCGCAAAAAAAAAAAAAGGAACACCTAAATCTTTTCGTTTTCTGTCTGTTTCCTCTTATTTCATGACTAGCTGAAAAGCCTGTGTAGTGCAGCTCTCCTCTGCAAGCCTCTTCAAACTGATGCAACCAATGTGTGTTGGTTGTGTCCATATCGATACTGATTTTACAATTTCACCAACTGGAAACGTTGTTAACTATGAAAAATGGTAAAACAGATTCTAAATTCGTACTCCAATTTCGAACTCCGCAAGTACATCTAGATCTACATAAATACTCTGCAAACCACACTTAAGTGTCTGGCAGAGGGTTATCAAACTGCTATTATGCTACTTCTCTACCGTTACATTCTATAAGAGCGCGCAAAAAAAAGGAACACCTCAATCTTTTCGTTTTCTGTCTGTTTCCTCTTATTTCATGACTAGCTGAAAAGCCGGCGTTGCCTGGGTATTTATTCATTTATTCCTGCCTTGAGTTAGTGCTTCTCCTATCCCTTCTCTCTCTGTCCATCTCCTTTGTTTCTAAAATAACGTTATATTTATCGGATAATATATAAGAAATCCAGCCCCATGAACCACAGACATTGACGAGGTGAGGTGGCTTGCGTGCCTCAACGATGCAGATAGCCGTACCGTAGGTGCAACCACAGCGGAGGGGTATCTGTGGAGAGGCCAGACAAACGTGTGGTTCCTGAAGAGGGGCAGTAGCCTTTTCAGTAGTTACAGGGGCAACAGTCTGGATTATTGACTGAGCTGGCCTTGTAACATCAGCTAATGTGGCTTTGCCACACAGCTACTGCGAACGGCTGAAATCAAGGAGAAACTACAGCCGTTACTTTTTCCGAGGACATGTAGCTCTACTGTATGGAAATATGATGATGGCATCCTCTCGGGTAAAATATTCCGGAGGTAAAATAGTCCCCCATTCGGATCTCCGGGCGGGGACTACTCAGGAGGATGTGATCATCAGGAAAGACAATACTGGCATTCTACGGATCGGAGCGTGGAATGTTAGATCCCTTAATCGGGTAGGAGAATTAGAAAATTTAAAAAGGGAAATGGATAGGTTGAAGTTAGATATAGTGGGGATTAGTGAAGTTCGGTGGCAGGATGAACAGGATTTCTGGTCAGGTGAGTACAGGATTATAAATACAAAATCAGTTTGGGGTATCACAGGAGTAGGACTGATAATGAATAAGAAAATAGGAATGCGAGTAAACTACTATGAGCAGCACAGTGATCGCATTATCATTGTCAAGATAGATACGAAGCCAACACCGACAACAGTAGTACAGGTTTATATGCCAACTAGCTCTGCCGATGACGAGGAGATCGAAGAAATATATGAGGAGCTAAAGGAAATTATTCAGACAGTTAAGGGAGAGGAAAACTTAATTGTGATGGGAGACTGGAATTCGGTAGTAGGAAAAGGAAGAGAAGGAAAAATAATAGGTGAATATGGACTGGGCAGGAGGAATGAAAGAGGAAGTCGCCTGGTAGAATTTTGCACGGAACATGATTTAATCGTAACGAACACGTGGTTTAAGAATCACAAAATAAGGTTTTATACGTGGAAGAGACCAGGAGACACCGGAAGGTATCAGATAGATTTTATAATGGTAAGACATAGGTACCGGAACCAGGTTATAAACTGTAGGACATACCCAGGGGCAGAAATGGACTCTGACCATAACTTGTTAGTCATGAACTGTAGGCTGAAGCTGAAAAAACTGCAGCAAAGTAGGAAAATAAGGAGATGGGACAAGGATAAATTGAAGGAAAGTGAAGTTCTGGAGAATTTCAGAGGGAGATTTAGGCAACAATTGACAGAAACGGGGGGAAATAAAACAGTAGAAGAGGAATGGGTAGCATTGAGAGATGAAATAGTGAAGGCACCAGAGGACAAAATAGGTAGAAAGGCAAGACCTACAAAAAATCCTTGGATATCACAGGAAATACTACAGTTAATTGATGAAAGGAGAAAATATAAAAATGCAGTAAATGAAACAGGCAAAATGGAGTACAGACGACTAAGAAATGAGATTGACAGGAAGTGCAAAATGGCTAAGCAGGAGTGGCTAGAAGCCAAATGCAAATCTGTAGAAGAATGTATAGCAAGGGGAAAAGTAGATACCGCCTACAGGAAAATAAAAGAGGAATTTGGGGACAAGAAAAGCAACTCTACGAATATCAAGAACTCAGATGGGAAACCAGTTCTCAGCAAAGAAGGGAAAGCTGAAAGGTGGAAAGAGTACATAGAGCAGCTCTACAAAGGAAATGAACTTAGAGACGATGTTGTAGCAAGGGAAGAGGAAGTAGATCCAGATGAAATAGGAGATGCTATACTGAGAGATGAATTTGACAGAGCCTTGAAAGACCTAGGTCGGAACAAGACCCCAGGAGTAGATGACATACCCTCAGAGCTACTAAAGCCTCTGGGAGAGCCAGCCATGACAAAACTATTTGAACTGGTGTGTAGGATGTATAAGACAGGCGAAATGCCCTCAGACTTTAAGAAAAATGCAATAATCCCCATTCCAAAGAAATCAGGCGCAGACAGGTGTGAAAATTACAGAACCATCAGTTTGATAAGTCATGGTTGCAAATTTTTAACACGAATTATCTACAGGAGAATGGAAAAGCTGGTAGAAGCTGACCTCGGGGAAGATCAGTTTGGATTCAGGAGGAATGTAGGAACCCGGGAGGCAATACTCACTTTACGTCTTATCTTAGAAGATAGATTAAGGAAAGGCAAACCTACATTTTTAGTTTTTGTAGATTTGGAGAAAGCATTTGACAATGTTGACTGGAATACACTCTTTCAAACTCTGAAGTCAGCAGGGGTAAAATACAGGGAAAGGAGAGTTATTTAGAACTTGTGGAAAAGCCAGAACGCAGTTATTAGACTCGAAGGGCATGAAAGGGAAGCATCAGTTGGGAAGGGAGTAAGACAGGGTTGTAGCGTTTCTCCGATGTTATTCAATTTGTACATCGTGCAGGCGGTGAAGGAAAGCAAGGAAAAATTTGGAATAGGGATTAAAGTTCTGGGGGAAGAAATAAAAACATTGCGTTTTGCTGATGTCATTGTAATTCTGTGAGAGACAGCAAAGGACCTGGAAGAGCAGTTGAATGGCATGGACAGTGTGTTGAAGAGAGCATATAAAATGAACATTAACAAGAGTAAAACAAAAATAATGGAATGCGGCCTTAGAAAATCAGGCGATGCTGAGGGAATTAGATTAGGTAACGAAACAATGAGGGTGGTAGATGAGTTTTGTTACTTGGGTAGTAAAATAACGTGCGATGGTCGCAGTACAGAGGATATAAAATGCAGAATGGCAATGGGAAGAAAAGCATTTTTGAAAAAGAGAAATTTGTTAACATCGAATATTAATTTAAGTGTAAGGAAGTCTTTTCTGAAGGCATTTGTGTGGAGTGTTGCCTTGTACGGGAGTGAAACATGGACGATAAGCAGTGGGACAGGAAGAGAATAGAGGCTTTTGAAATGTGGTGCTACAGAAGAATGCTGAAGATTAGGTGGGTAGATCGCATAACTAATGAAGAGGTACTGAACAGAAATGGCGAGAAAAGGAATTTTTGGCATACCCTGACTAAAAGAGGGGATCGCTTGGTAGGACACATTCTTTGACATCGGGGAATCGTAAACTTAGCATTGGAGGGAAGTGTGTGGGGTAAAAATCGCAGAGGGAGACCAAGAGACACGTATAGTAAGCAGATTCAAATGGATGTGGGTTGCCGTTCTTATGAGGAGATGAAAATGCTTGCTCAGGATAGTGTAGGGTGGAGAGCTGCATCAAACCAGTCTCCGGACTGAAGACCATAACACACATATAAGAAATAACGCTGTCTTGCATAATGCACAAAATTATAAGCGCAGTATCCAAACAAAATAAGATAGTAGTCAAAATACAAATGACATATTTATTTAATTAATGTCGTAAGGCTGTATAATTTTATCAGGTATACATTCATTTGTTTAAGTCCTCTATGTCTGTAAAATCTCTTGGGAATACAATTAGTAGTAAAAAAGTAATAGATTAAAACTTGATGCGTGATGGGGCGATTTTCCGTGAAGTTTTTTTTTATTTTTTTTATTTTTTTTATTTTTTTTTTTTTTATTTTTTTTTTTATTTTTTTTTTTTTGAATAGTACTGTTTATGTGCTCATATCTCATGAACTACGTGTCATACTGTGATACAATTTAGAAGGTACATTCAACTATATGTGTGTATGCTGTCTGTGAAATTTCCTGTGGCTAGACCGGCCGCAGTGCCCGAGCGGTCTACGGCGCTCCAGTCACAGTCTGCACGGCCTCTACGGTAGGGGGTTCGAATCCCCCCTCGGGCATGGATGTTTGTGTCGCTTTAGTATAAGGTTGTTCATAAGTAGTTTCTAAGTTCAGAGACTGATGATCCCGCAGTTACGTCCCTTAAGCTTCACAAACATTTGAACATTTTTCCTGTGGCTACAATTTGTAGTGTAGAAATTATAAATTGTAACTTCATACCGAATGTCGTAGTTTTAGTCCATGAACAGCGGAAAAGTAGTAAGGGAGATACTTTTTTCCTTTCATAATTTGGCTATGGTAGTTCAATAACGGTTTCAAATTATGTTTAAAGTTTGTTGTAAGTAGCTAAGTACTCTCGTTCTCATATATTGTATTTATAAAGTCTCGTCGCATTATGCGGCAGTGTCTTGCAACTTCTATTGTTTATGACGTTATATCTCCCGAACTATGTGTCGTATGTGGTTCTTACCATTACAGAATTGGTACTTCACGCTAAGGAAAATTTGTACCATATCTGGCTGAAATCGGTCCAGGAGGAAATGTGCAGCACTGTCCCGTAATGCAGCAGTTTTTATCGCATCTCATAGTTTATGACGTCATTTCTCGTCAATGATGATGTACGTGATGCTTACACTTACGGCTACCGCCCTCATAGGTTGAAGCTTATGTGTGCAAAATTTCATAGATACTGAACAAAACTGTAGATTTGTAAGCAATACGTATACACAAACACACAAAAATACGGACACTGCTTTATTTATGAAGATGGTGATCATGTCTCCCTATGTTCGCATTCGGAAGAGAAAGTTGGTGAAAGGAATATCGCAAATAAATCTCGCCGCAACGAATAACGCTTTTCTTTTAATGATTTCCACGCCAAATCGTGCAACATTTCCGTGACACTCGCTCCGTTAGTTTGCGATAATACAAAACGTGCTGACCTTCTCTGAACTTCCTCTACATCCTCCATCAGTCTCACTTGATTGCGATCCCATACTGTGCAGCAGTACTGCAATAGTGGTTTTATTCCTGATGATTGGTTTGGGAACACAAAGGTAGATTTTTTTAATTTACAATTACAATAACAATTTAGGTCTGTTACCTGGATAACTAAAACAGACCTTTACAATCAATTATTATACATTACAAATTGTTTGGTTGTTAGTAATAAGTTAATGACAACTCTAAGTATAATTCCCGCCTCTTAGCAAGCCTCCTGAAGGGAGGCCAGTACTCTTCCCTACGACGTGGACGTGGGCCGGGCCTACTTACTAATGTAACCACTGCTACTCGTATTAATTTATTAGATTGTTACATTTACAAAACAAAGTAAATTACACTACTTCTACTGGTGGTGCAATGATTTACACTATCCATCTTCTTTGCACCACTGGATTTCTAGTCTAGATTGGATTTGGAAGGTAGCGAAGAAGCCAACACCAGAGAACTTATTCCAGTGACTTCTCCCTTATACCTTGCTCATGCACGGCTTTTCTCTCCCTTTGTTTCGCAGCAGACTATCCTCGATAGATCTGCTGCGCGTTGGTTGATACTTTCTCTGTTAGTATAATGAGGATCTCTACTAACTCATCGTTCCTTATTGATCGTTCCTTATTATTTCATAGATGTCCCTGGTGGGTATGGCTTGCCTCTCTACAGAGGCAACTCGTGCGTGTACTGGTCACTCGAAGATTACGTGTTCCGGGCTGCCTATCTCAGCACCACATTCACAAACTGCATCAGGCCGTTTCCCTATTCGGTGCAAGTGCACCGGGTAGGGTCCGTGACCTGTCAAAAAGTGCACTAATCCTTCAAAGGTAGTACCATTTTGTGGCATTGTGCTTGCACTAATGCTAAGTCGCATATAAAACAATTTTAAATTCTCTCTTGTCATTCCGAAAAGTCCGGCCTCTCTTACTGTACCGCAAAAAAAAAAAAAAAAAAAAAAAAAAAAAAAAAAAAAAAAAAAAAAAAAATAATAATAATAATAATAATTATGCTCAAATGTTTGTAAATCTATCGGACCAAACTGAGTGGTCATGAGTCCGTAGCTTACAAATTACTTAAGCCTAGGTAAAATAACATAAGGACAACACACACACCCATGCCCCATGAGGACTCGAACCTCCACGGCGAGCAGCCGCGCGCTTCGCAGCGAGGCGCTTTAGACCGCTCGGCTATTCCGCTGCAGCTACTGTGCCGCGGGGGAGTAGCTAAGCGGTCTGGAGCGCCGCGACCTCCCGCGTCGGAGGTTCGAATCCTCCCTCGGGTATGGATGTGTGTGTTGTCCTTAGGTTAGTTCGTGGAAGTAGTTTGTAAGACTAGGGACTGATGACCAACGCAGTTTTGTCCCATAGAATTACAAACATTTGAACATCTCTTACTGTGTACGTAATTTGTCTACTCGGCCTTCTGCCTTGTAATATCATTAAGCCGGATTTGTTTTAACTACTTTTGGGGTATTGGTTGCTATTGTATAAGTAAGATAAAGGATTGTTTCGGGCCATCAGCCATTTATTATATTGTGTCAATTTTTTTCAGCTTTCAACCTGATTCAGTTGGTTTCATTTAAATGCTGGAGCTCACCTTTGCTTACTTATTGTAAAAGGCTGCTTCGGGCCCTCAGCCCAAATTTATTTTGGTCTGGCTTTCTGCCTGATAATTTCAAACAGCTGCTTTTACTTAAATTTTAGAGGTCCCTTTAATTGTTTTGTTTTCATTGTATTTATAAAAGGATGCTTCGTGCCCTCAGCCCGTTATTAACTTATCTGAAGTAAATAAAAATGAAAAAATTAACGTAGCCTTCAGCCTGATAATTTTACTTAATTTTGCAGTCCCTGTTGAATGTCTTTTTTACCTTTTTTTTAATTTTTTTAAATAAATAGTTGCTTCGGCCTTTTGCCTTTCCTTTTTTTCCCCTTTGGTTAAAATTAAATATGCCAAAGGAACCTGAACTGAGCACCCTTGCCTAAATTTGCTAGTCAACTCCCCGCCGCCTGCTACAGTTAAGTCGTCCCTCTTATTGTTAAGCTGTCGGCACACGGAGTGTTTATCTGAACACGTGCGGCCAACGTGGCGAGATTATGACGTCACAACGAGCGAACCGCACGCTGGCGTGGCTTTCCGAACGTGTCGGGCAGCATGCCAGATAATCTCAACGTGCGTCTGAACGATCACCAATAAGAGGGGAGAACGCCACTGACGTCACATGACGTGGCTATCCGGGGAAGGGGCAGCTCTTTTCGGTAGAGAGATGAAGACGCCATATTGGCCGTCGTATTTCATGGGTTATGGTACATAAATTAGGTCTTTAGAATGTATGACATATCAAAGCAAGTAAAAGTAACTGAGTAAATTGAGGATCTCTCGAATACCGGTCATTAGAGGTACTATTTGTTGGAATAAATGACTGGACACCTCTTATATGTAGTTAAAAAATTTCCGTATTACAGTAATCCGTCGTTTCAAGGCAAGGCGGACTGAAGATCAATCAACACGAATTGTTCTTTACATCATGTTTCTGTAATTACATGTCGGCAAACAACGTATCCACTAGTAGTGTATACATCGTATCTAAAACCTTGACGATGAGACACGGGTACATTAGTGGCCCTGGGGGCGGCAGCAAAGTTGTGTACTGTGAATGGAAGATGCCTGACGGCGCCGGTTCAATTCTCACCGGAAGCAAATATACTTTTTAGTTTTCTGATATACTCAAAGTCTTTCCCATAAATTTCATAGAAGTATACTGCATGCTATTCGATGCTATGTCAGCATAAGTGCGCATCCTCTGAGGAGTGAGTTTGTTGGATTCGTTTTATGAACAGGATAGTTTGCACCTTAGAGTAAAATACGCACTTTATTGTTCCACGTATTGCATTTTACACGTTCTTAACATTCTTCTACTGAATAGTAACATAGACCGTGGAAGAATAACCTTTAAGTTTTACTAAAGACACGAGACTGTTGCTATAATGTTTGCCTCAGATGAAGGCCTTTTCTAATTTTATATCGCACAAACTTTTATAATTCGCTGCACTTATTGACATAACATGCAACTTTTATAAGAGTCTTATGTTCAAAGATATTTTGTTGTTACTTATGTAGGCCTATATCACAGAACATCACGAACATATGCACAAGCGCGGAAATAAGCGATTTAATATAGGTAAAGCAGGAATTAAACTCTTTTTGATTTCGTAAACAGTGTGATTCCAGAATCCGATGCGATAACTGTTGCTGGAGCGCGACGATCGCGTTTAGCTCGTTGAGGCACACGTTCGTATGCACGTTCTCCGAGCGTTCAGCCGCACGTTGGACTCGGTAGGTTGCCCACACACGTTCAAACACACGCTCAGACGGCTTTAAGTTATAAGTGTTAGAAATCTCGCCTAGAGACCTGCCACACGGGCCATGTATCTGAGACTGGAAAGCAGCAGGCAGCAGCTCTCGCGTTCTGCGTGCCAGCCGCCTCGCGGGTCAACCGGTTCTGCCCGCGGCCGCCACGTGCCACTTCCGCGCTTCTCACGCGTGAGGCTGCCGCGTCGTACGGCATTTGCGGACGTCATGTGCATGGCGCTCATGACAGAAGAGCAAACAGCAATGACCTGCCCAACATGGACATCGTTTTTTTAACTTATTTATTTATTTATTTTTAAGAAAATGAAATACTGTGAATTTTCAACTTTTCGCGGCGTATTGTATAATCCAATAAGTTTCGGGTATGCAGCCGCGCGAATTCAATTTCCTCCAATATTTCGGCCGAGTAACGTCCGGTCAACTTCAGGGTGAGCCGCAAGACTGCCGACTAGGATCGTCAGCATATTTGTGAAGCCTCTTTGGCTTGAGTTGTGGCGAAGGCACAATAACTCGAGGTTATTTTTGCTTCAATTAGTGTTTCTCTTGTATCTTCTTAGTGAAATTTTTCATTGGTTGTCATAGTCTTGCCTGCTCTTGGCTATGTTGCGAAATCTATACTTGCTCATCAAGGCTGTCGACAAGGTGCCAGGCGCGGCCTTATATGCCCCAGCGCGGCGGCACTGCACATGCGGGTCACAGATGTTGGTCGGCGGCAAAGAGGTATGTACGCTTACATGCGCGCGCCCCTGTGGTGGAATCAATCAGCTATTCGATTCGCCTATCGATGTATGCTCGGCGGCAGCAGTACTGTGACGACTTCTTTGCAATTTCATTACATTTAGAGCTGGGTTCCATGCCTTATCTAAATTAAAACCATTGTTTCTCTTTATTAAGTTTTCTGCTAATCTAATTTCTATTGCTTCCTTAAAAATAGAATCCCAGAAGAAAGAGGTCGGCGTTAAAATTCTCACGTCACTGTAGTTCATAGTGACCTCTACTAATACAATGTTCTGCCACAGCTGACTTGTCTGTTTGTAACAAACGTGTGTATCTTCCGTGTTTAATGCACCTTTCATGAACAGTGCGAGTTGTCTGAGCTATATAAGAATTTTCACAGTTTTCACAGGGAATTTGATATACATCTGCCTTACTGTTGTTATTACAGTCCACTTTCTGATAAACACTGAAGTTGTTTATACGTTAGCTATAACCAGAATACTAAGACGCGAATATCCTTTAATATTTCGACAACGAACACATTTTTTCAACATCCAGTGGCAGTGGCGAGTTAACGAAGCTGTACAGACAGCTCCCTAATAGGTGGTCGGCACAGATTTCCTAGCAGTCACCATCATTTTCATGTGTTGCTCTCCATGATCTGAAGTTTTGCTTGTCACCATCGCTGTAAATGGTGCTCCCACGTCTCCTCCATTCGTCTGTAAAGAATTCCAATTTCCATTCTGAAGTGTCAAAAATATTCCTGTTGAAAATGTTCAAATGTTTGTAATTCTTTGGGACCAAACTTCTTTGGTCATTAGTTCCCTAAGCTTACAAACTACTTAAACTTACACTAAGTTCATCTAACGACACATTACACACACCCATGCCCGAAGGAGGATTTGAACCTCCGACGCGGGAGGCCGCGCGATCCGTAACGTGGCGTTCCAGACCATGCCGCTACTCCGGCGCGGCATTGCTGTTGAGTATGGGCCTTTATGAATCTTCTGGTACGTGGGATCACTCAATAAGCCATGATTCATCTGGTCATAAATCTCTCGAGGCAACAGTACAGTGGCGTTTCCTTTTCCGTTGGACCATTGTGTATCTTTCCTTAACTTGCGTTCAAGCAACTTTGTACGCTGTATCGAGAATGTGACAGTTTCACCATAACTCCCTCAATTCAGTTTTGCAGGTGAGAAGGTATTGAATTAAGTTAAAACAACATCATTTAATAATTAATGTAACGTTCTAAATGTTCGTGCTTACCTACTGGTTTCTATTAATTTGTATGTTTCACGTCTCGAGATAGAGCAATGGTATTGCGGCGCCAGCGTCTTTGCCGCTTCCGCCAGTAATGAAAAGAGTACAGCATTTGTCACCTGACCGTAGGACACGCCGCGGTAGAAGATGCTCTCTGAGAAAGCAAATGAAAGCCGCTTCTATAGTCGTAATTACAACAACGGAAAAATAGATTTTTTAATAAATAGGATCACATGAATATGTTTGGCGATTAGTGAGTTATTATTTGACCGTTTGCGGTGTAACTTTATAACAAATAAAGTACGTAGCCGCGCGGGAGTAGCCGTGGGGTCTGGAGCGTCACGTTGCGTATCGCGCGGCCTTACGCGTCGGAGGTTCGAATCCTCCCTCGGGCATGGATGTTTGTGTTGTCTTTGGTATAACTTCATAAGTAGTTTGCACGTTTAGGAATTAATGACCCCGCAGTCAAGTCCCATAAGCTTTACAAAAATTTGAACTTTTTTTTTTTTTTTTTTTTTTTGTGTGTGTTATATACCAAGTTAAGAATTAGTATCTGACGGAGACATGCTTGAGTAGTCCGTGCAGGGGTGGTGAGCACTGTGTTCCCAGTGGTGTTGAGTCAGCGCAACTGCCTAGCAAGCAGGAGACCCGGGTTCGATTCCAGACTGCGTAGGCGTTTTCGGCTTCGCAGTTAATATCATACACTTCGTGATTGGAAAGTTTCATGTGTAAACTGATTTCTGACTTTTGAGGTCAACATGCATTCCAAATTTATCATATTGTGAGTGAGAATGTTTTGAAGAACCTTTTATCGTTTTATGCATCGTGTATTTTTTTCCGCTTTTGAAATGTGATTATTCTTTTTAAAGTGATAACTTGAACTAAATGTATGAGCTAAGACAGAGGGTCTATAGAAGCGTCAGCAACTTTTAGAATTGGATATTTTTTCACGGAAGATTTAATACAGATTATTACAGAAGTCTCACTCAAGGATCTGCTTAGACATTTAAATGGAGTTATTCAAGGAAGTGAATTATCTGAGGAAGAAGAGATCAGGTCCCGAAATGGCAACTTTGTAATAGGCTCACGTCACTCAATGACTTATCACTGACTCTCTTACGGAAATTTTGGCACTCATCAGCTATAATTTCTAGGCCGAAGTAATAGTACTATCTGTATAACATAAGATATCTGCATGGTGCGAATATTGTCAATTGACCCTTAATAATGATGTGAGATCATTCATGTGACCAGTAAAAGAAATCCGTTAATAATAATTTCGTGTGGCTCATTGGCCTGGTGCAAGTCTTTCAATTGGACGCCACTTCGGCGACTTGCGTGTCCCTAACCTACCCCAGTTATCCAACCGGGAAAAGGGGACCTACAGCTTAACGTGAAATCCGAACGACGTGTCGTTTCTGGCGACTCCTCACATCGTTAAGAAGTGGAGGATGGGTTAAAGGGCAGACTGAAAAAATGCAAAGTCCGCGACCCTTAACCCCAAGACCACTTTTTTTTTTTCGTGTGGATCTGTCTTTTACGGTCGTCGGTTCAATTCGTTCTTGGTCGCTCTTTGATCATTTGGCTCAGCTTTAACCGAGCCCGACGAGAAATCCGTTACAATTCAGCTACGTGATAAATCAGTCAAAACTAGAGGTCGTAAATTCAACTAAATATCTAGGAGTAACTATTACAAACAACTTAAATTGCAAAGAACACATATAAAATATTCTAGGGAAGGCGAATCAAAGATTACACATCAATGGCAGAACACTTAGAAGATGCAACAGTTCTACTGAATAAACTGACTACACTACACTTGTGCGTCCTATTCTGGAGTACTACTGCGCATTGTGAAATCCACACCAGGTGGAATTGACAGACGAGTTAAAGAAAATTGAGAGAAGGACAGCTCGTTTTGTATTATCGCAATATAGGGGAGACAGTGTCACTGAAATGATGCACGAGATGGGTTGGAAATCATTAAAAGAAAGTCGTTATTTGTTGCGGCGAGACCTATTTGAGAAATTTCTGTCACCAAAATTCTCTTCAGAATGCGAACATATATTTCTAGCACAAACCTACATAGGAAGAGGTGACCATCATAATAAAATAAGAGAAATCAGGTCGAAAACAGAAAGATTTAGGTGTTCCTTTCTCCCGCGAGCTATTAGAGATTGGAGTTATAGAGAAATATCATAAAAGTGGTTCGATGAACCCTCTGCCGTGCATTCAGTGTGATTTGCAGAGTATCCATGTACATGTAGATGATGCTCTTTCGTCAATATGCTTTTTAGTCATCAATGCGTATTTTGAGCAAATTGCTATGCGAAGTCCTCTCTCCCCTCTAGTCGCCTAGACGTTAAACCCTAACCTTCCCCCTCCTTTCCTTTCTTCTCTCAGTTTGTATTGAGTATTTTGAGAAAAAGACGTCAGTATGCAGACGGTAGTTTAGTAGTGTGGCCTTACTGTGAAGTAGAGCTGACACGTTTCTGCAGCATTTGCATTAGGTACGCGAGAGACCAAATTTACGATAAACGTGGAGCAGGGCGGCTGTCGTCCTTTCCTGGGCGTCTTAGTCAGTCGAAAAGTTGATGTATCACTGAGGGAAGCCCACAGTTACAGATGAGTATTTGCATGTAGCCTCCACAAGCCATTACTGTGGGTATGCTTCGAATACTGGTGCACCGGGCACATACTATATCTGAAGCCTTGTAAAGGAGCTGCAAATCAGTGTTAATATGTAGTGGATAATGTCCTCAACTGATTACCGCAACTTTAAGGAGGAAGAAACGAGACCACGAACTAGAGCAAAAGGAAATATTCCAGGGCGTTCTATATATTGCAACGTTTCGCGTAAGGTAGGCATAATCCTAAGAAAAAAATGACATAGTGATCTTCCGGCCACCTTCAAAGATGGTAATCTTCACGGGTTAACGGAGGGTACTCTGGAACCTATAGAATACGTGTGGCAGAACCTACACTGGTCAGACGACATGGACAGAACGTGAAAGGAGCATTGTACTCGCTTTCTCCAGCCCAGTAAGTCAGCCACAGCTGAGCATTGTGTATCCACCAGATATTCCGCATGTTATTCCGCCATGGAGATACTGACCTCGACGAGATCATTCTGGGAATAAATTATTAAGGAGTCTGTGGATATACGTTTGGCGAAAGATTTAATCACAATTGACAAAGTGTAAAATCCGGCGATTCCTTTAATATTTATGTCTAGTGACCGTTTTAATTCCGAGTTAATTATGAATGTAATGTCAGCGATAAGCATGTCCCTCCCTACCATAGATGAAGCAGTGTTCGTGTTGTGGTCTTCAGTCCGCCGACTGGTTTGATGCAGTTCTCCATGCTACCCTGTCTTGTGCAAGCCTTTTCCTCTCTGAATAAGAACAACATCCTACATCGTTTTGAACCTGCTTACTATATTCTTCTCTCGTTCCATAGTTCAATTTTTACCCCACCAACTTCGGTCCAACGCTAAATTGACGATTGCTTGATGTCTCAATTTTGTCTTATCAATCGATCTCTTCTTAGTGAAGAGATGTCAGAAATTTCTTTCCTCCCAAATTCTGTACAGCACCTCATCAGTTATGCGATCTACCCATCTAATCTACATGACTCGTCTGTAGCGCCACATTTCGAAAGCTTCTATCACCTTTTTGCCTGAACTCCTTGTAGTCAAAATTACCAATTCTTCTTGTAGTGTATTACTTTCCTTGCCTAATGCTCCCTCTGTCGACAACCTCTGGTTCCTTCTGTTTATCTAGGTTCCAGCTCCTTACTTTTCTTTTTCCAGTTTATTAAGTTTTAATGTACAGCTCATAAGGAATGGGTTATTGACAGAGTCTATATCTGAACCCTGGATATGTCTTACAATTTAAAAACTTGTTTTCGAAAACTCTTACCATTATATCGTGAATCAGATACCTTCCGGTGGCTCTTGCTCTCTTTTTATTCGTAGGGGACATAAGGCCGGCCGCGGTGGCCGAGGGGACTAAGGCGCTCCAGTCACGGTCTGCACGGCCACTACGGTCGGGGGTTAAAAAAATGTTCAAATGTTTGTATAGTCTATGGGACTTAACTACGGGGTCATCAGTCCCTAAACTTACAAACTACTTATCAACTACTTACGAACTAGGACGGCACAAATATCCATGCCCGAGGGGGGATTCGAACCCCCGACCGTAGTGGCCGTGCAGACAGTGACTGGAGCGCCTTAGTCCCCTCGGCCACCGCGGGTCGGGGGTTCGAATCCCCCCTCGGGCATGGATATTTGTGCCGTCCTAGTTCGTAAGTAGTTCATAAGTAGTTTGTAAGTTTAGGGACTGATGACCCCGTAGTTAAGTTCCATAGACTATACAAACATTTGAACATTCGAACATTTGGGACATAAGTATGACATATGGTTCGCGACCATACATCTCCACGCCGAATTATGGTATAAAGTTACTTTTCAATCTGCAGTGTACATCACACATCTGAAAATAGATGCGATGTTATAAGGCGGCAAACCCAAAATTGTTTGGAGTAGAGAGTTCATTGTAGTGACATCTCTGGACGCGTCGTTGGCCGCGCAGCTGATTATCGAATGTCTCGTAGCCTACAATCATTGATGGTGCCATCACTGGATAGCTGCCAATTTCTGAATGCGGACTGACCGTGTCTGATCTGAGAAGGGGCTCGGAGACGGTCTGGATGATCATATTTACTGTTGCTATTGTATGTTGTGGAATTATTTCGGATGTTCTGTTGTGGGTGTCAATCTGACTCTGATGGGCAACCATACAGTGTGAAGGCCAGCAGGTTGTCTGGCGCAATTAACAGCAGTGTACTGGTGATCCCCCATCGCCTCCATTTGCGGTACTTTTTGTAAATTATCATGATGTGGCAAGTTCAGAAATATTTAGTGAGGCGTGAAATGTATATCGGAATGATATATCGGACACAACTGGAGTGGGAGTGTTCATCGCTGTGAACAAAGATATTGTTTCTACTGAGATCGAGATTGAAAGTAACTGTGAAGTTATCTGGGCACGTATAACAGGTCTAAAAGAAGTAAAATTAACAGTTGTGTGTTTTTACCGTCCCCTCAGTGCTGCTATAGCAGTTTTAGAACATTCAAAGAAAGTCTATACAAGGTAGTGCGTAGGTATCCGGGCCTTATAATATTAATCGGGGGAGATTTCAACCTTAAGAGTATAGATTGGGACCTCTCTAGTTACATTTCAGGCAGTACAGACAAGCTGTCTTGTGAGCTACTTTTGGATACATTCTCCGAAAACTGTGTAGAGCAGTTAAACCGGCAACCCGCGCGCAATGGAAATACTTTGTCTGTGTAAAGGCAGGAATTATCATGATATGGGCACAGCGTCGATGGTGACCAAAATTCATAAACCAATCAAGAAGGCAAGGAGCGTGTTTTTGTTGGGAAGAGCCGACAAGCAATTGTCAGGATCACACTTAGAAAATGAATGGGCATCGTCTAGTTCCGATACTATGGATGTACAGGAATTGTAGACTACATTTAAATGCATTGTACATAATGCGTTATAGAAAAATGTGCCTAAAAAGTCGATGAAGGATGGAAAAGATCCAATATGTTAGAAAGCTACTGAGAAAGAAAAGACTATTGCACTCTCGGTTCAAAAAAGATCACCCAAATGATGACAGGCTAAAGTTGGCAGAGATTCGTACGTCTGTAAACAGATCGATGGGCGAAGCACACAATAATTACCACAGCCATACCTTAGCAAGAGATCTTACCGAGAACCGGGAAAAATTCGGTGGTATGTAAAATCGATAAGAGGGTCAAAGCCCACTATCCAGTCATTCATTGATCATTCCGAGGCAGTAATATAAGAAAGCAAACGGAAAGCTGAAGTTCTAAATTTAACCATTAAGAAATGTTTCACGCAGGAATACCGCACAAATGTACCATCAGCGTATTAATTCCGAAATGGAGGACATAGTAGTAGATATTTCCGGTGTAGAGAATCAGCTGAGAGAGCTAAATACGAAACGTCTCCCGGTCCGGATGGAATACCAGTTCGGTTTTACAAAGAGTTTTCTGCGGCGCCGGCCGCAGTGGCCGAGCGGTCTGCGGCGTGCCAGTCACGTTCTGCACGACCACTACTGTTTGGGGTTCGAATCCCCCCTCGGGCATGGGTATTTGTGCAGTCCTTAGTATTAGCTAGTTCATAAGTAGTTTGTAAGTTTAGGGACCGATGACCCCCAAGTTAAGTCCTATAAGCTCCCAAACATTTGAATATTATTCTGCGGCATTGGCCCCTTACTTAGCTTGCATTTATCGCGAATCTTTAATTCAGCGTAAGGTTCTTAGTGATTGGAAAAAAGTGCAGGTGACGACCGTTTATAAGAAAGGAAAGAGAACTGAACCACGTAATTACAGGCCAATATCGTTGACATCAGTTTCTGTAGATTTTGGAGCACATTCTCAGTTCGAATATAGAAAATTTACTTGAGACGGAAAAGCTTCTTTCTATGAAACATTACGGGTTTAGGAAACATCGGTCATGTAAAACTCAGCTTTAGCCGAGCGGTCTAAGGCGCCTCGCTGCGGAAAGCGCGGTTGCTTGCCGTCGGAGGTTCGAGTCCTCCCTGGGGCATGGGTGTGTGTGTCGTCCTTAGGTTAGTTTACCTTAGTTTAACTAGTTTGTAAGCTACGGACTGATGACCACGCAGTTTGGTCCGATAGATTTACAAACATTTGAACATTTTTGAAACTCAGCTTGCCCTTTTCTCACATGACATTTTGCGAGCCATGGATGAAGGGCAACAGGCGGATTGTGTTTTTCTCGACTTCAAAAAGGCATTTGACGCAGTACCACACTGCAGACTGCTAACGAAGATACGAGAATAAAAATTGGTTCAGATTTGTGACTGGCTGGAAGACTTCCTAATAAAACACATTACATTGTTCGCGACGGCGAGTGTTCATCAGAGGTGAGTGTATTGTCAGACGTGCCCCGGGAGAGTGTGATAGGACCACTATTATTTTCTACCTATATAAATGACCCGATGGACAGAGTAACTTGTAATTTGCGGCTGTTTGCTGATGATGCTGTGGTGTGTGGGAGGGTGTCGTCTTTAACTATAATAGCATATTGGATGACTTAAACTTTCTAGTTGGTGCGAAGAATGGCACCTAGATCTCAATGCAGAAAAATGTAAGGTGATGCGCATGAGAAGGAAAAACAATCCCGAGATTCTTGATGCAGTCGCGTCATTAAAATATCTAGCGATATGACACGGAACGTATAAGGACAGTTGTGACTAAGGCGGAGAGCCGACTTCGGTTTATTGGGAGAATTTTGGGAAGATGTACTTCATCTGTAAAGGAGACCGATTATAAAACGCTTGTATGATCACGTATTGAGTATTGCTCAAGTGTTTGGGACCCGCAGCAGATAAGTTTAAAGGAAGACACAGAAGCAGTTCAGAGGCGAGCAGCTAGGTTTGTTACTGGTAGGTCCGACCAATGCGCGAGTGTCACGAAAATGCTCCGGCAACTCAATTGGGGAACGCTGGAGGAAAAACGACGTCCTTTTCGTGAATTTCTGTTGAGGAAATTCAGAGGGAATTTGAAGCTGAGTGTAGTATGGTCTTGCTGCCACCTACTTACATTTCGCGTAGTGATCACAAAGAGGAATTAGGGCTCGTACGGAAGCATATAGACATTCTTTTTTTCCTCGTTCTGTTTGCGAGTGGAATAGGAAAGGACATGCCTAGTAGTGGTACAGTGTACCCTCCACCACGCACCTTACGGTGAATTGCGGAGTATGTATGTAGATGTAGATGTAGAAAGTATCTGCATCGGTGGGGGAATGACGCAGTTGCGGGACTGCATTTTTCGTTTCAGGTAACTCAAATGACTTCCTCGTTTTCTGAACAGGTGTCGCCTTTCAAGGTCGTTACTGTTGTTGTCTGTTGACTGTTCTGACTTTGCAGCCTGTGTAACATGCCACGTGTTACAGAAGGTAGTGAACAGGGATGACTACACTATTCTCGGTTATGTTCAGTGATACTGGAGTTTGATACATCATAATATTAATACGTGAAGACGAAAAGTGTTGTGTCCCTCAGTATGATTATTAGTTCGGTTGCAATTGATACAAATCTACAGTTTCATTCTAATCTTCATGATTTCGAAAACAAGAGGTAGTATCTGTCTACATAAAATTTCGTATGGTGGATGGTGGAGGGTACTTCACTTACAGACTTCGACGCGTACCTACTTGGCCATAAAAACAAGAGGGGTACCTTACGATAGATCTTGTCACTGCCTTACTAACTAATTCGTATTGATAGGCTTTCCCGGCGTAATAATACTTCATAACACCGCGTGTGTGCTGCCGGATCCTAAAATCAAACGGATTCAAATTCTCTGTGTGTACAAATATAGTATCAAATTCGTTATAATCATACTACGAAGGGTCTTTTGGGCCTTAAAATAAAATGTCCAGAACTTAAAAATTACTAATTCGTTTGTACAGATTGTTGTACTCAGCTAAGTAATGAGCTACTTGATAGAGAAGTAGTGTCTCCCGTCTGGAAAAACAACACAACGGCCGGTAGTTGGGGCCGCAGACCATGCCTCTGTCCATACTACAACCGGTGACGACTTTTATTATTATTATTATTATTATTAGTGGTGGTGTACTACGAACTGGGCGGACGTTGCAGTCGGAGTTCCTAGTCGTCCCTCGGGCATGGGTGTGTGCGTGTTGTCCTTAGTCTAAGTTAGTTTAAGTAGTTTGTGAGTGTAAGGACTGATACCCAAAGAATTTTGGTTCAATAGGTTTACAACCTCTTTCCAGATAGGTACATGAATAGAAATTTCTGCAGATGATTATCTACAAGGTGATCTGCAAGGTGATCAAAAAACAAAAAATAAACTTGCAACAGATTACTCCATTTCTCATTTACCAGATTTTGACAGAGTAATGAATTTGATATTGCCAGCTTGTCACTGTTGTCGTTTGTTCTATAGTGGATAATATATTCTGAAACAAGATCGAACAAGTATCTACCCTGTCTGGCTATTCGAAACTGTTGGACGTACTGGATGCATAGACTGACCCCTTTCAAACTCGCTCAGATGGGTGTATGTAGCGCATGTTTCCGCGGCATTTCGTCTCTTTTCTGCACATGTTGATGTCACGGTGAGCCTTGTGCCTGCAAAAATTCCCTATAAAAGAGTACACGCAGATGGAACACTGACAGTTATGTCACCACGCTGTGTGCTGGCGGACGATGTTGAAACCATAATCAATTATCTCCCAGGTGGCCACTACCGTCATGTGATAAAAAATCGTCGTCTTCTTTCTGGCTTTTCATTTTTTTTTCTTTTTTTCTTTTTCAGCTATGTTTCTTACTACGCCCGGCGGCCAAATGGTGCAAAGGTTCTCGTTGTGAATCACAATGTTAATTGAGGGCGTTCTCCCTAGATCTGGATATTCGAAGAACTCCCTCAATTAACAGCGTGGCTCACAAGAAGAACTGCTGCATCATTTGATAACCACCGACCATGAAATAAACCCAGCCGTGAAGTCAGACACCTTTTCAAATGAATCACTGCTCTGTCATTGAACGATTTATGCTACCTGTACATCGTTATCCAATCTTGTCATCTCACCGTGTTTGGAAGCAGGCCTGATATTCAGCTGTTGGCATCTTGATGACAGATAACCGCCACTTCTTACAGCCCGGCTGGCAGAGAAGTCACGCTCCCCTAACAAAAACTTCCCCGCACCTCCACGACACGACCATTACGGTGAGGATGAAAGGTATGTTGGTGACGCCTTCGAAGGATGATTGAATCCAACTTCAGTTACGATATCTCACGTACCTGCCCCAGTACAAGTAGTTTTTTTCTACATTGTTGACTTGTTATGTCAGTTGAATGTTAAAATTCATTTCACAATTTTTCTTTATATGACTCGTCAGTTAGGAAAATTTGATGTATTATTTGAATCACATGCTTGCCACACTGTCAAAAATGTAAAATCTTCAAATGTTTGTAACTATAAGGGACTTAACAGTTCCTACACCTCAATGTCCGAGGGAGAACTCGAATCTACGACGGCGACCAACCGCACGCTTCGCAGCAATGTGTCTAGGGCGCTCGACCATTCCACCGCGGCAGTGCCGTTATCCGGTATCTGGTGAGCACTAGTGGACAGCGGAAATGAAACACCTGAAATATCACTAGTTTTTAGAGAATAGTTTTTCCCGTCTTTGAAATTTCATTTTTAACCTTAAATAAATCAGAAACATTGCACTACCTGGGTTTCAAGTTCTCCAGAACACTGACGTTGAATGTTTAATTGGTTCCTTAGATTGTCCACAAATGTCATTCATCCGCACAAAGCTGCAAACAGCCACGCACGAGCAGTGCCATTGCGACGGAGTTGTAACACCAAGAAGGCCGCGCGGGAGTAGCCGAGTGGTCTGGAGCGCCACGTTACGGATATCGCGGCCTCCCGCGTCGGAGGTTCGAATCCTCCCTCGGGCATGGATATCTGTGTTGTCCTTAGGTTAGTTTAATTTAAGTAGTTTGCAACACTAAGGACTGATGACCAACGTAGTTTGGTCCCATAGGATTACAAACATTTGAAAATTTGAATTTGAACACCAAGAAGAAAGTACACTGACCGTTTTGACAGTAGTTCTGCTCTTCCTCGTCACTTTGTGTGTAGAAGGACGCCCTTGATGGGAACCGAACCGATTTTGTTCGGACGTAAAGGAGGTACAAAGATACAGCAAGTGTCCGGGTCTACCCTCGTTGCCGCGGCGGAGTGGCCAAGCGTATTGAGGCACTGATCCCCCCTCGGGCATGGATGTTTGTGCTGTCTTTAGTATGAGTTAGTTCATAAGTAGTTTATAAGTTTAGGGACTGATGCCCCCGCAGTTAGGTCCCAAAAGCTTAACAAAAAGTTGGACATTCTTCCCTCAATCGTGCCGCCCAGGGGCTACAACAGCAGCTGATGACTGATACTGATGCATTTCAGCTCGAAGGAACCTTGAGAGGAACGCCACCATGATGGATAATTATTTTCGTGCAGCCATAGGATATCTTGTTTCAATTTAAACTGTACGTAAGGACTGATGACCAACGTAGTTTGGTCCCATAGGATTACAAACATTTGAAAATTTGAATTTGAACACCAAGAAGAAAGTACACTGACCGTTTTGACAGTAGTTCTGCTCTTCCTCGTCACTTTGTGTGTAGAAGGACGCCCTTGATGGGAACCGAACCGATTTTGTTCGGACGTAAAGGAGGTACAAAGATACAGCAAGTGTCCGGGTCTACCCTCGTTGCCGCGGCGGAGTGGCCAAGCGTATTGAGGCACTGATCCCCCCTCGGGCATGGATGTTTGTGCTGTCTTTAGTATGAGTTAGTTCATAAGTAGTTTATAAGTTTAGGGACTGATGCCCCCGCAGTTACGTCCCAAAAGCTTAACAAAAAGTTGGACATTCTTCCCTCAATCGTGCCGCCCAGGGGCTACAACAGCAGCTGATGACTGATACTGATGCATTTCAGCTCGAAGGAACCTTGAGAGGAACGCCACCATGACGGATAATTATTTTCGTGCAGCCATAGGATATCTTGTTTCAATTTAAACTGTACGTAACATGTTGGATTAACATGTAACTTCACTCCCGACGTACATGGCGAGGTCCATTTTTGACACCTAGACACTATGCAACGCAGTATAGATGGGCCCAATAAGCATGCTGAAAGGACTCCTTAGAGATGTTCAAATATTCAAATGTTTGTAAACATATTACACCAAACTGCTATGGTAATCAATCTCTACACATACAAACTATTTAAACTATCTTACACTAAGGACGACACACACACACACACACACACACACATACACACACACACAATCCTGAAATCCTGAGAGAGAGGACTCCAACCTCAGGCAACTTCCTGTCTGTAGCATGACACTTTAAACTACGCGGCCATTCCGTGCGGCCTTCATAAATGTCATCAAATGCTATTCACAGATGTCACTCGCATCTCCCTTCAACCAGACAATCTTCAAACACTTTTTGGAAGCAGACTAGGTCTACCGGAACGTCGTGGACACACTGTGCAGCTATAGCATCAGAGTGGTGGTGCCCTCATGACTTGGGATGGCTTTATAAGTGGCCACTGTGAAAGGTAGGTTTCTGGTGGGTGTGTTGCACAATAAAAACAAGGAAGGGGAGAGGATGGACGGTATGAAAATGGAGTATGCAAATGGTTTGTTCACTTGATATTAAAGGCTATGAATTTATACTATAATTTCCAAGTAATAAAAGCCATCCAAAATTGTTTGTTTGTTTGTAATTCTGTCGAACCAAACTGCGTGGTCATCAGTCCATAGCTTACAGGCTACTTAAACCTAGGTAAACTAACCTAATGACAACATACACACTCATGCCCCAGGGAGGACTCGAACCTCCACGGCGAGCAACCTCGCGCTCCGCAGCGAGACTCTTTAGACCGCTCGGCTACTCCACCGCGGCCCAAAATTGTGTAAAGGGGGCTACCTAATTTGAATGATTTGAGCAAAGAAATTTGTTTTGACTCATTTTATTCTCTTAAGTCAAATGAACGTCAGAGTTGAAAGAAAAAATTCACATACAATTAAACACAGATCAAATTTAACGAACGTAATTATACGAAACGGAATATACGCGCCTACAGCAAGTGACTGGTAAATCAAGAATACTTGTTTTTGATTTTCAACACTTGTGACAACCCACATATAACTGGAAACCGTGACGTAATATAGAGTAATATTTCGATACCAGATTTCTGTGAGTTTACCTAACGTTTTCAATAGTCCGAAAACATGAATACCCCTTGAAACATTAGCAGATGCACGCGATACTGTACCAAAAGTGTGCTGGTTGGCGATGTTGCCAACATGACCGTTGGTCGTCGGCTGCGTGCGTTGATAGCTGCAAGTCGCAGACCCGGAGATAATTCAGCTTCGTATTCCAGAAGCGATATTTAACTAAAATCAGTCAACTTCGACCCCGACGGATCTCAGTGCCTACGATCTCACTCTTTCAGCTATGTTGTGCCACTACAGACAATTTACCTGTGTTACACAAATGTACTGTAGAGACAGGTGACATCAGAACTGTGACAGTCGCAATTAGCGCGTCGGTGCGTCTAATATCAGGTAGACTGACCTTGCTGTCGGCTTGCCAATACTCAGCGCTATTTAGAGCAACTCCAAAAGTTGTATCACAAACTATAACTACAGCGTATAAGTATAAAACTAGAGCAGAAGACAAGCGTCTGCTCTCCTTGGCTGCTCCTACTCTTTGCCTCTAAAATGTCCGTCTCCTCTCTGTAAAGTCTCCAGGTTCCACCTATGTCTATAGAAACGCCAATCCACAACGTGGCGCCAAAGTACGGCCAATCATAGCTTGCGTTCGGGAGTTGAATAGCTGAACCCCGGTTGGGCCTCGCCCTTACGTCCAGCGTTCTCACGGTAGCGGCGGATGGCTTTCAGGCACCCTCGAAAACATGGCCATCAAGTTTTTCCCAGCAAACCGCCAAACTTCCTCTCTGTTGAACAACTGTGGCGCCCGCCAGCTTGGCGCCAGAGACCTACTATGTCCTAGCAGGTGCCACCCTGGCATTTACCAACTCAGTGCCAGACGTCCCAGCTCTCCCCTCGCAATGCACCGTATACCGCCCTTGGAAACATATGACGCCAGCTTCAGTGGCGCCAGCCAGATGGCGGTAGCATGTGCAAAAAACTTGGAAAGCTCAGTCCTCAGTCCTACCTACTGTGGCCCTCAGCTGAGTCTTCAAGGAAACGCTGCTCCTCCGAATAACAGAGCCACACTTCGTGCTCGCCACCCGTCTGCCGTTAGCTTTTAACGCGTTTTTTCCCTTTTGCTACAGGCCTCACACAACCAAGTAACAGAATATTTCCATTTTGCCACAAGTTATTAAATCGATAACCTACGAATAATCTAATTAAGTTAACAAAATCACGTTGTCATTTTACTGTTGAAAAGCAATGTGGCAGTACTGAAATCTCTCAACTATATGCCACCGGTGGTCGTAGAAGGCAATAAAGAATAGGCATGACATCCTCTGATGTTTAGTGCGACCATATATAGCATTTCGGTGATGGAATCGTCTTAATGGACGGCAATTCTCGCATTCATCGAGCTCATCTTGTGAATGCATTCCTTAACATTGCAAGATTATAATGTCAAGTATGTTCTCCTGACATGAACCCTATCATACATATAAAATAATGTCCAGAGACATATTTTGTTCGATATCTATTAATGATATTGAATTGAAGTAGAGGCTTGGGAATTAAAATTTATGTCGTGGCCGGGATTCGAACCCAGGATATCCTGCTTACTAGGCAGACACCAAACCACTTTTTTTATTTTTTATTTCTTTATTTATATATATATATATATATATATATATATATATATATATATATATATATATATATATATATATATATATATATATTTTTTTTTTTTTTTTTTTTTTTTTTTTTTTTTTTTTTTTTTTTTGACAGCGAAATCGCCGCGCTCTGTATCTAGGCCCTTAGAACGCTTTTTTTTTTTATATTTTCCCCATTTTTTTCCTTTCTTTTTTTCTCTTTATTAGGCCGGCAGTCAAACACGCCTCTCCCCATATGTATATATATATACTCCTGGCCATTAAAATTCCTACATCACGAAAGTGACGTGCTACAGACGCGCAATTTAACCGACAGGAAGAAGATGCTGTGATACGCAAATGATTAGCTTTTCAGAGCATTCACACAAGGTTGGCGACAGTGGCGACACCTACAACGTGCTGACATGAGGAAAGTTGCCAACCGATTGCTCATACACAAACAGCAGTTGACGGCCTTCCCTGGTGAAACGTTGTAATGCCTCGTTTAAGGAGGCGAAATGTGTACCATCACGTTTCTGACTTTGATAAAGGTCGGATTGTAGCCTAAATCGATTGCGGTTTATTGTATCGCGACATTGCTGCTCGCGTTGGTCGCGATCCAATGACTGTTAGCAGAATATGGAACCGGTGGGTTAAGGAGGGCAATACGGAACGCTGGGCTGGATCCCAACGGTCTCGTATCACTATGACAGACATCTTATCCGCATGGCTGAAATGGATCGTGCAGCCACATCTCGATCCCTGAGACAACACATGGGGACTTTTGCAAGACAACAACCATCTTCACTAACAATTGGGCGACGTTTGCAGCAGCATGGACTGTCAGCTCGGAGACCATGGCTGCGGTTATCCTTGATGCTGCATCACAGACAGTAGCGCCTGCAATGTTGTACGAAACGACGAACCTGGGTGCACGAACGGCAAAATGTCATTTTTTTTCTGATGAATCCAGTTTCTGTTTACAGCATCATGATGGTTGCATCCGTGTTTGGCGACATCGCGGTGAACACACATTGCCAGACTGGCGTATAACCCGACGTGATGGTATGGCGTTTTGTTCGCATCGATGACACTTTGAACAGTGCCGTTACATTTCATACGTGTTACGACTCGTGGATCTACCCTTCATTCGATCCCTGCGAAACGCTATATTTCAGCAGGATAATGCACGACCGCATGTTGCAGGTCCTGTACAGGCCTTTCTGGATACGGGAAATATTCGACTGCTGCCCTGGCCAGCACATTGTCCAGATCTCTCACCAACTGAAAACGTTTTGTCAATGATAGCCGAGCAACTGAACCTGTACACGGCATCCAAGCTCTGTTTGACTCAATGCCCACGCGTATCAAGGCCGTTATTACGACCAGAGGTGGTTGTTCTGGGTACTGATTTCTCAGGATCTATGCACCCAAATTGCGTAAAAATGTAATCACATGTCATTTCCAGCATATTTGTCCAATGAATACCCGTTTATCATCTGCATTTCTTCTTAGTGTAGCAATTTTAATGGCCAGTGGTATATATATATATATACATTCTCTAGACTTCATCCGAAGTGTCCCGCACCACAACATAAAATTTGTAGGAATAATTATTTTAATTAGTTCATCAAAAATAAATAAGGTTCTTGTACGAGTGGAGCAAGAAAACTAGTCTGTGCCCGTTACTAAATTTTTATCTAAGTCAAACACAGGCCCTACTGTTTGTTGTCGCTAGCGTGTACCGAAAAATTTAATAATCCACCGCCTCCTAAACACTGTTTTTCCACATTCACACTCGATATCCATATAATATCGCATTCGAAGCTAGTTAGTAATAATTTCAATCAGGATTTAAGTTGTTTTCTGAAATAAGCTAAAGTTCTTCACAAAAATCAAATTACTGTTGCTATAATATATTCGTGATTACAAATAACTCTTCATAAATGCCAGATACTTTCAATATTAACAAATGTTTATTCTTCTTCATACTAATACAAAGTCAGTTTAGCAAGAGACCTGAAACTGTACAACCAGCTTGGACTGAATCTCAAACAACAATAAGTATAAATTAATATTTTTTTTCTTTTCTTCTTTGAAACGATTGAAGCGCGGCAATAAAGAAGGCGCAGCAGCATTCGTAGCCCCGTAGCTGCCTGTTAAATTTTCATAGTGGCCGTCTGCTGTAATGTTGACTGCGGCGGCGACGACGCTGCCCTTGTTGATTGCGGCGCCTCGATCGTACATGAAAGATACAGAAACAAAACATTTTAAGAATCATATTATAAAAAATAACAATATTTACATAAATATCAAATATGTATGTATTTTAAATAAAACATTTTCTTTCATTTTTTATTTTAACTTCAAAACAGGGCTGAGTTAACAAAATGTAGTACCACTATCTTGTCCCACTACACTGCCATACTAAACATGGTAAAAACGTCAGTAAAAATTCTTTGTACACAGCTGTTGTCAAAAATTCCATTGCATGATAGAAATAACCATTGTTACATTTTAAAACTGTATGTTTGCATAAAAAGTACACTTTCTAATTAATATTACAATCTGCAACTTTTAGGTGATTCACCCTGTACATATATACTGATTTTAAGACGAGGCGGGAGTGGTCTTTGGAATGGATACTCGTTAGTTTATTTTATTACTTTCATTTCATCAGAATAAAATAGTCTTTTCCTGGCAGGCATCAAAAATATTGAAAAAGAAACCACTCGGCCACCGGCACAAAATGGGTGTAGTGACTGCACGGGCGGACATAAATTGCAACTCTGCCTCATGTTGATATAATTTATAAGGGCACATGAGGCAGAATCGAAATTTATGTAGTGGAGGGGACGTGCCTTACGACCGTCCGCGCAGTCACTACACCCATTTTATCTGAGTGGCCTAGTGGCTATGGTGTCTGCCTAGTAAGCAGGAGGTCCCGGGTTCGAAACCCGGCAGCGATTCAAATCTTAATTCAGTTTACTACCTATCGCACATGTCTGGGATACAATAAAAAAGGGCTGCTTTGGACGAGACGACACACCAACCGAGATATCTACGCCGAATTGCCGTTAAGGAGTGGGATGTTATGAACCAACAGTTCCTTGATGATCTTAGTGGACAGGATGCCACAAAGAATACAGGCAGGCATCAGTTCAAGAGGACGTTTTTCTGGCAATTTGGGATAATGGTGATGCGGCAATCTGGAACACGAACTGAGAATGTCTAGATTATTGTCACACAGCGGGCTGCGGTTGTCGAGAGGACTGAGGCGCTCCAGTCACGGTTTGCACGGCCACTATGGTTCTTTGGTTCGAATCCCCCCTCGGACATGGATATTTTGCCGTCCTTAGTATTAGCTAGTTCGTAAGTAGTTTGTAAGTTTAGGGACTGAAGACCCCGTAGTTAAGTCCCATAAGCTATACAAACATTTGAACATTTTTTTATTGTCACACAACTTGTCAATTTCTGTTTTCATGAGCAATAAAGAGAACGGAATTGTTGTTTTTGTATGTGTGTAATCCATTTTCGTGTAATGGCATGAACCTGTACAATCGTAGTGATGCAACACTTTAAGTGTGTATGTTTCTAAATCAATTTCCGTCAAAGACAATTCTAATCGTAATTGATCAATAAATTGGCAGAGGAAAAAAATTACAAAAGGTACACCAATCCGCATACTGTCTTCTGTGGTAAAATAATTTTGATCCATGTACGAAATAACTGGAGATTCCAAGATATGCAGTCCATAAAGTATTCTGCAGAAATCTACATATATACTCCGCAATCCACCGTGGCGGAGGGTACACTGTACCACTACTAGGCATTTCCTTTCCTTTTCCACTCCCAAATAGATCTTGTCTTCGTGATCTTTGCGTGAAATATAAGTAGGCTAAAATGTTCAAATATTTTTTAAGCATATGGGACTTAAAACTGCGGTGTAATCAGTTCCTAAATTTACAAACTACTTATAAACTACCTTATACCAAAAACAATACAAACATCACCGAGCGAGGTGGCGCAGTGGTAACGCACTGGACTCGCATTCGGGAGGATGGTGGTACAAATCCACCTCCGGCCATTCAGATTTAGGTTTTCCGTGATTTCCCAAAGTTAAAGGCAAATGCCGGGATAGTTTCTTTCAAAGGGTACGGCCGCTGTCCTTCCCGATCCTTCCCCAAATCTCCGAGCGTTAGCTCCGTTTCTAATGACCAAGCTGTCGATGGGACGTTAAACCTAAGCTTCCTTCCACAATAAAAACATCCATGCCCGAGGGAGGATTGGAACCCCCGTCGGGGAACGCCCTCGTGCATCACAGCATAGCGCCTCAATGCGCTCGGCCACTCCGCCGTAGCTATATGTAGGCGGCAGGGAGATTGGTCAACAGTCAGCTTCAGATTCCGGCCCTCTAAATTTCCTCAACAGAATTTCGCGAAAATCACGCCGTCTTTCCTCCAGCGATTGCCATTTGAGTTCCCGGAGCATTTCCGTGACACTCGCGCATTGGTCAAACCTACCTCTGAACTGCTTCCATGACTTCCTTTAAACTGATCTGTTGAGGGCCCCAAACACTTGAACAAAGGACGAGGTCGTGCAAGCGTTTTACTCGCGGTCTCCTTTACAGATGCAGAACATCTTCCCAAAATTCTCCCAATAAACTGAAGTCACAACTGTCCTTACATGTTCGTTCCGTTTCATATCGCCCTGCAAAGTTACGCCTAGATATTTGGACGACGCGACTGCATCAAGAATCTCACGCTAATGCTGTACTGGAACATTGTGGGATTGTTTTTCCTACCCATGTGCATCACCTTACATTTTTCTACTAGCTGTCATTCTCCACACCAACTAGAAATTTTGTTCAAGTCATCATATAAGCTAATATAATCAATTAATGACGACACCCTCCCATACACCACAGCATCATCGGCAAGCAGCTGCATATTACAAATTACTCTGTCCATCAGATTATTTGTATAGATAGAAAATAATAGCGATCCTATCGCACTCCCCAGGGGCGTGCCTGAATATACACTCGTCTGTGATGAACACTAACCGTCGAGAACAACGTACTGCGTTATATTACGTAGGAAGTTTCCAGACAGTCTGTGAACCTATTCCATATGCTCGTATTTTCGTTAGCAGTCTGCAGAGTGACATCGCGTGAAATGCCTTTTTGAAATCGAGTAAAACACAATGTGCCTGTTGCCTTTCATTCATGGCTCGCAAGATGTCATATGAGAAAAGGGCAAAACTGAGTTTCACATGAACGATGTTTCCTAAACCCATGCAGATTCGTAGAAAGTAGCTTATCCGTCTCAAAGAAATTTACTATATTCGAACTGAGAATATATTCCAGTATACTACAGGAAACAATTGTCAACGATTATGTGGGTCAGTTCTTTTTACTTTCTCATCAACGGGAGTCACTTGCGCTTTTTTTTCCAATCACTAGGTACTTTGCGCTGAATTAAAGATTCGCGATAAATGCAAGCTAAGTAAGGGGCCAATGGTGCAGAATACTCTTTGTTAAACCAAACTGGTATTCCAACCGGAGCAGAAGACTTTTTTGTATTCAGCTCTCTCAGTTGCTTCTGTATACCGGAAATTCCTCCATTTCGGAGTTAGTAGGTTGATCAAATTATGGTACATTTGTGCGGTCCTCCTGTGTGGAAGATTTCTTAAAGGTTAAATTTAGATCTTCAGTTTTTCGTTTGCTTTCTTCTATTACGGACCCGGAATGATCCACGAGTGACTCATAGAGGGCTTTGACCCGCTTACATAGGGCCACATTTCTTCTGGTACTGAGAAAGATTTTTTTTTTTTTTTTTTTTTTTTTTTGACTGAGGTACGGCTGTGGTAATTATTGTGTGTTTTGCGCATCGATCTTTTTATAGAAGCACGCGTTTTCAACATCGATGTCGCAGAGCAACGCTATCTACCGCAAAAATTTTCGGCTGCTCTCGTTTCGCTATAAACTGACGGTAAGGGTCAGTTGACCTGAAAAGACGTGCAGAATGCCTTTAAAGCGTATGCGCGAACCATAGCATAAAATCAGTGTGTCGGAAAGAGGGCGCATTATATGCATGTGAGAATGTGTTGTGTCCATGCGGGAAATTGCTGGTCGTGTGGGCAAAGTGATTCCAGCAGTGCAGGAGAGATGTTCAGAATGCTTCACTGTAGGTGGCAACACACGACGATGAGGCACAGGTCGCTGAACCCAGACCACCCCACTAGAAGACGGACACCTCATCTGTATGGCATTGCAATACACATCTGCGTATTCCTCAGCTCTGGCGCTACAGTGAAGCAGAAGCGCGGACACACATATCCGGGCCGTGTCCACACTGGGACACGACCATCGGCCGTCACCTGGAGAGCGAAATATATAATTGAAATGAATGTAGGTGGTTCCGCCCCCGTGATTTTTAACTTACCCACCATAAACGTCCCGTCCGCCTCATTCCCATCCTTAAGTACCTGGGCCTCACCTTAGATCGCACCCTCTCCTAGAACCCCCACCTACACACCATCCAAGAAAAAGCCCGCTCACACCTCTGCATTCAAACTCCTTGTTGTCCGAACATGGGGCCTGAACCCTTCCACCATCCTCTATACTTTACAAATCCCTCATCCGCCCCATCCTCTGCGTCTCTAATCCCATCCTGCCTGGATCTCTGCCCCCCCTCTCCATCCTTCTACAAGTCCCTAGAGATCCTGGAACGCCACGGCCTCTGCCTCGCCTTCCGTCTCCCTTCCATCCTCCACGCGGCTCCTCTATGATATCATTCCCTTCCCCCGCCGTTTCATTGAGCACCTTCGTCTCCGTTACCTCTACTGAAAACTGGATCCCCCTCACCCTATTGTCCATCCTCTCCTCGCCAATCCTGGTTCAAATGTTCAAATGTTTGTATAGTCTATGGGACTTAAATACAGGGTCATCAGTCCCTAAACTTACAAACTACTTATGAACTACTTACGAACTAGAACGGCACAAATATCCATGCCCAAGGGAGGATTCGAACCCCCGACCGTAGTGGCCGTGCAGACCATGACTGGAGCGCCTTAGTCTCCTCAGCCACTGCGACCGGCCCAATCCTGGTCCGTACCTGTGTCATTACCACTGTATTCCCCCTGCTCTCCACTTGTCCATCCTTACCCTTTCCCATGGTAATTTCTGCACCCTCCCTCTCCCTGACGATGCTCTCCACCACAGAGCAACATATACAGAGAAGAAGTCCCCCCTAAACCTCTGTCCTACGCTCCCCTCGTATTTCCGTAAGATGCCAGCAGAGGTCAGGCGGTTCCCCGGCTTAGTACCGGTAGTCCACACTAGAGGCGCTTCTGACGGTGCCTCTCGTACATCACAGGGTAGTGTGAAGGGGAGGCTGAGGGGAGAGAACGTGCCGCCTGCCACGAGGCCATGGCTGTGTCCGGTGTGCCGACGTTTGAGGGGGGGGGGAGGAGACAGCCGCTATCTGCCGCCTGCTCTGGCCAGTGTAAAGGGCTGCTTCTGATCGCAGCCTCATCATGGGACATCTTACTGAAGTGCTTCCCGCACCCCTGAGCGTAAGACCGGGCCCTTACAGAGGTTTCCCATCTGTATATTTTTGTTTATGCCTCCATCCAAACATTTATCCCCCTCCTCCTCCTCCTCCTCCCTCCTTGATTCCCCTAGAAGGCCCCACATCCCTCCCCTCTCCCTTACCCTTACATGTACCGGCCCCTCTGCTTACCCCCCCCCCCCCCCCCCCACTCCTTACAGCTTCCTGGGACATCCCACCCCCACTCCCTTCCCTTGTGGCCCTGTGACCTCTCCTCTCACCTCTTCTACCCACCCCACCCCTCCCCTTCAACGCTACCTTCCCTCCTCCAACCATCGACGTTCTGTGTAATCATGTAACGTGTGTGTGACCTATCCGTGTTCCGTCGGGGTGACTCTAATCAGTGAGTTTTAACCAAACTGCGAACAGCATCCCGCATCCGACGCATATGTTCTTTAACTGTCGGCGTCCCTCAGTGCTTTGGTGTTGTGTCTCGCCATTCTTCGTCGCCTTTATGTGCATAAGAACTTCACTTTTTTCACTTCGTTTACGCATTATGTTTTTCTTCCATTTTTCGCGATGTCTATGTTTTTATATTCTCCTGTTTTGTCCTCTTTTATATATCTGTGTCTTCTGTTAATGTATTGTATACTGTAGGCTAAAGAGCGCCTCCAGCTCTGCCAGCCCGCCCCACCAGGGGCATCAAATGACAAAAAATAAAATAAATATAGGTGGCCACACGTGACCGGACACGGGCACGGGCCGTGCACGGAACGTCAACGCACCGGGAGTGGGCCGGTCGGAATTCACCGAGTTTAACTTTTCACGTGACGGGCACGGCCGCCGGACGACGCGACGGTACTGTTTCTCAACAGCGGAAGACTGGTGCAAATATGGACGCGGAACTTCTAATACAAGAAGTCCGTAAGTACGTGAAATACCGCAATATCGATTACAAGGACAAAGTTTGGAAGACAATTGCAGCAGATTTGCAAGCCAAAGGTAACATAAAAATTAATCCAAGTTTCAATGTCAGTAAAATATGTATTTAGTAATATAAAAGTTAAACAAGTTTGAATATAAGAAAAATATTTACTTAGTAATGTAAAAAGTCTGCAATTCGATCTTTTTCTAAAATTCTTTATTAGCAAATCATGATTTCGGCCAGTAACTGGCTATTATCAATGCATGTGTTTAACGGAAGATGTTATTAATATGTATAAATCACACCACGCCAAGTATGACAACTGGACATTTCATACTTGACGTGGTGTGAGTTATACATATTAATAACATCTTCAGTTAAACACATACAGTGATAATAGCGAATTACTGGCCGAAATCATGATTTGCTAATAAAGGATTTTGTTTTAAAAAAAGGTCGACTGATAGCTGAAAATCTCAGAGTATTGGAAACAAATCACAGTCGTGGAGTGCAAACCATGGAAAGTTACCTGATAAAATCTACAAGTTTTAATACCAGAAAAATATTAATTTACTTTTTATTTCGCAAACAAATATGTTTCTTTTTCTTCTTCGTCTAAAGCAATTACTATAAATCCTAAATCACTAATATTAAAATCAGCGAACATATTTACAACTTTCCCCAGCAGAAACACAGATCAGCGCGTCCGAGCCACTACAGTGAACAACTGAGACACGGACGAGTGGCGGCTAGAGGAACGGGCAGCAGCACGGACGTCACCCGTCCGACACTCTGTCCGGACAAAGCCCGGCTATGTGTGTCCCGACCTTATAACATGCCGTCTACTATTGGGGTGACAGACCGTCGACGTTCGCATGGGCTTCGTCCACTTCTCCGCATTCCTTTCACTAATGTACAGTCGCGGTGGAGTGGCCGAGCGTTCTAAGGCGCCTAGCTGCGGAGCGCGTCGCTGCTCGCCATCGGAGGTTCGTGTCCTCCCTCGGGCATTGTTGTATTTGTTGTCCTTAGCATAAGTTAGTTTAATCAGTTTGTTAGCGTAGGGACTGATGACCAGAGTAGTTAAGTCCCATAGATTTACAAACATTTGAATTTTGAACTAATGTGCATAATGTGAAGGAACATGGTGGACGGCAATGGCGTATGGGACGACGTCACTAGCGACAGGAATGGCATCAGAGAGCGTTTGCAAAATAGTTTTAGTTTAGCAGTGCGAGTCATTCGATGACACACGAGAGTGAAATAGCACCGATATTTTACTCTGAAGAACATACTACGGACGTCAAAAAGAGAACTGCGATACCAGCGAGGGAAATCCTTGCGTGCCGCAAGAATTCGGGGCGTACGCGGAAGAGGAACTACACATGAGTGACTGCCGAGAAACCGCAACAGATAACTGCAACGTGAACCTGCACCTTAGCGGACACAACACAGCTACGGAGTGAGAAAATCACTGTAACAGATCTGGCACATGGTGTGGTCTTCTGTATAATCCTCGAATCCATTGACTCAATTCGCTTCTACTTTCCTGCTCATTCCCTGGGTGTGCAGTGCTTATTTTGACTACCACTAGATCCTCTTTATAAATCCTTTCGCATGACACAGGCGCTACTGCTGTAGAAGCTCTGGGTTTATGTTCAGGAGCAGCAGGATGCAAATTATGGTGCTTCGTCTTTCTTCTGACAGTGAAACATAACGAATCGGCCATAGATAAACATACCGGTGAAACAAGATGATCAACTTGTACTACGCAGGTTGCGGAAAGAAATTCAAAACAAACATTTAAAACAAAGCAAGTGTAGCAATCGCTCAGCTTTCTTTCACGACTTTAGTAAATACTCATATTTAACAATCCCTGCAGTATCAAGTGTTTCAGGGGACTGATGAACACAACACCACACCATCATCGAGTAGCACCTTTAGCGAAATTGCTTATGTCGGCAGTCTATAAGTAGCCCCAGTAGAGTTTCGTCTTTCTAATCTTCCAGCAAAAGTTTCTACCGCTTCAACCAAATTTGCATATTTAGAAAGAAAATAACAATAGTAGCTACTATTATTGCACAATTATTTTCGACTTTTATAAAAAATGTCGGAAGTAGCGCCAACACCTTCTTAACATAAAAGACAGTGAAAGTGAAGCCAAGTGGAAGATATAGATATTGGAATACCTCAGAAAACATGGAAATGAATTTTTTTGCAACTTCTGTACAGGTAATAGCCTAATCATTCGAGGGAAGATTATGGCCACTCGGGAATAGCCGCGTGGTCTAAGGCATCATGCCATGGACCGGCCGGCGACTCCCGCCGTAGGTTCGACTCCTCTCTCTGGCATAGTTGTGTGTGTGTTGTCGTTAGTGTAAGTTATTAGAACAATAGTCATAACTATAGTGGTAAACACTTGTGATATAAATGAACTATTCATAAAGAAGAGTGACACCCTTGTGCCTGCACTGCAAAGCACACATTTACCACTGTGTGCCATTTTACACAGTACAGTAGACTTAGGCAACAAATCACAATGGAAACTGCAGTGGAAACTAAAGCATGACTTAACACCGCGAACATTCAATACGCTGCTGCCGACATTTGATAAATACGTCCATAAGAGTCCACAGCAACCGGCGTAGCAACACATGATACGAAATGGTATTGAACTCAGCTGTAGCTTTGTACTCAATAAAAATCGGACCCATCTTATATGGCACTTGTTGCCATTCGTCTATTCTACCATCTATTTACTATTATTCCCGAAACAAAAAAAAGCTAAGACTAAGGACGGCACAAATATCCATGCCCGAGGGGGGATTCGAACCCCCGACCGTAGTGGCCGTGCAGACCGTGACTGGAGCGCCTCAGTCCCCTCGGCCACCGCGGCCGGCTTCCCGAAACACCCTGTGTATGAGTCCAATTACAAAAAAATATTAGAACTCACTGCACTAGAACAATCCTGTAAAAACGTTGTTCATGTGATCAAAAGCAGGACCAGAAAGGTACTGTGACAAATTAAATTAAGTTCACAATTAAAAGTAAGTTTATTTATACAATTTGAAAATACTGACATAAATAATATTTCCAGATGTACACGTGTGTGCAAAACAAGCATTGCCACTTCGGTAGTTGTCCTTAGTTACCATACATTGGGGACTGCAACATAGAGATCACTAGAGACCAGCGGTTCCCAACCTTTTCTGCTCTGCGCCCCACCCATTGTATAAAAACATCTGTGAAGCTCAGCAACTAAACACGTATGCACGAACACACAGACAGAGAGAGTAGGCATTATTAGTGAAATGTGTAAATATATAAATATAAATTACAAGACGGAAGGCGTTTGTATTTCTTTATAGAGAAAATTTTCTTATTGTAATAAATTATAAGAAGTATGTGAAAAATCAAAATCGAGTAGGAAGTGTTAAAAACGTAGGGTATTTTACTGTATTTGCCACAAAACAGTCAATATTTCGTTTAAAACTGATTAACTGTAGCCTCAATCACTCTCTACATTCAGTCTATTCCTGCACTTATTTGTCAAAAAGAGTGAAGTTGTAAAGGTTCGTTTACATAAATAGGATGTCTAAAAGCCCATAAAGTGTTTCAAAGCAATATTGGCAATTGCTGTATAGTCTTGCCGAATACGTATCCAGAATGGACCAACTGCGTTGTTTTAAAAAAAATCATTTGTTAAAACTGGTAACATGATAGTTCAGTTAATAAGTCTTCTTTAACTGATGAAATTATCAATTTGAAAATGCTTAAATTCTGCTGTAGTGTCAAGTCTGCAGGGGTTACAAAACTTTTTGCCACTGTGTACCATTGGCATTTTTTGAAATTTTCGTCATATCACTAGGGATGGACAAACCTTGAGGTTGCAAAGGGGGGGGGGGGGTTAGTATGCGGTAGGTTGACTAATGAGTGCTGCAGGAGTAATAACGTTCGCCATTTTGTTAGTGCTGACAGCACACATGTGCATCGACCTTATCAGCTACTATTGTAGAAATATAACACAACAACTACGGTTCTGGAAGAAAGCTTCCTTCGTTATCAAAATGGCATTTAATGTAACACCTCATAAATTGGCAATAACAACAACAAACTGTTCACGAGATACTGCAGGGTCCTACACAAGTTGGCAGCAGGTGAAAAGCGGTAAGAAAAATTTCGAATAACCACCCACAAGAACCGATCAAATTATCGCCGATGACAAATCAAAATTAGTCACTCTCCCTACGTCAGCAATGAAAGGAGGTATAGGGAGGGTATAATCAAACCTTCCTGCGACAAAAAAAAAAAAAAAAAAAAAAAAAAAAAAAAAAAAAAAAAAAAAAAAAAAAACCTTTTTAACACCTGACTCAGCGTGTACGTAGTCTTTAACTTAAAAATCGAAAAATTTTATATGATTTACACCAAGTTTTAAAGCATTGAGAACGGTCACACGGCGACCGAAATCTAAATATGCAACAACAAATAAATATGTGCTGGTGATTGCTGTTTATCATTATCGTCGTATTACATATTTTACTCGGTACCTTGTCAACTGACGAGTGAAACTCCTAAACCTAACGATAATTTTAATCTTGTCTTCAATTCTCGACTAACGTTCGCGGCCCAGAGCCGAGCTGCCCGCGGGGAACCGCTGCTCTAGACGATTCTGTTTATTCTGTTTGTGGAGCCGTTAGTTCGGGAGGTTCGTCCCGGCTAAAGAAGGGATGCACATTTTCTTGATGAACCTTGGCTGTTATCTGATGGATTTACTTCATCGACGTGAGAGCACGGCACTGACGAAACACTTTCACGCCGGCCGCGGTGGCCGCGGGGACTGAGGCGCTCCAGTCACGGTCTGCACGGCCACTACGGTCGGGGGTTCGAATCCCCCTCGGGCATGGATATTTGTGCCGTCTTTAGTATAAGGTAGTTCGTAAGTAGTTTGTAAGTTTAGGGACTGATGACCCCGTAGTTAAGTCCCATAAGCTTAACAAACATTTGAACATTTGATTTGAAACACTTTCAAACGGGCAAAAATTTCAGAGATGGATGCATCACATTATCTCATGCCAATAATGTGTCGTCTTTCAGACTGGCTATTTTGACGGTACTGTTCACGCATACGTCTGCGAGGCATCTTGAACGCCTTCTCAAATCTCTATAATATATTTACCTTCGGCCTGTAGCGACAGCAGATGGCGCATTATACGGGTAATGCGGCGCATTATCGATGTTGACCTAAACCCAAGGGCGGACCTGTTTCAAATGTTAATCATTTCTGAAGAAAATAGTAACGTACAGGTGAAATATCATACACAATAGACATACAAAAAAAAAAGTCACTCTCGTTTTCTAAATATGATGTGTGATCACCTCGGACGGCCAGAACAGTTGCACATCTGCGTGGCATGGACAGTATGGGGCAATGAATCAGCTCTTGAGGGATATTTGGCCATTCTTCCATGAGTGCAATATCCAGCTCTAGGTCTGTTGTGGGAAGTGCTGGTATGGCTGCAATGTGTCCGCCAAGTGCATCCCACACTTCCTCAATAGTGTTTCAGTCCGGAGAACAAGCTACCCACTCCATTCGTTCAATTCCCTCAGCTTCAAACATGTTTACCAATGCAGGTGTGTAGGGTCGAGCGTTATCGTCCACAAGAAAGAACCCATCTCCTATGGCACCAACGAAGGACATAATAAAAAGTCGAAGGATCTCGTCTCTATACCTCTGAGCAGTCAAAGCGCCAATGCTGACTCCTGCTCGCACCATTCGTTCACCACCATAGTATGATGTTTTCTGCACAGATGAAGGTACGACGATTGTCCGGCTGAACACAAAATCTTGACCCATCTGCTAACAGAACACGGCGCTATTCGTTATGAGTCCAAGCCTGATGTTCCCCAGCCCAGTTAGTGCGGGCTAAACGGTGTCGTTGTTTTAACTGGACACATACCATAGACCGTGTGCGTAGAGGGCACATTCCTGAAGGCGATATCGGACTGTTGATTTTGCGCGTCCTGGATTGTGCGTTGTGTTCAGCCTCTTGCCTCGATTTGTTGTTAACCGAAGATAACGGTCATCTCTTTGTGATGTTAACTCTGGGGAACTCGGCCTTGCCATTTTTTAGAGGTCCCTGTAGTCTCAAATCGCGTCCTGGTCCTGAAAATTACACTTTAGGACATTCCAGTAGCTGCAGCCACCGCCCTCTGCGTCTTTTCCGGTTTCAAAGTTGCTATGTCTCTCCATGACATAGCTTCGGGTAAGTCACGTTTTTCTTCCATTGCACAACCTTTCACCACACTGTATGAACCCAACTGATTGTGTAATTCGTTTGGTAGAGTAAACATAATAGTAATCCCAGTGCAGCAACTTTTGTTATTACCACTATCTCAGTTGCCGTAATGTTGTCTCCACTCAGTAATATCGACAGAAAGTCATGAAATCATTTTAGTTCATTCAGTCGATGACAGTACTTCAGAACCTAGATATCTCAACTGATTTCCTAATTGTTTTGACCAGTGTACATGTTCTGAGAATATGAGCTTTATATCTACTCTTTGCAGGTGTTCTGTTTTTATCATTTATTTACTTCTTAATTAAGTTTTTGAATGTGAGTATATTTACGTGATTTATCTATTTATGTGATTCATTTTATATTTGTGGTTTACGTGTATGGTAGTACGTGTATTTTCCTACAGTGTCCAGTTGTTCATTTCAACTAGATAGAAGAGTTACTTATCAGATAATTTCATTGACGAGCACGTTGAAATTTGGTAAAAGTCGGTTATAAGTAGAATTTACTGTGGGATGTGTCATATCAAGTTTGATTTGTCTTATGTGGCCACTGTAGCTTGTTTGGGTTTTGCAGCTGTAAGCTACTCCATTTTAAATCGGACGAAAAGTTAGAAAGTTGACTTCGTATATTTTTGCGTAGTTTCTAGATATTTTTTTCTGCTGCTCTCTATTTAAGATATCATAAAACTGTTTAGTTATACTGTTTTAAAACCAAATTCTGAACAATATGGCATACATTTTATTCCGTTTAAATATGCATTTCATAGACAAAAGATGGCAAAGGATGACAAGTACATGAAATTTAAATTCTAAAAATACCACTTCAATATATATAATAGTGCGTTCATTTTGTAATTTGCTTGAAAATTTTACTTGGAACAGTTTTTAAGCTATGAGTGTTATAACCGAGTGATTTAATGAAATTACGTGACCTAGGCTCCTAAAAAACGAACCGGAAGCGTTTGCGTATCACGGCTTCGAGTTTGTCAAAGATATTAGTATCTACTGAGAAGAAATATAGATGGGCGGAATTTGAGGCGGACTGCATAACTAATCTATTGCAACCAACCTACATTTCGCATAAATACCAAAAAGATAAGATCAGAGAGATCGGGGCTCGTACGGATGCATACAAGCATTCGTTCTTCCCTCGTTCTGTGTGGGAGTGGAACAGGAAAGCAAGTAACTAGTAGTGGTACTGAGTACCCTCCGCCACGCACCTTTGGGTGGATTGCGGAGTAAGTATTAGATGTACTTTCTACGAGAGAAAAATTAAACTCTACAGAAAATGCAAGGTTTCCTGCTGTCCGATTTCAAATGGAATGGTCCGAATTCAAGACTCTACCTATAAAATGTTGAAATACAGATATGAGTATACTGCTTTTCGTAGCTATAGTCGAATGTACTTAGGGACCACGTCACCTAATTCCAGATTCTGTAAACCTTCATAAAACTATCTTAAATCGTAAGGGTAGAGCGGTGGCAGTCAGCAGGCTGAGCAGTTAGGGCGTTTATCTCTCCTCGGCCGTCAGGCAGCAGTAATCTGTGCCGCGCCGGCCGCCTGCGGTGCGAGCGTCAGCGCCGACCCGCGCCACGCCTCATTGTCTGCAACTGAAAACGTCACAGGAGGCACGTGACGTCGGCTCGGGACGTCTTTCTGAATCGCGAAACTAATGTGGCATGACGACATTATTAGGTATGTGGTCGCTCCGATAGGGAAGTGACGTCAGGACATTAATTTATGTTAGATACGCGGGCGCACTACAACACGTCACAGAATTATCGCCTTCTACTGTATTGTCATTACTTCAGGAAAGGTGTGTGCGATACTAACGCTTTCATCAGGCTGTTCCTGGCAGCATAAATTTCCGGTGACTGGCGAGCTCTGAGCTATTGGTAGGGTACTATACAAATAGGCCATTACATTTACCGGTATTACAGTACCCCACCGCCTATAGTACCCCCCCCCTCCACCATAATTTTTGAGGTCAAAATACGAAATATAAATATGTAAACCTATCCGTTTTTTTGCAGTATTTAAATTCTTTGGCGAAGCATATACATGCCATATATTATTGGAAACAAATTTCCAGTACGTAATATTTGTATTTCAGGTGTTTACTTGTAACAGCACGTGGCTTCTACTAGCCACGAAGTACCTAGTAACAAAATATGACAGGTTTTAATGAAAAAGACATGTCATATAACGTGTGATACAATTATTAAGAAATATATTCCATCCTGAACCGCCGAATGCACTATTGAATTTACGAATTTTGTGCCTATAGTACCCTCCCCAGTTTCAGAAGTAAAGTTAGATTGTTAGTAATAGTAAGTAATGAGACGAAGAAATACGCTGAACAGTCATAGGTTCACATTTGGTATGTTGAAACAACTATTACGTCTGCATAGATGAATACCAACCAAGACTGAGATTTGCATTCTTTGTTCGCAACGTTATTACTAAAAGACGTATTAAAGAAACGTGTTGTTGAAATGTATTAATCAAGTAAACAGATTTATGAAACGATGATTTCCCAAAAAGTGAAAATGTCAAGTGGAAATAACAAGCGGGAAAACGTAGAGTTGTAATTAACAACCGAGTCGTTAACTGTCAACTTTTATTGGACACAGTAAAATTACATGAAATATTGAACTATAATTCACTGTATTACAGGATAACATAGAAAGTCTTACATAAATTCTTAAGTTAATACTGCTTTGTCTTTTAAGTATTCTATCACTGATAGCTTTCGGATCTAATGTAAAAGAACCACCATTAGTGCAGTAGTAGGTAATTAGTTCAAATTACCACACACAGTTCCACTCATGAAAACTAGCACACATGTTACAGGGTTCAAAAATACACACAAGCTATATTACGACCATGGGTCTAATTGATTTGGCTCAAAATGTGTGAGAAGAAGCAGGCAGACGAACGTTTTAAATTCATACAATATCTCGCCTGAGAGGGCCATACGAAAAGAATACAGTACTGAAAGATTTCCAAATACACAATAATCGAAGTATAATCTACGGAAAAAAATTACAGAATCCGATCTCGGGAAAGATCAGTTAGGATTTGGGAGAAATGGAACACGCGAGGCAATACATTACGACTTATCCTAGAAGATAGGTTAAGGAAGGCAAAGCTGCATTTTTAGCTTTTGTAGATTTAGAGAGAGCTTTTGATAATGTTCATTGAAATACACCTTTTAAAATTCTGAAGGTAGCAGGGGTAAAATATAGGGAAGAAAATGTTATGTACAACTTGTACAATAATCAGACAGCAGTTATTTGTGGGTATGGAGGGAACGCAGAAGTTGGGGAGTAAGGCAGGGTTGCAGCCTTTCTGAAATGCTATTCAATATGTACATTGAGAAAGCTGGGAAAGAATGCAAGAGAAATTTGGAGAAGGGATTAATGTTCAGGGGTGTCGATGTCACTGCGATTCTGTCAGGGATAGCAAAGAACATGGGGAAGCTAGTTTGAAATTGCTTTTTTTTCACCGGTTTCAACAATTCTGTGTTCCCATCTTTAAAACATTTAAATATTACATGGTAATATTTCGTCGTGTAATGTTTAAATCTCGAGAGACTTGTCGATGACAAAATAGATTTACCAAAACCGGTCTAACTAAAGTAATTTGAAACTAGAGATCTTGGCTCATCTGCTTATGCGGAGTCCATTACAAGATATTAGATCGCATCCCCGGCTTGAATGATGTCAAGCATATACATATCTAATTAAATTCAACAGAGAAGTTGGAAATTTGTACCGTATGGGAAGTCGAACCTGGATTTCCCTTAGCACACTGAACGTTCATTCGGGAGGAGGGTAGTTCAAATCACCTCTGGCCGTTCAGATTTAGGATTTCCTTGATTTCCCTAAATCTCTCCAGGGAAATGTCGGGCGGGTCCTTTCAAAAGGCACGGCTGACTTCCTTCCTCATCATTAACAAACATAATCGAATGATGAGCACCGTCTCTTATATCTTGTCGCCGAGACGTTAAACCCTAACCTATTTTCTTTCCGATTTTTCCTCTATGGGCCAGTGGATTCCTTGACCAATTAGACTATCCGTACACACTTCTGGTCCTACCGCAATTCCTAAGTTAGCACGCACTTAGAGTGTTTTTTCGCCCTGTTCATCACTCCACTTGCTCGCAGATTTATCTCTATTCCCGAAGGGGCTCGGACATATTTGTATATCTGCACTGAAACGGTTATTGCCTGCTTGTGGCACACTTACTGTTTTAGAAATGACGTGTGATCTTTCGGACCATATGTTAAACAATAATATACGTCTGTGCAATACATTTGTCTCCTTACAGTCGATCGCCCCATATATTTGTGTCCACTTGTTAAGACGTCCGTTCGCCAAACATTTGTGGTCATCCTGTGAGGATGCTGTCTCGGCTCTGCCCAAGATTCTCACTAGATGTCATAAACAGAAATTCACGTGTGATATCTCAAATACTACGACCCACCCGCCTTTCACGGCTTGAACTCCATCTTCGGTTAACTTGCCAGGAACTGCCAGGTCAGCTTTACATCTGTCTTTTACAGAACGCTCTGATTTCGTGTCTGTTTAGTGTCGGGTGTCAGCTCTTGAAAATTAAGTTACTTAATAAATATTTGTATTGTGTTCAGATACATCAATGCTGGTACACTACAGTACCGTAGCTCATTTTACAACGGCCAATACGGTCGGGGGTTCGAATCCCCCCTCGGGCATGGATATTTGTGCCGTCCTTAGTATAAGGTAGTTCATAAGTAGTTTGTAAGTTTAGGGACTGATGACCCCGTAGTTAAGTCCCATAGACTATACAAACGTTTGAACGTTTCGTCATTTTACAAGGTAATCAACGACACATGAGGCTGGAGATTTGCACTGCAGCTGTGGCGTGTGCCATTCTGCGCTTGCTCCTCCAGCAGCTCGATGCTACCAGTGGGCATCGCCACTACAGACGTGTGTCTGCAAAGAAACAATTTATTGGGGGCAGCAATATGTACTGAAGAACCTGTCGATAAAACCATTTCGCCATGCGGGATTTGCCTTGCGCTCCTTGTGCCTCGGTTCCCAGTCGGAGGTTCTAGTCCTCCCTCGAGCATGTGTGATCCTGTAACTTTACAAACATTTGAATTGTCGAACTCATCGTCACATTCCTGTCTTTGAGCTTTCATACGAAAATTGCATCGATATTTCCGACTTTCCCGGTGGATTTTCGAGAAATGTTCTGCTAATTATGGACACAACACCAGTCGGTGAGAGGTGGCAAGACACTATCATTTGTGCTTCCCATGGAAAATAATTTGCGAAATCAGGTTGCTTGTAAAAACTGCATAAATTCTTAATGTATTTCTGCACACAAGCCGTATCGAAAAAGCGCAGAGAATCTGGATGAGCCTAAGAGATACAGATGGACTAAATCCTGCCACGGCTTTGCTACGCACGAACAGATTCCCCGCACACGGCAACTGTCGAGGTGGATCTGCGCTGGGCAGTGGGCGCTCCCTGAGCTGTGCGCGGCGGAACACCAGCAAACGCGTGTGTTTTCTTAACGAAGCGACCAGGAAACAACGGCGACAGCTTAGCCCTAGCGTTAATTACCTTTCGAAAACAGGATCGTAAGACAGGTGTGCTCACTTCTAATGCTCGCCTGTTGTCCTCGTGTTCGAGCGCGAAAGCCATCGCTGTTTCCTTGATGGTTAGATTCTGTGGATCCCCTGCTGTTGTTCCTGATATGTCCTCAATTCATCTGCTCTTGAAGCCACGCTCATCCGTTAGGAACAACAGAAGTTCTGTAAAAATATTTAGATAAAGCCGATTTGTGCACAAAGCCTGCACCTAACATGGTATTCATCGCCGAGTGAGAATCAACGGCTTCGGGTTCCCTGGATGACCCCTGCAGTCACCTCAGCATGACAGCAAGGGCACGCATCCCAAACGCGCGTCTTGCTGATCCTCTGTTTTCTCCCTTCCTCCCGTACTGACTCTGACATACAAATTGTGTTAGATATATTAGGTCTAATTTTGTTTACAATACTTACATTATGTCGTTTGCAGGATTTACATTCTACTTTAATTCAGGAATAACGTTTTCACAGCTTGTCATCTGCAAACATCAAAACGTTTTTATTTCGAAGCCTGATTGGTTTATTATAATTTAGTCTGGATGTTATGTTGTAAAAAAGTTCTATTGGCTGTTTAGTGGCTTACTTACTTTCAAAACTGTGTAGTTGCTGCTTCTTGTTTGTTGCGTGTGATTATGTTTCATTATATTTGTTTCTGTTCACTCTTTTGTAGGGAATTGGAATTGTTTACATCACTATTTGCTTTATGGTGGTGACTGTATCGTATTCATTTGTTTATGTAATAATGGAAAGTCCAGGTTGGAATTAATACTATAGTGAGGACAGTTTACAACTCACCGCAAAGACGTGGCGACGAGCTGCGACATGCACATACAAAAGACACACACATACAACACGTTCAGCTATCGGCCATGGCCTTCTTCAGAAAATAGAGCACTCACGCAATCACACAGGCACACAACACACTTATACAACCATCAACTCCGACTGCCGCACTTCGAATCCAGTCGAATCGAAGTGCGGCAGTCGGAGGTGATGGTTGTATAAGTGTGTTGTGTGCCTGTGTGATTGCGTGAGTGCTCTATTTTCTGAAGAAGGCCATGGCCGATAGCTGAACGTGTTGTATGTGTGTGTCTTTTGTATGTGCCTGTCACAGCTCGTCGCCACGTCTTTGCGGTGAGTTGTAAACTGTCCTCACTATATTATCATTTGTTTATGTGATATGTATGTGATGTGGTGCACGTATTTGAATGGTTATGACACTGGCGATGTTTATGTGTGCGTCCGTGTGTGTGTGTGTGTGTGTGTGTGTGTGTGTGTGTGTGTGTGTATGTGTGTGTGTGTGTGTGTGTGTGTGTGTGTGAAAAAGAGAGAGCGAGAGAGAGAGACATAAATATTGTGTGTGGTGGGGGGGGGGGGGTTGTCAGATGTAATGTGGTGGTAGAATTTATTTATATACTTCTCTTGTATTCTCGATGAGAGTTTTGTTGCATAGTGATTTTTAAGTCAGTTTCTATATTTGTTGGGGAATGATTCTGTTTAATTAAATGTTCAGCAAATGTTGAGTGACAGCTACTTCATTTTAGTTCTTTGAGGTGTTCAGTTTATCTTCTTTCGAAGTTTCTGCATGTCTGACCTACATATACAGATTGACAGTTATTGCAAGTAAGCTGATATATTCCTGCTTGGCTGCACTTGTCAGTGTTTGTGGAATGTTTCCCTAGGCTATTCTGTACTGTGTTGTTGCTTCTGTATCCTATGTTCAGCCCTTGTTTCTTTAGTATGTTGCCCATCCTGTGTGTGATTTTGTTGTTGTAATTCATTTTGTGCCATTTGTTGCTTACTGTCTGTCGGTTTGTTGTGTGCAGTGTTTCACCTCTGTGTGTGGATTTTTCATTTTATTGTGGACTTCATAGCCAATTACACAAACCTTTACGCTCATCAATAGGAAGATACAACATTCTATGTGTCAAGTGCAGAAATAAGAGCATAACTGACCATATTTCTTCTGACAGTTTACAACCCTTTACCAAGACTTAGTATGTACTGGGAAATAAACGAGTATATCTAGCTGTTAAAGGGGAAGATTTGAAAGAATTGTGAGATATATACATGCCCGTGAGAACAACATAACAACTAGTTTCAAAAGTACAGGTCACGACAGTTACCTGCCCACCCAGTGCAGCCGGCCGCAGTGGCCGAGCGGTCTGCGGCGCGCCAATCACAGTCTACACGACCGCTACGGTCAGGGTTCGAATCCCCCCTCGGGCATGGATGTTTGTGCCGTCTTTAGTATAAGCTAGTTCATAAGCAGTTTGTAAGTTTAGGGACTGATGACCCCGCAGTTAAGTCCCTTAAGATTAACAAACACTTGAACATTTCCACCCAGTGCAGACTCCAAAATCCTTAAATAAAACTTTGCTCAATGATGTACGCTACGATGGACAAGATCATCTAATTATACCATTAGGCAAACAACAAAGATATGGCCAGTGCAAGAAGAACACAACAATATAGGAAATGTAAAATTCCTTTGCATGCATATTGTTATACGCAGTTTCATACAAACTAAAGTTAAAACTGAACTCACTAAAACACAGTGTAATCTTGTTTATATATTCAAATTTTGTATAATCAGTAAATTAGCTGTATAAAATATATAGTGAAAAAATGAACATAAACAAGAAAAATTTACATTCGTTTCCCACAGTATAACATGCACGCTACCTGTACCCCCTCCCCCGTTACCACTGTCCCATTTTTGGAACATCCATGTTTTTTACTCAATATGTTGTTACAAACATGAAAGTCGTATTTATGGTTTATCTACACTCCAAACATAAGATTTAAACAGGAATTCGTAAAAGATGTGTATGGAGAACCTTCTTGGTATCAAAAACTGCAATAGCCTCCCGTTGGAAGCGTGCGACGGCCTCGCGGCTGGTGATGTAAGCTACTTTACGTGTTGCCGCTCCTTCCTTAGTTCCCTGCTTCTAGCCGGTGTGACTATCCAACCTCTTCCACATGCTGGTTTTACATTATCATCACATAGTTGACCAGCCCGACCGTAGATGTTTACATCCACTCTCGTGATGTCCCTGATTTTGTTACTTCCCTACATGGAAATTTTTGTAATCCTTTATGGATAACTATCGCAGTTTGGGTTTTATTCTTCCAGTTTGTAATATAACTCACGACGGGATGTAACATGCCCGAAATCTGTCGTACGTGAAATAATAAAATTGTTCTAATGAAGTAGATTTTTCCTCTACTGTGCTCGTACTCAGTTTCGGATGTTGATTAACCGAATAATGTCTGTTGTTCCGAAATAACAAACAGCACATATATATAATTTAATAAAATGCATCGTTACCCATCAGCTATTTTATTGAAATCCTTAAAATCGACTAGTTTCGGTCCAGGATCATCATCATAGATAAACTACACAAAAATACAAAATAAAATAATTAATGTACACAAAAAAGGAAAGTAAGAAGCAAAATAACACACATAGGATGGAAAAGTCGAAGTATCAAGCTACTTTGTGTTATAAATACTTACAAGGTATTAAAAACATGTTAGTCAACAGCATTAAATAAAATAGATCTGGCTGAAAACAGCAGGAGTCACTTTCAAAAAATTACAAATGTCATACTAGAATATCATAGTCAAAACAAACATAAAGTGCGTGAATAGATTGTGAATACTGAATAGTACACAATGCTAATTGTATAAGTCAAAGACCATCACAACCTATGCTATCGAAATTGAATATACAATTATGGAGTCTTTCTTAATCGGTGTGGAGTACCTTTGGCGGAACACCTTTGGTTAAGCCTAAGTAAACAAAGTTACAAAGTGCAGTGATCAACAAGTTTTAAAAATAAGTGTATATGAAAAGTTTACGCCAACAAATAAAATGTGGTACAATTAAATATTGTAACAGCTTCCAACATTAAATGCTATCTAAATCAATATAATATGTAACTAGTGACAAAACGAGAGTGATCATCGTCTTAAAAAGGTTTTCATTACAATAAAATTCATAATTTTATAAACAACCTTAATCCCACTGTTGTGCAAACTGAGTATTGTATCTGATAAGGACGAGTAAAACTAGGAATATATTAAATGCCAGTATGGAGTTGAAGAAAAACATAGAGTAATTATTCGTTGTGAAAATATGTAGCATATTAGATAATGGACTTACAGTGACAGGACGATAATTTAATTTCTTACAATGTTGGAATTGTAATGCTTTCTGATTTAAAGTGACCAGGGTGAATTTGAGAATTTGTATCTGACGGGAGACGTATTTGAGTAATTCCTTGCAGGTGTGGTGATCGCTGTGTCACCAGTAGAAAGCAGGAGTCCCGGGTTCGACTGCAGGCTGCGTACACATTTCCAAGTTTACCCATTCGCAGTTAATGCCGTACATTCCGTGAATCCTTTGTAACTTTCCTGTAGCCTCGAATGGGTCTGTGTCTTCGGTAGCCGTTTTCCAACACAAGCGAATCCCTCAGCAGTTCCGAAGAACAAGTACAGAACTTGCTCGATTGCTAGAGAGAACTAGGAACTCCTGCAGTAAACAACCGAACATTGTTGCGCAGATTTGTGAAACGTAAGACAGTGTCGCAGTGAAAGAAGGAAACTGACGAGAAATTATATCCTCTTTGTGATTCAAATTTAACGGCGGAGATAGCTGGGTTGACGTATTAAGGCGCGGACGTTTGCAACAGAGTGGCGTAACGGTGTCCGGCCGCCTCACCACGGTGGCTCGTCCTCGCCCGAGTAGGGGGACCCCCGCCCCCACCAGTCGCCAGTCTGCATACCACACTCGGCCTCCACTGCGCCCGTTGCATCACGCGCAGCAGGTAACTCCTCACGTGCTCCTCTACTTTGTTTTCATTTCACACGCTACGTCATTACAGGCGCCTCTCTTTCCGAACAAATATAATCAGATCCCTGTGGATCGATTACACGTCAGTATCGCAGAACGCTTTTATGAGGAATTAAAAATATGTGTTAAGAGGATCCGATATGAATAACAGACTGCATCTTTCCTCTGTTGTTAAAGCTGTAATGGAAACATCTGTTAGAAGAAGTAATCAAAGTAATCATTACTTAAACCGCTTGTGCTGGAAAACGGCTACCGAATACACAGAGCCTTCGGAGGCTATAGGAAAGTTACAAAGGATTCGTTTTCACGGAATGTATGACATTAACTTTAGAACTGTAAAACCATTTAAGCATAAATTGGAAAGAAGTTTTAATCAGTATGCGGCACGATTTTATCACACGAACCGCAGAGTGGCCGAGTCCTTCGTCGGGCATGACTTGTTCTTAGGTTAGTTTAAGCCTAGGGACTGATGAGCAAAGAAATTAAGTCCTATAGATTTACAAATGTTTGAACATTTCGAACGGCAGAATCCATCATTAACTTTCACAACATTCCTAGAAAAACGCACGTACTTGTCATTTCCTTTGTCTTTGTTAATTACTGTTCATTTCTCTTTGTTAAGAGAAGAAAATCCATCATTTATAGAAAACAGATATATTCTTATTGTATCTCCATTTTTCGTCTACTTTATACTTATATTGAATTTGATTGTAACTCATCACGATATTACGAGGAATACATCTGGCCTCCTGATACTATTTACTTCTGAAATTAATTCCCAGCGGCTATCTTATGAATGTATGCGCCTTACGGCTTGTAGATCGATCAATGTCTATGTCAGAGTACTTAACTGTCTGCAAACTTTTCTAATTAGCTGCTGGTGTTTATGAATGAACTATAGCCTAGGCTTCTCAAAAGAAATGCGACTGCACTATAATGCTGAAACTGTCGACACTCGAGTAACAGTGAACTCTGGTGTCACGAAGAAGAAAGTAACACTGATTAGTCAGGTGGATTCAACCTAAAATAGTAACAGTAATATCGAACTACAACAATCAAAAGGCGAATCAGAATCACGGTGTCCTTTCTCGCATAGTAGTTTCCGATATCAAGCCCAATTCACGAAATTTCTTGATTTGGTCCTTACTACACCCTAAAATATAGAAAGAGCAAAGAGCTTGCCACAGAAGAGATTTGTTTCTCTATGTCATAGCTAAAGAAGTGCCAATAATGTCACTGGATAACATTGAATTGAATTATTCTGTACTCACTCTCGTCTACAAGTCCTTCAAGTTTGTAACGTGAGTTGCCAAACAACTGTATATTCACGCTGACAATTTTTTCAATTAAGAAATTTTCATTATTACGCACCCTTCTACATACCATAATTAATTTCTAAGGTTAATTTTAAGCTATGTATCAACAAGTTACATTCAAGTATTTATTTTTTAGTTGATACTTTAAAGGGCAAACAGAAGAGTAATATTAAAAAACTCGTGTTTGTATTATGAGACTGCAAAACGGTCCTGTAGCAGGTCAACGGACAGAGAACGAAATTGAAAAATGTTGCTCTTTTGTTGTTCAAATGTTTGTTAAGCTTAAGGGACTTAACTACGGGGTCACCAGTCCCTAAACTTAAAACTACTTATGAACTAGCTAATACTAAGGACGGCACAAACATCCATGTCCGAGAGGGGGGGAGGGTTCGAAATCCCGACCGTAGTGGCCGTGCAGACTCTGTCTGGTGTTGCGCTTTGCTGCCATGGTACAAAAGTAAACAACAAATCGGAATCCCTCAGAACTGTGTATTGGATGCTTACTGCGACATATAAAAATCCGTATTTCTTGCACCAAACACCCTGAAATCAAAAACATGAAACAGGGCTTGCGAGTCGCGAAAATATTTGTACTAAAAATGAGTACTAGTTACTATCGTTATTGACAATATCAAGGAATTCAATTTTTTTATTCATTGTAGAATTGCTTCGTCTCTATAATTCTGGAATTTTGAGTCAGCAAGTACTTTGTTCAAGGAGTACAATCACTAGTAATCTATATATTTAAAACCGTTAAAAATAGATCCTTATGGAACGTTACTTAATTGTAAGTCAAATATTCGACACTTTTATAAAAAAAAAAATAAAAAAAATAAAAAAAAAAAATAAAAATAAAATTATATATAATCTCGTTGTAAAAAGGGTAGCATAATCTATGTTACTTGCCTTACAATTCTATACGGCGTATTTTCGGCTTATTTAACACGAAAAAGAAAGAAAGAAAGAAAAGAATAGGCATGGGCGAGGTGAGAGATGTAGGACTTGAATAACGGGCTTCGGGATCCTCGCCTCCTGGGCCAAGCACGTGAGTTCCAATCAGGGAAGCCACTGGAATCGTTCCTTCCGTGAGCAGCGTCTGAGACAGCGGTCGGGGACCCCTTCCTTGCCGCCGCCTCCTCCGCCCCCCCCCCCCCCCACCTGACAAACTGCTGCCCGCCCGCCTCTTCGGAGCCTAGTCATCAGCCTGTGCCGCCCGGCGATATTTCCTCATGTGCCCTACCGCCGCTATATAACACGCCTCGCCGACACTCACAACTCAGTCGCCAAAGTTTGATAGCCGAGGTCACAATGGAGAGATTCGCTGCTGTGGCCTGCGCGTTGCTCTTGTTGCTGGAATGTGCGGCGTCTAGTCCTCTCTTCTTCAAAGGTGAGTCCACGCAAGAGGCGTCAGCTGGCGTTCTCTCTCTCTCGATCTACTTGGTTACTCTACTTTTTGAGGACAGGACAATGAACGAAATGCTTTATTCATTCTGAACATGCAATATTTATATAATTCGTATCTTGTACTGCATTGTTGTGCGCCTCTATTGCACAGTGGAAGATTGACAGACTACAAATCCAAAGGTCGCGGCTTCAATCCACGCCAGGTCCTAAGATTTTTATTTGTCACTTTCCACTTCTTTCACCTCTGGCAGTATTGCTCTTGTGAAAAATACTGAGCAACACCGTGGTTCGGAACCCACGTTAAACTGTAGGTCCCCCTATAACTGGCTGGGTAAGTCAGGTCGGAGGAAGGCCACGGCATACCACCTATAAACAGGACCATGCCTAGTAAAGCACTGTGGTATTCAAACCAATCTTCGGACTGTTGAGTGCTTTACCTTTACTGCATAGTTTTTCAGGGCTGCTTGAAACTCTAACGTAATTAATACAAATAACAGAGCTCATAAAGACAGTTTGCAGTGCTCTTATCAACGTATTTGCTTGATGTGTAGGCCTGAATAGGTGATTCCTTACGGAATACTTGATCCGTCCAAGAGGAAATATGGCTTGTTACACATTTTGAAGTGTTTGTAAATGGCCGTAGGAGTGTCATAAAGACTGTAAAATCCATAGACAAGGACAATGTGACTTCAATAAGTATGCATGGTTCAACATCGATCGTCAGATCTGGTGGATGGAAACGGCAACATACCATCCACGAGCTGTGCGAATCACTCATGTACCCACGTAAACAATACTTACTACCAGCCGCGCGGCAGTCCGCATGGTCAAGGACATCATGCTACCAGCTGGGCGGTCGCTCCCGCCCAAGGTTCGAGTCGTCCCTCAGCCCTTACTGTAAGTTAGTAAGTTGTATACCTAGCAGTTTGGTCCAACTGACTTACAAAAAATTGATTTCCACCTGCCTGCTAGTAGCTTGTGTTGTTGTAGTCATTATTACAAATTATGTTTATTGTAAGTGCAATACATCAATTTCTAAACGTTGCAGTTCGACTGAAAAAGGAATGTTTTCTCCTAAGAATAAAATCTGGACATCAATAACAAATTCAGTTCAACAAAGTAGTTGGTTTGGGAGATTAAACATAAAGTGTCAATATATAGCAGCCGGTCACCTTGAACAATATTTCACAAACAATATGTGGTGTTTCTATATTCCAGGTGTAAGGGCCGGTTTGTCAATGTCTCGTTAAGTTCCAGTTGAGATTTTAACTTGTCGTTGGCGGAGAATTGCGTTTGTCAATGTTTCGTTATGTGTTAACCTGAAGTTAAAAGACCTCAAACGCCGTTAACGAATACAATTCTGCTCATTACTCGGCTAACGACCAGTTAAGTGAGAATCTGTATGAAAATGGCAGGATTCCAAAGCGCTGAAATACCGCAATATATTTACACGATAAAGACCGGTTTATCGAACACAATAACAGAAGCAATACATGTATGAAAAACTAGTGTGGAAAGTAGCTTTATTGGACAATTTTATCGTCATATCTCACCCCATCCATGTCAGCAGCGATTATATGAGTTTGATATATTGCAGATACGTAACATAACCCGTAAAATTATTGTTGCGATATTAAAATACAAACTTACGGGTAACGACTAATTAAATGTGAATCGGTATGATGAAAATGGCTACAATAAGAGATTTGGTTGGCAATGAAGAAATCAATATTTTGGTCGTTGTAGCGGTCATTGCCCCAATAAGGCGTCCTTGACATATTTATTTTCATATTTTTGGAAACATTTTTGTTTCACTTTTTGGGCAACAGCACTCTTATTTAAATTTGTATACAAAGAACATTCTAGAGTACATTTTTTTTACTACTTTCGGTCTCATTTTAGACCATCTTCGGGAAATTTAGATCCATTGATGTTGTGGAGCTGGCAGGAAATTTGGAGCCTTCTAGTGCAGTGACGCACCAGAAGGCTCCAAGTTACCTACCAGCTCCAAAACATCAATGGAGCTAAATTTCCTGAAGATGGTCTAAAAGAAGACAGAAACTAGTCGAAAAAAAATTGCACTCTAGACTGTTCTTTATATATATATTTATTTTAGTCCAAATCATTTTGATTGTTTGGATGATGCAGAATTTGTAACGCGAGTTCGTGTTCGAAAGGCCACTCCTGAAACGTTGGATGATAAACTCCACGGCCATCTGAAGAGTCCTTATCGTACCTTCTCGTTTTCTCTTGGTTAGCAAACGAGAGGTGTATCTGGCAATGACAAACGCAATGCACTTAACGAACACATTAATCTGGATCAGATGATGGAGGCACATTCCTTCGAAACCGGTCGTCATTAAATAAATTATTAATTCGCGGTCTTGACGTTACAGTTTTGAAGAATATATACAATAAAAGTAGTAGATTAATTTTGTTATCTGGGTAGCTAGATAACTTCTGATGGCCGAAGAAGATATAAAATGCAGAATGGCTATGGGGAGAAAAGCGTTTCTGATGAAACGAGATTTTTTAACATCAAATGTTCAAATGGTTGTATAGCTTATGGGACTTAAGTACGGGGTCATCAGTCCCTATGTTAACATCCAATTTTAATTTAAATGTTAGGAAGTCCTTTCTGAAAGCATTTGTCTGTAGTGGCAGTGAAACGTGGACGATAAGGAGTTCAGACAAAAAGATTATAGAAGCTTTTGAAATGTGGTGCTACAGACGAATGATGAAGATTATATGAATAGATCAGGTGACTAATGAGGAGGTGCTTAACCGAATTCTGGCATATCATGACAAAGAGAACGGATAGGACACATTCTGATACATCAAGAAATTGTCAACTTAGCATTGGAAGGAAGTGTGTGGGGTACAACCCGTTGAGGGAGACCGAGGGTCGAATACAGTAAGCAGATTCAAAAGGATGTAGGTTGCAGAACATATTGTCAGATGAAGAGACTTGCACAGGAAAGGGTAGCGTGGAGAGCTGCATCAAACCAGTCTGCGGACTGAAGATCACAACAACAGAACTATCAGATCACCTCATAAACCTGTAATGTCAGATAATGTTAACTCTCCTTTGTAAGTTTATAGGCCAGGTTCGATGAACATTTATGTAACATCTTGCACTTCGATTGCTCCGCTGAGTCACTCGGTCTTAATCCCACAATCTGTTACTACTTAGAACAATGTGTCAACCATATGATTCAGCTTCCCTACAATTTGGTGGCTGTACGGGGCTGAATCAGCAATGCGTGACTTTGGTTATATCGTATGTGGAGAGGGCACCTCCATCTGAGGTGATGCACAGTGTTGGCCGTTTCTCGATGGTCGGTATGCGTATTACCACAGAGTAACATAAACAGAGAAGCAGCCACCCCCCCCCCCCCCCTAAACCACTGTCCTACGCTCCCCTCATAGTTCCGTAAGATGCTAGCAGGTGTCAGGCGGTTCCCTGGCTTAGTACCGGTAGACCACACTAGAGGCACTTCTGAGGGTGCCTCTCGCACGGCAGAGGGTAGCGTGGAGGGGAGGCTGAGGGGAGAGCTCGTGCCGCCTGCCACGAGGCTACGGCTGTGTCCGGTGTGCCGGCGTTAGAGGGGAAGTGGTGGTGGGGACAGCCACTACCTGCCGCCTGCTCTGGCCAGTTTAAAGGGCTGCTTCTGACTGCAGCGCTATCATGGGACATCTTACGGAACTGCTTCAGCACCCCCCGCCCCGCACCCCTGAGCGTGGGATCGGGCCCTTACGGAGGTTTCCCGTCTGTATATATTTGTCTGTGATATTACGTTCCTGGTTAGCTGTGCTTCCCTTGACCTTCACTCTGCATCGGCCGCTAAGCTCGTGTGTTGTCTTCGCAGAGGGTGAGCCCTGCCCGTCCTCCGGTGGCGAGTCCAGCGTGTGCCGGCGCGTGCGCCACTGCCCGTCTGCAGTAGAAGCCATCCAGCAGCGTCGGCCGCTGCCTCAGCGCTGCGGCTTCTCCGGCCTGGAGGAGGTCGTCTGTTGTCCGGCACCCACCGCAGACGTCGGGGGCCGCGAGGGCGACGCCGCTGACAGCCGAGAGGCTCGACACACCAATGACATACCCACCGGTGACGACTTCGCCGTTTCTGCGGACCGGCGGCCCAGCATGGCAGGTGAGCGAATGAGCCACTGTACCGCGGCCAACGAGAGAGACAGGCCTCAGCCAATACTACCTAGAGACAGGCCTCACAACAGTCCGTATCACGTTACACCTCCGGCTGACTGGCTGTCCACTGGGTAGCCAATAAGCTACCGATCGCGGCCTATCGGTGTGACGTGACACAGACTTTTGTGAGGCCATGGCTCTAGTCAGTGTTTCCTCAGCGCGTACGCCACTACACAAGGTAGGAGTGAGCTAACGTGATCGCTAGCTGTCTGGTTGGTCACTATGACGCAGTTGGCTATGCCCCAAGAACCAGCCAGTCAGACAGTGGTCGCATTGGCCCATCCTACCTTGATGACGTGTAGCGACGTACGCCCTGCGCCCTGCCTTTCTCGCTGGTCACACCACGATCCCTGGTCACTTTCTTTCGTTATTTTTCCGTTTTCTCTTGCCGCAATTTAATAAGAAAATAGGGGAAAAATAGATATAAGAAAGAGGAGCGCAGAGTGCTACCACCGATGCTGTCTAGGAGATGCCGTGATTAAAGTTTAACCCTTCGAGACGAACAGGATATCATTGTAAGCCTAACGTTTACTGTATCTAAGCTGGAACAGAATATGTAGCAAACAACTTGTATACGACTATGAGTGTTGAATCTTTTCACGACCTGACTTGGACCACTATAAAAATATCAACAAGTAAGTGGTCCACTGCACAGCAATTTGTGAACTTCAAAATATACCGTAGTTGCGGGTAGGGCGTATTCCACTGTGTAACTGAAGGTATTAACTATTTTGCGAGGTACTTATTGCATGATCAGTTTATTTAGTACAATATTATTTCAAATTAATTATTTTACACCATAAAAAACCTTGTTTTTAATGCTTTTTATGGAAATGGGTACATATAATTGTATAAATCGTGCTTCTAAAATCGTTGAAAAATTAGCTTATGAAGACAACATAAAAAATAATTTCTCGTTCGTCCAAAGAAAAATCAGGTCTGAAAACGTGTCCTCCCTACCCCACGGAATGTAACACACATGTGTATGTGAAATCCAACTAATTTAATTGTCTTTCTGTTGATACAATTCCCTTGAAAAAATTGAATTTACAGTAGTATACCTTATAGGATTAACTTTACTGAGTTTTCTTTCGGAATCGAACACATTCTCAAATTTTTGCACGGTTTCAGACAAACACATTCTAATGTAACTAGGGTTTCGTATTTCACGTAAGGATTAAAAGTGAATTATGCTCGTTAAGCATGGTTCCGTTTTAAAGTCAGTTTATAAGGAAGTAGATCGTGTATCCCATTTTTATTTTTATTTCATATGGCCTCTTTTTCATTCAGCTATCGACTAGTTCCTTAAAACATCAGGCTTTGCGTTGTATTCAATGCACAGTATGTTATTATCAAACAACGTACGTAGTTTTAAATTCAGGATTAATACAAAAGGAATTCAGTTTTATCACACCTTCGTTTTCCGCATTGTGGAACGTTACAGTATTCAGATATTTTATGATGCAACAACGCGTACCTCCTCCCCCCCCCTTCCCCAAGGAGCAAGACATTGCAACCGTCCCCCTGGGAGTCGCGACTCATAGGACGAGAAACACTGCCCTAAACCCAGACAGTGCCGTGTCGGTTTTCTTCCTCATCCTTATCCAAAAAGGTCCAAGGTTGTTTCCCGCCTATAATGACCACGTTGTAGAAAGAGCGTTAAACCCTACTCAACGAATAGAAGAGGAAATGAGTAGAGAGAGGGAAGAGGACCTAAATGTACAATTACTTTTCTATTCAACAATTTTACGTCGAATGCTGCAGAAAAATAACATAGAAAAATGTAGTTAATCCACTGGCTTTACACTAAATAATTTTTTGAGGAAGCACCTTTCTGTGGCTTATCTTTCATTCCACGTAGCCACAGCATCGAAAAGCAGTGTATTGATTTGACTAGTGTATTTTATTGCTTTGCAACAATTCTTTCATTTACTTTTCCAGTGCCAGCCGTGGTGGCCGAGGGGACTGAGGCGCTCCAGTCACGGTCTGCATGGCCACTACGGTCGGGGATTCGAATCCCCCCTCGGGCATGGATATTTGTGCCGTCCTCAGTCTTAGGCAGTTCATAAGTACTTTGTAAATTTAGGGACTGATGACCCCGTAGTTAAGTCCCATAAGCTCTGCAAACATTAGAACATTAGAACTTTTCCAGTCATTTAATATAAGACTGAGTCACAGCTAAGCGTGACAGGGTTTAACTAGTTTGAATAAAATTGAAGCACTCTTCAGGCTCCTCGACTTGCGTTAACGTAGTCGGTTGTCAAAGGCAAGTGTGCAGGCAATTTCATTCAAATCTGGTAGGGTAGTAGAAGTTTCGAAGATCAGATGATATGCCGGAAACGGTCATCGTGGATTTGGGAGGAAATTATTTCCGTATTTGCTTTTATTCAAACTAAACTAAATATTTAGTATCAATGGTGATCTCAGTCACCGAATACCCTACAGTTACTTCGAGATTACTGGATACGCGGATATAACTGAAGTGACATCGATCGCAAAATTTCTGACAGATTGCTGGTAAACCACTCTGAACCCATTTATTTGTGGCACTTGAGGTGGGAATGTGAACATCCACTGCTAAGTTACTCAGAATTTCACGAATTGAAACATTCAGGAAGAGAAATGTCCTATCATCCAAACAAATGTTATTGCCATATTAAAATAAATACAACTTGTACATTTAAAAATGAAACAAATGTCTTGTAACAACATTCATGATAGCTTATTTTTGGAGACCAATTTAGTTTATTATGTAAATTACACATTATGTAGTGTAAGTTTTCTAACTATTGATTGTTCGTAGTACTGAGGCCTCTTACATTACACTGCGTTTCCTCTCTATTTGACAGCCTGCAGTTCATATAATGAGCAGAGGGGCGGACTGGACGACTACATCATAGGTGGGACAATGGCAGCCCAAAAGGAATTTCCACATATGGTGAGTGCAGTCCATAAACATCTGAAAAACAATTTACATATTATACTTACCTGACATCCTAGTCAGGATTTATATAGGATGCGATCTTAATATAATACTTATGAATCTCTTACGAGATTTTTATTTTCCATAAACCCCTTAAATACATTGATGACTAGTTTCGATTCTTTAACGAATCGAAACTAGTCATCAATGTAGAATCAATGTATATAAACGATCTTTGACAAATAAAGGTCTCATACGAGATTCATAAGTAACACTTTACATCTTCATTTACCCTCTACTAATAAAATTGTAATCAATTTCATTGATCATCGCATATTGTTAGTATAAGAACAAAGCGTTGTTGTAATAAGAACTGTTGTAACCTGTAACTGATTCTTTGCCTAAAATAGAAAGAAACGGACGTCACAAGATAGTGGAAGGTAGATGGTAAAACGTGTTTTACGGTCATGTTGGAATTTTTGTCGGATTTCTTAACAATTCCCGAATTAAAATTTTGGTTAAAGTGTCATTGACGACAATGATATTAGTGACCGGAAACAAAAAAATTGAAAAATATGGGGAAGGATTGAACCGGTTCTTTCCGAAGGGCTTATTTTGGTATATGTCACTTATATCTCAGTGATACCACAGAAAATATGATGAACACTTGACTAGCGTCCGTCTGCATTCAAAATCCTAATCAAGTGTGACCTTTCGTACTTGTTTTTTTCTTGTAAGATGCATATTGCAGGTCATCAGGTGTACTTCCAACTAATGCAACCATGTTTGATTTACGTACGTAGTGTGTTTGTTAGAGTGAGGAGTAGAGTCGGGAACAGTGTTTGAGACTTATGCTTGTTGCAGGCGGCGCTGGGCTACAGCCTTCCGGACACGGAGGGCATCAGCTGGCTGTGCGGAGGCACCCTCATCAGCGACCAGTTCGTCCTCACCGCAGCCCACTGCTGCGCCAGCAGGGTCACGTGAGTACTTCTGCTCTTGTTTCTCCAAGGACGTGGCAAACAAAGGGTGTGCCTCTGACTCACCTTGCTCTCACCGTCTGTCACCGGTGAATTTCTGACACATTATTACACTAACAAAACGGCACCAACCCCTCACACGATACCAAATCAAATGTTTGTAAAGCTTATGGGACTTAACTACGGGGTCATCAGTCCCTAAACTTACAAACTACTTATGAACTACTTACGAACTAGGACGGCACAAATATCCATGCCCGAGGGGGGATTCGAACCCCCGACCGTAGTAGCCGTGCAGACCGTGACTGAAGCGCCTTAGTCTCCTCGGCCACCGCGGCCGGCACTCGATACCAATGTTAGATATTGCAGGCTACAATAAAGTTAATTTAAAGGTGAAGCAATAAATTAAATTTGTGATACGGCCGGGCATCGAACCCGGACCTCCATGCTTACTAGGCAGATTTTTTTTTATTTTTATTTATTTATTTATTTTATATATATATATATATTATTTTTTTTTTTTTGTTCAACTGGTAGATCTATGGTTCGCGGTCGTTCGTTTAGGTTTAGTTCGTTCATGGTTGTTCGTTGAAGGGTGGGCTCAGCTTTGTTATTAAAGAGGGCGTTTAGCCCCCTGACCGGGCGCGCTGATCCACGGCGCCCGGCACCCTTACACCACCCCACCACTAACGGTTAAGGCGCCTTGGAATAGACTAAGTGTGACTTCCCTCCACGTCACAAACTTTAATTCAGCTTCTGTGGAGGGAAGTCACACTTAGACTATTCCAAGGCGCCTTAATCGTTAGTGGTGTGGGGGTCTAACGGTAAGACGTCTGCCTAGTAAGCGTGGAGGTCCGGGTTCGATTCCCGGCCGCAACACAAAATTTAATTCATTGGTTCACCTTTATCTTTTTATGTTTGGGACATATTCGAGACGAAAAACCGTCTCAGGGTTTCTTAATATATATTTAAAGTTAATTTACTTCGTAAAGTAGATTCAGCTCCTACTAATCCATTAGAAAACACCATAAATGTTCAAAAGCCGCGCGGATTCCCCTCGTGGTCTAAGACATCATACTAAGGACTGGGCGACAGTTCCCTCCGGAGGTTAGAGTCCTCCGTCACATATGGGCGTGTGTATTGTCCTTAGTATCAGTTAGTTTAAGTACTTTGTAAGTCCAGGGACAGTCCAATAGGCTTACAAATATTTGATTTTGCATGTGAAACAACGAGTTTTATTTGAATTCTATAATTATAACTAGAGCACCTGACGTACTACACTCATGAGCAATTGCATCCCAAGGAATTATAATTGATGCAACACCTGGACGACTAAATCAAGGAATATTTATAATTAAGCGTCCAAGATTATTCTTTGGTCAATGCTCAGAAATCTGTGGAGCAAACCACAGGTTTATACCAATTGTAATTGAAAGAATTTTAGCAAAACTTTTTATCAAATGATTATCTAGTATTGATGTTTTGGTTTTAGCAAAACTGAACGTAGACTTCTCTGAGGTATTCAGCTAATCTTAATGGTATTAACATTTTCAGTCATCCTGAATAATTTATTATCAACTGATCACTTAACTCGCGATTTGGTCACTTAATGCCTTCTGGCCATTAAACGAGGTTGATATTTAATTACACTAAGAAGTAGCTGTAAATCAGGAGTGGAGAAAAAAACCCTATGAGAACCATTGTGTCTGTGTGTTCCAGGGGAAGGCCAGTGAGGATTCGCTTGGGAGTGAATAACCTCACAGCGACAGAAGACGGGGGAGATTACGAAATCTCTGAAATTGTGATACACCCCAACTACAGGAAGCGCCAGTATCACAGCGACATAGCCCTGCTGAAGCTGGACAGGAAAGTCGAGTTTAACAATGCCGTCTTCCCCGCTTGTCTGAACACACTGGAGGGAGATCCGACGAGCTACATAGCCGCTGGTTGGGGAGCCACGAATCCTTCCGGTAAGTTAATTGTCTGTCCTGTTTCAGCTACCAGTGTCCAGCAATGCACGGCAATCAATATCACCTACACTACTCATGGGGTCTCAACAACAGCCACTAGACAATTGTTTTCTTGTGTCCTTCCCACATATCTATCTCATTACTACCTATTCCCTGCAAAAATTATTATTCAAGATATTATTATTCCTGGTTTTAAGACTTCCTATCGCGTTAAAAATACTTTGTCAATGCAGTCACAACTTCTTACATTCTGAAACGAAGCAATATGGCTTAGTCATAAGAAGCGTTCAAGCTTCATTACATGTGAATCTATTTGTTTTAATAACGATTCCTTCGTTTGTAAATATTCACAGATGCTCCTCTTACCACAGATTTCGCGCTTCATCTCCTCCCAATCGCCTCGTACGGTATCACAAATAGCACTCGCTAATAAGGCGGTAATGCAAACTATTTTAGCCTAACAAAGTCGGTTCTCTCCCTTGGTTTCAGGTACACGACTAAGTTCAGCGCTTCTGAAGACTACCATTCATCCGTTTGCGGTATCTGAATGCCGAAACTATTACAAAGACAAATTTCCAAAGGGAATGGACTCATCACTAATCTGTGCTGGAGACCCACAAGGAAAGACTGATACCTGTGGTGTGAGTATTCTATATATAAAACCAGTAACTTACTTAAGTGTAGACAAATGTGAAAATTAATCAGTTTAATAAGTCATGGTTGCAAAATACTAACACGAATTATAAACAGACAAATGGAAAAACTGGTGGAATCCGACCTTGGGGAAGATCAATTTGGATTTAGGACAAACGTGGGAACACGGGAGGCACTATTCACATTACGACTTATCTTAGAAGATGGGTTAAGAAAAGGCAAACCTATGTTTTTTTAGCGTTTGTTGATCTAGAAAAAGCTTTTGACAATGTTCACTGGAATACACTCCTTCAAATTCTGAAGGTAGCAGGGGTAAATATAGGGAGCGAAGAGATCTATTCAACTTGTACAAAAACCAGACAGCAAATGTTATAGTCGAAGTGCATGAAACGATCGCAGTGGTTGCGAAGGGAGTTCGACAGGATTATTCACTCTGTACATTGAGTAAGCTGTGGAGGAATGCAAGGAAAAATGAATGGATAGGAACTTTATGTTCATGGAGAGAAAAAAAAAATCTTTGCAGTTTGCCGATGACATAGTAATTATTTCAGAGATAGCGAAGGACCTGGAAGAGTGATTGAACGGAATGTACAGTGTCTCGAAAGGAGGGCATAAGATCAACATTGACAAGAGTAAAACGAGGATAATGAAATGTAATGTCAGAAAATCAGGCGATGCTGAAGCAATTAGATTAGGTAATGAGATAATAAAAGTGGTTGATGAATTTTGTTATTTGTGTAGCAAAATCTGGTGGCCGAAGTAAAGAAGATATAAAATACAGAATGCCTATGGAAACAAAAGCGTTTCTCAAAAAGGAAAATTTATTGACATCCAATATTAGTTTAAATGGTAAGTAGTCCTTTCTGAAAGCATTTGTCTGGGGTGTAGCATTTTATGGGAATGAAACATGGGCGATAAGGAGTTCAGACAAATGATAGAAGCTCTTGAAATGTGGTGCTACAGACCAATGATGAAGATTAGGTGGGTAAATAATGTGATGAGGTGATAAACAGAACTGGGGAGAAAAGGAGTTTTGTGGGATAGGTTGGTGGAACACATACTTAGACATCAAGGAATGGTCAACTTGGCATTAGAAGAAGGTGTGTGCGGTTAAAATCGGAGACCGAGGGCCATATACAGTGTGCAGGTTCAAAATGCTGTAGGTTGCCAAAATTATTCTGAGATGAAGAGGAGTAAAGACCACAACAGCAACTTTTTGTCTCGCTTATCGCTTCGTGTTTGTAGTATTCTGCAGTATCCCTCTGGTAAGCTATCTTCCTCCAGAGTAACAGAGTGCTCTTGGTTTGCAGGGTGACTCCGGCACGGCGCTGGTGACTGGCCGGTCTGCGCCCTACAAGGCATTCGGCGTGACCAGCCTGGGTCCCAAGCCATGTGGCGGCCGCGTGCCCAGCCTATACACGCGCGTCTCCCACTACCTCGACTGGCTGGAGGCGCGCGTCTGGCCCTGACTGCTACAGCCGCCAGACACCACGACGCCTAGAAGCTGAATTCTGTAGTCTGTAGACTACTTGTCAATCTGTGATATGTTAAATGTGATATGAGGCAATGTATTTATACATCCTCACCTGTTAGCTGCCAATTGTGTTTCATAAACTCCGCTGTATAATATACAGGTACTACAAGTGGAATTATTTACAAACTGTATTTTTAACGACTTGCTCAATTAACTCCGTGTTTTACATTGCACTTCAGTTCGCTGTTAGAGTCCGCGCAGGATAAGGTGGACGATGCGCAGAGATCAGTTTTCGTCTGGAGCGCTGGCACAGAGTAAGTGTACAGAGAAGGAGCCTCCCCTAAACAACTGTCCTACGCTCTACTCGTAGTTCCATAAGATGCTAGCAGATGTTAGGCAGTTCTCCAGCTTAGTACCAGTAGACCACACTAGAGGTGCTTCTCAGGGTGCCTCTCGCACATCAGAGGGTATCGTGGAGGGGAGGTTGAGGGGAGAGCTCGTGCCACCTGCCACGAGGCCACAGATGTGTCTGGTGTGCCGGCGTTTGAGGGGAGGTGGTGGTGTGGACAGCCGCTACCTGCTGCCCGCTCTGGCCAATCTTAAAGGGCTGTTTCTGACCTCAGAGCCATCATGGGAGATCTTACGGAACTGCTTAAAAATCCCACCCTCACCCCTGAGCGTGTGACCAAGCCCATACGGAGGTTTCCCATCTGTAAGTTTTTGTTCGGAAAGGGAGTCGGTGTCAGTCCACTTCCGCCTGCCAGCCAGTGAGCTGGGAACTTCCCCTCCAGCACTTTCTCACAGCTCCGGCGGTTACCCCCACTACTACCGCTCTTCCCACCCTTTCCCAGCCGTTCGCGCATCTACCAGCCAATTTATCCTGCGTTCACTCTACATTTTTGACTCGTCTTTCGATCTGACTTTCTTATTCTGTATCGAAAATCTGTAGAAGAAATTTTAAGATCAAAATGTTCAGCAGATCTGTGTCAAACTCAAATGTACAAAATTTTCATGTATGCAAATATTCAAAGCTAACAGATTGTTTGTAGTGCATATTGCACGTAAAACTAAGCCAGAAAATGCCTTAGAGATAAAATTATGCTAACTACTTATATTAAGTTATTGTTACTTACTCTATAAATTAGGTGATATAGGCAAAATTATTTGAATTTTTTTCAATATAGTACAAGGAGCCCATTTCTTGTGATGTATGCATCACTTAAAGAATAGTTATAATCTTAATAGGATAAATCCTGTATTCATTCTGCTATAATGTGATAATGATCTGTTTTTATATGACTTTTATAATTTTGTATTAAAATATTGTATCTGTTTCGTCTGATTACTGTCATACTGCAAGTATGTATAGCCACCATTACGTTTTGTAATAAAAATACATTTCATATAACATTCTTTTACTTATTTACTTTTAACAACTACAAATGTTATGCGAATGACGGAAGTCAATTTACTAATTATGAAAAAATTTCTTCCTATTCTCAGGCCTTGGTTATGTAAAGCAACAGATATTTCTAGGCATAATGGAAACTCGACAGAGTTGAAAATTTTTATCGTTCACCATTTATTATAAGCCAAATCGAGATATGTTTCCCTTACGTTTTCTAGTAACATTTCATTTTGGTAAGAAACGAAATATGAATATCCGGCACTCTCAGAAAGCATTCAACAAGCGCATATTGCAGAGATCAGAGACCTTGATTAGAGATGATGATACAGGATGTTTCCAATCACCTGTCCTCCCCTTACAAAGTTATGAAACGTAAAATATAATACCAGCTAGCAAAAATTACGCTACGCCGTATCGAATGGTGGCACTTTGAGCTTCCTATTTCCACCAGAAGCAGTCTATTCACACCGGAAGTTTTTGTTTCTTATTTTTATTTTACAGACATTTTTACTACAGAGTTCTCCACTCCTAAATGGCTTTAGAATTGTGTTTCCTGAGAAGTCACACAAAATTATGAATCACAGTACTAACACAGACATCATGAGGCTGCTCCTACCGTAAGGATGTGTTGAATAAATGGTCTTCGATTTGATCTTAAAATTGCAATTGCACAGTAAAACCTCAATGCATTCAATTTGAATGTTGATAACAATTATAGGAAGAGAAGGAGTTTATTCAATTAAATAACATATGACGATTAATTTCATTAATGAACATTTGCATTGTATTAACATTTGAATCTATGTCATACAAATCAACTATGTAATAATAAATAGCCGGCTGCGGGGACTGAGGCGCTCCAGTCACGGTCTGCACGGCCACTACGGTCGGGGGTTCGAATCCTCCCTCGGGCATGGATATTTGTGCCGTCTTTAGTATTAGCTAGTTCATAAGTAGCTTGTAAGTTTAGGGACTGATAACCCCGCAGTTATGGCCCTTAAGCTTAACAAACATTTTTTTAACATTTGAATAATAAATAGGTAGAAAATGTACATAAACATATAAAGCTATTTCCTTTACGAAACATAAAATGACGAGAAACATTTTCAACCGTTTCTCACAAAGCCATTTTTATCTAACTTGTTCCAATTCACCTCCATCTTGATTTATCCAATTTGGACGCTCTTCTTGAACAAATCAGCTGCTCGAAGAAGGAGAAAGGTATCGGATAGTTTCTTTGTTCATAACGATCATATTAGCCCTCGCTTAGATCTTACTGTGTACATAAAATTTTTAATCTTCCCAACAAATAATAATAAAAACAGTGAAGTTTGGTGAGCGTGGTGTAAATGAGCTGGACCATATTTAGCAATCCACCTCATTCCGTAGCTTACAAACTACTTAAACCTAGGTAAACCAACCTAAGGACAAACACACACACCGATGCCCCAGGGAGGACTCGAACCTACACTGCGAGCAACCGCGCGCTCCGCAGACCGCTCGGCAGAGCGCTCGGCTACTCCAACGCGGCTACTGACCGCATAACACTTAATTGCACACTTATCCGAAAACAAAATCTCTCGATAGAAATAACGGGGTTGCCCTCGAACCCAATAGCAAAGTGATAGTCTTTGTCCGTGAAGTTGCTTTTGGTAACCGTTACATTTAAATCCAGGCAAAATTCGGTGAATAGTGCTTTTCGATATACCAGGTCTCTTTCTCTGCATTTCAAAATGTCCTTGGTGGTAACATGATCAGAGGCAGTGATATCGGAAAATCTCGTTTTACGAATATGACTGCCTTTATTACATTGTGCCTGTACACGACCATTATTTTGATTGCATGACAATAGTCTGGAAAACACTTCACGTGAATGAGGACATCTTTAAGCGAAACGCTCTCGCCATAATCGTTCAGCTGCAGCCGGAACATTCCAGCACACTCTTACTGCCATGTTTGTTGACATTATCACCAGTTGGAGACTGTGATCAGTCGTTGAATCTAAAAAAGACATTATCAGCCTCAAGATCGCCAATTTTGTTATTTGATACTACCAGCCGAAATTAGTTGTCAAATAATAAAATTGGTGATCTTGACTCTGAGGACTTATCCTTATTTATACTCTCTTCAGTAACTTCTTTGTTGGACTAAACCGTGACTGCATTTCGGAAACCAATGTCAGTATAAGAAAGACTATTCCGCCTTAGCTCCAGCTTACAAGCTCAAGCTTGTGTTTGTGTTCGTACAATACTCATAATCGTTTGGCCCATATCACTACACAGGTGATCGTCTTGCGTTTCCAATTGCTATTGGATACTCTATGAATCTTAAATTACATAATTATATGTGTTAACATATTTGGCTTCAGAATCTAACCTCGTTAAAGTAAATCATGAATACCACTTTACAGATGGGCCATCACACTACAGAAGCTATTTTAGAGTAAAGAATGACGATTTAGAAAATTTGTTTTTAACAAAACCTTCTCCGTTCTCGCCATAGAATCGAAATCAATACGAAAATTAATGCCATTCACACACACACACACACACACACACACACACACACACACACACACACACACACACACACACTTCCGATCTCAATAGTGAGAACCGGAAATTGCAAATTCCACCGATCCGGCCTCGTATACTTACTACTAGGAGGCATTGCATTTTACATGTAATAAGACTCCCCAGATTTCAGGAGGGGTGGACGGGTGTTGTAGGACTCCCTGTATATTTAGCTATTTATAGAATTTGGAATGGACATGTGATGAGAAAACGTATAAAATGAAAAACCAGCCTAATGGATTTTAGTCCAAGAAAATTAGATGATGCTGAAGAAATTAAGTAATGAAACAATAAAGATGGTAGATGAGTTTTGTAACTTGGCCAGTAAAATAACACATGATGGACGCAGTAAAGAGGATATAAAATGGGAAGGAAAGTGTTTTTAAAAAATAAAATTTTTCTTAAAAGCAAATATTAATTTAACTGTACGGAAGTCTTTTATGAAGGAATTTGTGAAGAGTGTTGCCTTATACTAGAATGAAACTTGAACGAGAAATCCTTCACACAGGCAGAGGGTGGAGGATTTTGAAATGTGGTGCTACATGTACGTCTACATAAAAACTCTGAAAGTCACACTGAAGTGCAGGGTAGAGGGGACACAGAACTGCTTTCATGATGTTTCTCTACAGTTCCATTCTCTAATAGTTCGCGGAAGAATGCTACAGAAGGTTGCTGAAGATTAGATCGGTAGATCGTGCTAGTAATGAGGTGCTAAACAAAATTGAGGAGAAAAGGAATTTCTGGCACACCTTGACTAAAAGAATGAACAGATTGATAGACCACATCTTTAAACAAAAAGGAAGTGTGTGCGGTGAAAATCGCAAACGGAGAAAGAGAGACGAATACAGTAAGCAGATTCAAATGGCTGTGGGTTGTCGTTCTTTTGAGGAAGTGAAGACGCTTATTCAGAAGAGAGTTACATCAAATCAGCCGATGTCGTATCTGTATTTTATTTTTTGATCCAGGCCTTTCTCATCTGTTAGGTCAAGAAATTCCTAAGAATAATGTTTGAAATAGATTTGTTGAATAAGAATTTCGTTTTTAATAAATTTTGGGTGAATATAAATATTCCACATCGAGCTGAGAATGTTTTAATTTGTAACTGTTGTGCTTAAAATTTAGTGCCTGGAGGAATGTTTGAGAGTCCATGACCACTGAAGAATTCTGCTAGGACTATACTGAGGAAGAAAGATCATCTAATTGTTTATCTCGCCATTAAAAAGGAAATAATTTTGTATTAGGCAAGTTTGTGCTGTTAATCTTACATTATTTGTGACAACAACTATGCCGCGGTAGAATAGGCGTGTTCATTAAGGCGCCCTACTGCAGTGCGGTCCGCCGTTCGCCGTTGGTAGTTCGAGTCCTCCATCGGGCATGGGTGTTTGCGTTGTCTTTAGCATAAGTTACTTTAAGTTAGTGTATTCACAGAATATATGACATCAATTGCGACTGGGCAAAGCTGGAAATGTGTATCCGGTTCTCATGCTTTCTAGATAGTTGTGCTGACCACTACACTACTGGGGACACAGTGATCACCGCACCTGCAAGGACTACGTAAGCACGCCTCCCGTCAGACACAAATTCCCAGCTTTACCCTGCTCACAGTGCTCAAAATCGTAGTTATGAAACTAATTCCCGTAAGAGTAAGGGCCCCAGATTTACCCACCCCTCCCCACTAACGAAAGGATCATTGCCCGTCACCGGCATATATATATACATGTGGTGTCGTTTCGAAAGAACTGACGTCACTTCTGATCCTGCAGTTATTATTCTTTCGTATTCACAGAATATATGACATCAACTGCGATTGGGCAAACGACGCTACATGGATATATATAACATTCCGATGACAGGCAATGATCCTTTCGTAGCCGGCCGCGGTGGCCGAGGTGACTAAGGCGCTCCAGTCACGGTCAGCAAGGCCACTACGGTCGGGGGTTCGAATCCCCCCTCGGGCATGGATATTTGTGCCGTCCTAGTTCGTAAGTAGTTGATAAGTAGTTTGTAAGTTTAGGGACTGATAACCCAGTAGTTAAGTCCCATAAGCTTTACAAACATTTGAACATTTGATCCTTTCGTTAGTGGGGAGGGGTGGACAAGATTGAGGCCCTTACTCTTACGGGAATTAGTTCATAACTACGAATTTGTGTCTGGCGGGAGGCGTGCTTAGGTAGTCCTTGCAGGTGCGATGGTCACTTTGTCCCCAGTGGTCAGCGCAACTGCCTAAAAAGCAAGACACCTGGGTTAGAATCCAGGTTGGGTACACATTTTCAGCTTCGCCCAATCGCAGTTGATGTCATATATTCTGTGAATATGCAGGATCAGTGGTGACGTCTATTCTTTCGAAACGACGCCCCCCCCCTCCACACACACACACACACACGCACACACACACACACAAACACACATATATATATATATTAGTGTAAGTACCTTGTAAGCCGAGGGACTCATAATCAGCGTAGGTAAGTCCCTTAGATTTGAAAACATCGGAACATTGAATTGACAACAACTATGAAGCGTCAAAAGTCACGGGATAACAACATGTGCAGTACCGCGTACAGAAGTTGTAAAAGGGTGGCGCACGGGCAGAGCTATCATTTGTACTCAGGAGATTCATCTCAAATGGTTTCCAACTTGAGAACCGCACGTCGCGAATTAACAGACTCCGAGCCCGGAATGGTAGTTGTACCGTGTAGTAGGGAGCATTTCCCTTCGGAACTCGTTAGGGAATTCAGTATTCCGAGTGCCATAGTGTAAATAAAGTGCTGAGAATACCAGTATACGAACATTCGTCTCATCACCGACAACGAAGAGGGCGATGGTCTGCATTAAATGGCGATGCACCTACATCTACCTGGGATCACGTTTAAGTGCCTGGCAGATGGTAATGCATGGAGCGGTCAAGTGCTAGAAGACAAGCACACTCAGGGCCGGCCTCAACTTCCCAGGCCCCCTGGACGAATCGCCCACTCGACGCCCTTTATTACACAAACAGCGAACCTCGCAGTGCTTTGCAACACGGTATTTGACTGTTTACTATAAATAGTTTTTGTAAATCTATGGTACACAGCTGCGTGTTTATTAGTCCCTAGCTTACAAACTACTTAAACTAAGTTAAACTAAACTATAGACCAAACATACATCCATGCCCGAGGGAGGACTCTAAACTCCGACGCGGAACGGCCGCGGGCACCGCAGCACGGCGCCTCAGTGCGCACGGTTATTCCGACGCGGTTACTATAAATCGTCTTAAATTGTTAACTACGTCATTTTATAACGTGTAGGCTTTCACGGCCGGCTTCTTAAGTAATTAAAACTTCCGGGCTGAGAGGCCGTGGTCGAACAGTAGAAATTCCTTCCCCAGACGTTTCGTTGTCGGCTGGGGGCAACATCTTCCGAGTTCAGTCGACTCAACTCGAAAGATGTTGCCCACAGCCGGCAACGAAACGTCAGGGGAAGGAATTTCTACTGTTCGACCACGGCCTCTCAGCCCGGAAGTTTTAATTACGTCATTTTAATGACGTCATCTTCGGCTTGCAACATGATTTTATCCTCGTACGTTTGAATATGTTATTAAAGCAAAGAAAGAAAACCGAAATTAAATTTAAATGGATTGAAATCCCACTAAGACGCTCCATGTGAGTCTTGTGTTACATGTGTCACACTGTGCATCATGCTGCTGCCGCCGTCATCGTAACTTGCAATATAGCAGTGATACATCGTTTGGGAAAACACGTTTTGGATAATTCTCTAAAAATAATGCATAGTACCTCACTGTACAAAAATCACCAAAATATCAAAAAAAAATTTTCTTTATTTATTATTTTTCTTGTTCCAAACAACGAGACGATGCGAAAAGTATGATTGCAACATCCTCGTAGATCCCAAATCAGACAGCGACCGCTTCGTGCGTTTATTTCTGTTAGGATAATTTTGATGTCGAATTATTTCACTGTTAATTCTCACAATCTTCAACAGGAAACGTTTAGAGTTTTATTATGGACAGATTAGTGAGCTGATATTCACATTTATAAAAACAGCTGTTGACCAAATGATACGCCAACGCATTATGTTTCTATTCATTTCCTTATGCGCACTGGTCAAAACAATTAGGGAATAAGTTGAGATATCTATGCTCTGCAGTATTGTCATCGGCAGAATGAACTAAAATCGTTCGACGTCTTTCCGACAGTTCTACAGAGTGCAGACAACAACATAACGGCAACTGAGATAGTGGTAATACAGAAAGTTGCTGTAGAGAAGGTTCGTGTTGACTGATGCTTAGTCTACGAAGCAAATTACACAAGCAGTTGGTTTCATATAGTGTAGCGAGCAGCTATTTCAATACAACAACAATGTGACTTACCCGTAGGTTGAAATCAGTACAGACACAGAGGGAGGTGGCTGTAGCTATTGGAGTATCCCAAAGAAAAATTTCCAGGACCTGCAGGCGGTTTCAGACAACAGGGACCGTTAAAAGAAGGAAAGGCCAAGGTCAGACTCGTCGAGGAAGAAGGCTGAATGCAACACAGCTGCAACGCACCATCCAGGCATCAACAGGACGTGCGATATCAACACAAACAGCACGAAATTGCCTTCGGTAATGTGGACTCTACGCATAGAGGCCTATGGTGTGTATGCGTTTAAAACCACGACACCGTTTAACCCGGAGAAACTGGACGGAGGTTTGGAATCGTAACGAATGGCGCCGGGTTCTGTTCACAGAACTGTTACGAGGTTGTGTTCAGACGGACAATCATCGTTTTCTCATCTCGAGAGAATATGAAACAACGCTTTTTATGTGCAGGAAACTTCACCATATCATGAGAAATAGACAAGTGACAAAGAAACCTGAAGTATCATGGGAAGGAATAACACTAAGTGCATTGTGCAACCCCAAAATATTTAGGTGTCAGATAGAGCCCCCACCTACAGGGACCTCTGCATGAGCACCAATCAGAAAGCAGCTGCAAGAAACAACATTGCAAACTAGTAGGCACTACATGGGGCGCAGAGTCCAGGACACTGAGAACCACAACTCAAATGTTCAAATGTTTGTTAAGCTTAAGGGACTTAACTGAGGAGTCATCAGTCCCTAAACTGAAAACTACTTATGAACTACCTTATACTAAAGACGACACAAATATCCATGCCCGAGGGGGGATTCGAACCCCTGACCGTAGCGGCCGTGCAGACTATGACTGGCGCACCGCAGACCGCTTGGCCACTGCGGCCGGCAACCACAACTCAAGCTTTGTGTTATTCACCTGCGGAATATGTATGTTCTATGAGGTACAACTCCAGTCATGCTAAAAAAAGTGGACATACCACTTAACGAATCCTACCGCTTCATTACAGGTTGCTTAAAGCCAAACTACACTTCCTAGCTGGTATTACACGCCCTAGAATTGTCAGGAAAGAGAAGCTAAAATCAGTTACATTTACGGCGCAGCCACTTCTCAGACACCAACCGGCCCGTCGTCGATTTATATCAAGGAGAAGTTTCATTCACACGACAGAATGCCTCACCGCTATACCACAGAAGACCAGAACAGATATGTGGCGAAATAAAAATGTCCCTCCGCATTACTGGTTTGTACCAAAGAAAAAACTTCCTCCAGAAGACAGTGAGAAGAGAAACTTTTGGAAATCCTAGAATAGATTGCGTTCCGGAGTTGCAAGAACAAAGACCAACATGCGTAGATGGGGGCTATCGGATGAATCGATGTTGTGCGATTGTGGACAACAGCAGACTACTTCCCACCATAGCAGTGTGAGTTATGTCCAAGTACCTTCACAGTCGAAGAGCTCATGAAGGCTATTCCGAATGCGCTGGACGTGGCCAGATTTTGATCAAAATTTTTCTGTTGCTGTGGCAAGGCACTTCATCTCCTCATAAGAACGGCAACATGCTTACTGTATGCATATCTTGGTCTCCCCTGCGATTCTTACTCCACCCACTTCCCTCCAACGTTAAATTCACGATTCCTCGATATCTAAGACTGTGTCCTATCAGTCTATCTATTCTTAAAGTCAAGGTATGACAGAACGTTTCTCCCCAAATCTGTTCACTACCACATTATTAGTTACGTGATCTACCCCTCATCTTCATAATTCTTCTGCAGCACCACATTTTCTTCCTGTCAGCACTGTTTATCGTCTCTCTTTCAATCCCATACAAGACAACACTCCACACAAATGCCTACAGAAAGGCAAATATTCGATTTTATCAAGTTTGTCTTTTTCATAAACGCTTTTCTTCCCATTGTCATTCTGCATTTTATACCCTCTGTACTGCGACCATTATATGTTATTTCACTGCCGAAACAACAAAACTCGTCTTCCACCTTTATTGTTTCGCATCTTTCAACACACTGTCTATTCCAAACTGCTCTTCCGCAGCCTTTGTTGTCTCTGGCAGAATTACAATGTTATCGCAAAACAAAATGTATTTATAGTATTTCTTCGCCCTGAACTGCAATTCCTTCTCCAAATTTCTCCTTGCTTTCCATTATAGCTTGCTCATTGTATAAATTGAAGAACATCGGAGAAAAGCTACAACCCTTCCAAACCTCTGCATCCCTTTCATGCCCTTCATCTCTTATAACTGCTGTCTGGTTTTTGTACAATTTGTAAATGACCTTCAGTTCCCTATATTTTTCCTACTGACTTCAGAATTTGAAAGAGTGTATTCCAATCAACATTGTCAAAAGCTTTCTCCAAATCTATAAAAGCTAGAAATGTAGATATGCCTTTCCTTAATATATTACCTAAGATAAGCCGTAAAGTGAGTTTTGCCTCTCGTGTTCCTACATTTCTCCTGAATACAAACTGCTCTTCCCCGATGTCGGTTTCTATCAGCTGTTCCATCCTTCTGTAAATAATTCGTGTTAAAATTTTGCAACCATGACTTATTAAACTGATGGTTCTGTAATTTTCACACCTGCCTGTCCCTGCTTTCTTTCCCTTGTCTCGTACATCCTACGCACCAGGTGGAATAGTTTTGTCATGGATGGCTCTCCTAGAGACTTCAGTAGTTCTGACGGAATGTCGTCCACTCCAAGGGTCTTATTTTGACTTAGGTTTTTCAGTGCTCTGTCAAATTCCTCTCTGACTATAGTGTCTCCTATTTCATCTTCATCTACTTCCTCTTCCCTCACTACAATATAGTCTCTATTTCCTTTGTAGAGTCCCTATATATACTCGTTCCACCTTTCAGCTTTCCCTTCTTCACTGAGAACTGGTTTCCATCTGAGTTCTTTATATTCACACAGCTGCTTTTCTTGTCTCCAAATGTCTGTTTTTTTTAAACCACTAAAACTTTACTTTTCTTGATTTTTTGTCAGAAAACTGTCTGATAATATTACCAAAATCGCTTAAATGTTGTTTCTGATACCCTCAGTAGTGTTCAAATTAGAAGTTGACTTTAAGTCGACAACAGAAGAAAAATACACTGTCGTTTGATTATGAGTAAACTGGCCAACGTCGTCTGATAGTTTACTTGTGTAATCTGTAGAAAAGAAATGACACCCATTTTTGCCTTTTTGTAGGTTATTTACACATACTTGTGAGCGTCCACAAAGTATAATGTGATCTATACTTCTCGCATTAAGTACTTTTGGCTACAAACCCACATCATAAACATTGTATTTTTTGTTCCATCAACGTTGGTACTTTCAACAACCGCAAAAAGTCATATGTTTACTTTGACTTGAAGAAATATCAGTGGGTTCGTGCATGATATAACTGGGCTGGTCAATTTGATCACCTTAAACATATAGTATATTTCTTGTGTCTAGTTGTTTAGAGTCTGAAGAAATATTTGCTTATACATGCAATACTGTTGCAATAACTGAAGTACTTGCCTTAGAATTTCCTTTGAAGTGTATATAAATATTCACGTGCATACTAGTATTTTCAAGAACTTTTTCTGTTTCAGCTTTTCCGATTTTCTGAGCGAGAAAGGTTTTTTAAAATAATTCTCCTCTATTCTGGCATTAACTATAGGATACAAATGTTTTTCGAATTTAGTAGAGAATTAAAATATTGTCGCTGTCACGATATTCGTTGAAGAGAAGCAACAGCTACAGCGGCATTTATCAACCACAGTAAACCTTACATTTTGTCGGTACGAGAGTATGAAGGTCTCAGAAATTTGTTGTAATTCTGCTTTAAGAACAAAATTTGAATCATATCCCCTGAATGACTTTTGGGTAGGACTTCAGGGATTTGCTCCTCTTTATTACCGTCTATCAATGTGAATTATGCTTATGCTTACACAAAAAATAAATTTAGAAGTATTTCGGATGCCGCCATGGATTTACGTAACGGTGCTGTCTGACATAAAGCTCAAATTAAGAACTATTTTAAGTACAATGAGACGATTTCATTCGTCACATACGGTACAAATAGAACATTTCTTGTACCAGCATAGAAACTGGTATACATGACCAGCTACATTGTTTTATAATTGTTGTGGTCTTCAGTCCTGAGACCGTTTTACGCAGCTCTCAATCCTGAGCAAGTCTCTTCATCTCATAAGAACGGCAATCCACGTCCATATGAACCTGTTCGTCTCCTGGCTTTCTTCCCCACACACTTCCCTCCATTGCTAAAGTCATGACTCCTCGATGTCTAAGAATGCGCCTTGCCAATCGACCCCTCCTTCTAGTCAAGGTATGCCAGAAATTCCTGTCATCTCCAGTTCTATCCAGTAGCACCTCATGAGTACGTCATCTATCCACCCAATTTTCAGCATTTGTCTGCAGCACCACTCTGCTAAAGCTTCTACCCTCTTACTGTCTGAACTATTTATCGCCCATGTTTCACTACCGTACAAGTCAACATGCATCAAATTATTTGTTGAGAAATATGTATGCCAAGATCGCTTGTTGAATATTTTATTTCAAGTAACCGGTTTTGACAAAGTTGTCAACTTCAGAGCTCTGCACAAAAATAATTAAATCAATCAATAACCGCACCCCGCATGGCACGGTCTTCATGTCTACGCTGTAAAAGTAACATACATATTTTTAATTTACTGTGTTAACTACATGTAAACTAGTATGTCGTAATTTAAAATCATATGCCATAGCTTGTCACATTTAAAATCAATCACATAACACATCATGTTTGTTATTGCTTTTAAAACCGACGAGATATGCCGTGTGATTTTAAATTACGACACATTACCACACATGTACTTATCACAGTACATTTACATTTAAAATACGTGACTTTTAGAGCATAGACATCAAGAACCGTGTCATACGAGGTGCTTTTTCTTTTTCCCCTTAAAAAACAAAAACACAAAAAGGCTGTTATCTGTAGATGAAGACTAAGTTTGTCGAAACTGGGTATCTGAAATAAAATTCAACAAGCAATCTTGGCATTGTATATTTCTCAACAAATAACAGTTTCGATCGCCCCCTCGTTTTGAAAATTGTCAAGCAAATGCTCTAAAAAACTACGTTCGGAAAAGACTTCCTAACACTTGAATTAATTATGCTACCCGGCCGCAGTGGCCAAGCGTTCTACAGCGAGCCACTCATAGTCTGCACGGACGCTACGGTCGGGGATTCGAATCCCCCCTCGGGCATGGATGTTTGTAACGTCTTTAGTATAAAGTAGTTCATAAGTAGTTTGTATGTTTAGGGACTGATGACCCCGCAGTTAAGTCCCTTAAGCTTAACAAACATTTGAACATTTTAATAATGCTAACAAATTCATTTTTTACTTAAATGCTATTCTTCCCATTGTCATTCTACATTTTATATCACCAGTCCTGCGACTATCGTAAGTTATTTTACTGCCCAAGTAACAACTCATCTACGACCTTTATTATTTCTTTAACTAATCTAATTCTTTCAGCATCGCCCGATTTTCTTATACGGAGTTTTTATTCTTATAATGTTCATGTGTCGTGTTTATTTCAAGACTCTGACCATTCCGTCCAACGGCTCTTTCAGGTTCTTTGCTGTTTCTGACAGAATTACAGTGTCATCGGCAAACTGTAAGGTTTTTGTTTCTTCGGCATGAACTTTAATATCTTCTCCAATTTCTCCTTGCTGTCCATCACAGCTTGCACTATGTTCAGACTGAATAACATTGGGAAAAGGCTACAATCCTGTCTTATTTCCTTCCCAACCATTGCGTCTCTGTCTCGCCCTTCTACTCTAATATCTTTTGACTTGTTTTGGACAAGTTCAAAATAACTTTACCTTCCCTAGCGTAGAAATGTTCTTATCGCTATTCAAGGCTATCATCCAAGAAGTTGGCATTGGAGACCATCTGAATATCTTTAACACTTAAAGCTATGGAAATCTTAGAGCAGGAGATTACTTTCTAAGATTCGGTTTTCAATTACTGCCATTCGAAATACCGGCACATTCTCTCGCCTGCCAGAAGCAACTAGGTTTCAAATAAATCCAACGAGGAAATCGTACACGGTTTAAGCTGTCACAGTATTAACTGATCTAAATACTTTCCACATATGGCTGTGTATTTTAGTGTAAATATTTTGCCATTGATATACCACCTCTCCTGTCCAATCCCTCTATACCTGAGTAGCCCAGAGAACGAAATTTGTGTTTTGTATTTCGTCTGAAGCGTGATGCCAACATACCGCAGTTTCAGTATGTTCTTAAAACGTAATCTGTTGTGGTGTCAGAGAGACATGTCGTTAATAGAACCTCCAACCACCCTCTGACAATTACTATCGATACCAGGGCCACCGCTTTTCCTTCGCACAGCTTCCACGTTATCCTCATGAGAGGATAACGTCTGTCTCGCCGCGAGGCAAACAGGGACGTTGGCCGGTGAGGTAGGCTACCGGACCCTTACTGTTGTGAAACTTTGTCTAATGTAAGCGAGGCACTGTGAGACGGACTTTGACCCGGAGTCACATCCTCTTTCTTTGTCACGCGCTTCAAATTTAAAGCCACGGTAAGAGTTGGTTGACGTACAAGCGCGTAGACGTTCGAAACAGAATGTAGTTTTCTGCGCTGCCTCGCGTTTGTAGGGGAACCCCCTCCAGTCTGCGCACTCAGACTGCTGCCGCGCCCCTTGCATCACCGAGAACTTGAATCACCTCCTAGCGTCCTCCTCACTCTTTCAATTCAGATGCAGGGGGGTTAGACGCATTGTTCATTCCGTACACCTATTAAGAGGAGATTCTAGTCGACGTAGAATATCGACATTTTACAGTATTGCCTCTGGAAACAACAACGCTGAGATATGAAATTAAGTGTGAGTAAAGAGGTTTCCATATAGATTGTATACGCCTAGAGACGATTCAGATCGTAGCAGGAGGATTTTAATCATTGCTCTTAGAGCGATAATAGATAATAGACCGCGTAGGGAGTAAGTATTACACATGCATTTATCTGGAACGTTTTTGTGAATCTCACCTAATGGAGACCTGTGCATCAGAGTTTTTAAGCATCAGCATTTAAATAAAAATTCGTTCATAAATGTTCAAATGTTTGTAATATTCTATGGGACCAAACTGCTAAGTTCATCGGCTCCTACTCTTACAAACTACTTAAATTCGGTTAAATAGTTTGTAAATCTAGAGACTGATGACTATAGCAGTTGTCCAATAAAACATTTGAACAACTGCAACCAACTTAGTCTACATTAAGAACAAAAAACGCACTCGAGGAGTCGTACTTCCAACGGGAGCGTCCGGGGATTTCGCGACGTTGCGCCCTAAATCGCACGGCAAAAGTTGTTAAAATATTTCTGCTGAGGATGTGAAAATGTCTATGTGCTTATATTATTGTATGAACTCGCCAGAACATACGATCCTTACTACGTTACTACATTTCGGAATATCTACAGGAAAAAAAGCATCGCCGGCCGCAGTGGCCGAGCGGTCTGCGGCGCGCCAGTCATAGTCTGCACGGCCGCTGCGATCGGGGGTTCGAATCCCACCCTCGGGCATGGATATTTGTGTCGTCTTTAGTATAAGGTAGTTCTTAAGTAGTTCGTAAGTTTAGGAACTGATGACCCCGCAGTTAAGTCCCTTAAGTTCAACAAACATTTGAACATTTTTTTTTTTTTTTTTTTTTTTTTATTTTTTTTTATAGAAAACGATCTCTATGTTTTCATTCCTGTTTTATTACTTCCTTATTTCTTTCTACGTCTAACGTTGAGCAAAAATTTACTGTAAATGGAAATCTATTTTTAAAAATATTATGAATATTTATAATGTTTTATCTTAGTACTGTGTAAAAGAAGTTCATTTTTTCAAAATGTTTGTGAATCTATCGGACCAAACTGCGTGGTCATCAGTACGTAGCTTACAAACTACTTAAACCTCGGTAAACTAACCTAAGGACAACACACACACCCATGCCCCAGGGAGGACTCGAACCTCCACGGCGAGCAACCGCGCGCTCCGCAGCGAGACGCTTTAGACCGCTCGGCTACTCCACCGCAGCTCATTTTTTCGTCTTTTAATTTTAGTATTTTAGCGAATATTTTTGCTACCTAACTTCAAATTACAATGGATTCTAATTACTTCTGAAAATAATCTCTGAAGCCTATGATACGTATTTTGGTGCGACAGGACGTTGACTTGCTCGAGAATGTCGATTTCAGTGAACTTATCTGACCAGTCAGTTTCCTTATTTAATGCCCCAGTATGTAAATGGTTTACAGCAAAGCTTCTTCAAAACGGGATTGCGCGAATGTACCAAAGCTGCTGAAATGACATGTGCTCTTCTGCAGCAATAGTGCTTGAAATGTGATGTAACATCAGATATAAATTATGGTATTGGGTGCAACTGGAAGCTAGTTACAATATCTTTATATTTAGAAATTACTAGCTGACTAACAGTCACGATAAAACTGAGAAATTGCTTAGTCAATTTGAATAACTTTTGATTTGTGTTGTTGGAGTTAGTACAGTGGTGGCTTAGAAAAAACTCAGACGCCTATTATCCCCTCGAATGGTATCCCGCTATACACATCTTTTTGGGTACTGCAGTCGTGGAAAGAAATAGGGGAACACTGCTACTCGTTTGATGCATCATTATATTAATAAGTCAACACGAAAACTGAAATACGAATTTTAATAAGGATTTCTTTTTGTGTGTTTGTTTCCAGTTCATACTGATCTACAGTTTTATTGTAATATCCATTAAATTTTGCACACTTGTCTTTCCAAACAGGACGAAGGTTACTGTCTACACAATATTTCGTATGGTGCACGACAGAGGGTGCTTTACTTACTGACTTCGACACATACCTACAGTTTCATTCGTATCTTTAAGAAATTTTGCACATTTAACCATGAAAACAAGAGTTTGCCTTATAACTAACTTTGATACCGTTGTAGTAATTTCTAGAAAGTTAGCTCATGTATGAATGTTTCATGGAGAAATTTCTTATAGATCACCAGTAAGCGAGAGGTGGTTGCAAGGTACCTGTCATCACGAAATTTAACAGATACATGAGAGAGAGAGGAAAAATTGAACTGAAGAGGCAGACTGAACGCACACACACGTATACAGAAACACACTCACACACACACACACACACACACACACACACACACACACACACACAGAGAGAGAGAGAGAGAGAGAGAGAGAGAGAGAGAGAGAGAGAGAGAGAGAGAGGAGATGGTCCAGAGAGGGGAAAGAGGAGATGGGCAGAGAGATGGGAGAGCGACACAAAGAGAGATAAAGGATTGGAGGAGAAATGTACTGCGACGCCCGGTTTTCAGTTCATACGAATCTACAGTTTTATTGTAATATCGATTAAATTTTGCACACTTGACTTTCAAAACGAGTCCAAAATTTTACAATTGTTACTAACGAGATTCGTACCGCAGTATACCGATGTATATACACATCACCCTGATGATATTTTAAATGAAAAATCTGATTTTAAACACAAAAATTTTATCGACAGTTTTATTGATTTCTTGGTCACAAATAACGGATAATTACAACAGCCATCAGACCACGGACATACCTTACAAATATTAATACATTTTCAGTAGTCACTAGTGATCTCTATACAATCAGGATGTATAATTCTGGACCCTGAGCATAGAAATACAGCGTGCCTTCACATACAAATTTTTCCCGCACGTTTTCGCATTGTCTGCCATGTTTAATTTTGGCATACGAATTCCCATTAGTTATTACGTGACAAATAATTGCTAGCTTACCTCTAGTTTTGAAATTTATGTTAAGCCGTGCTGTAATAGTCATATAGAAGCGTAATCTAAACGTATTTTCTTCTCGTTTTCTTGTAATACTTCATACCAGCCATACTTGAATATGGCAAGAAACATATGAACATCTGTGAATAGCACGCTCAGACAGCAGAAGTAGCGGGTAGCATAGAGGTCAATGATAGTAACGATACGTACCAAAGTAATTATAACCACACAACATCTTTGAACGACTATTAAAAATGTTACGCTTACCATAGATATCGAATAAACGTAACCACCCACAGATCACTGGCACATTAACCACAGTCGAAAATAACAAACACCGTAGCAACTATAAACAGATAGCATCTTTGGCTAACTGTCAAAACCACAAGATGCAAAATATAGACAAATTTATTACGATATTTTATTACATCAGATAAGCGTGACACCACCTTGTTGTTATGTAAGCAGCGTGACATTACCCAAGGATGTCATATGGACGTAAGTAAAAATAAATAAATTATATTGATAAAACAGGCCTAACATATGTACATAAAAACTAAACGGTGAATATTGTAATTTTTTTTAATATTTCGAAGATTGTCTGTTTTGTATCCCTTCCTCGTCGCCACTTTTGTGTCTCGTTTCCGCCGGTTGTCCTGGGTGTCGCTGACCGAGTAGAGAGAGACCAACACAGGAAAGTAGGATGCACGCGTGTGCAGGTACGGAGGTGACCAGGCAGTGGGACAGCAGAAACTAGAAACACTAGAGTAAATTAGAACGAGATATATATTTCTTAGAGACTTAGTAATAGTTAACTTTTACATAGCTCAGTATTGCAAAATGCTGATACATAGTTGAGCTAGAGGCCTGCATATTGATTATTCCTAGTGCCTACCCGATAGCCAAGTCTTAACTGGTGCCTATCTGATTCCCAAGTGGCCGATCGAGTTCAGTGGTGGCCACGAGCGGAGTTGTAGCAGAGGGCGCTCGTGGCTGTTGTTGTAAGAACACCGCGCCGTGCGTGCATGGCGGCGCGCGGCGTAAGTACGTGGCGCGCACTTAAAGACTTGTGCGACACCACAGTCTGATGATGGCTATTTAGCCGAAATGAATCCATAATATTATTATAAAAAATTATAAAGTAGGAGCACATTCATATATATATATATATATATATATATATATATATATATATATATATATATGATGTCTCTTAGAGAAATTTTCTGCGCTGCGGGCCCATTGAATCGAAAACCAATGCAACTGAGTCACTTGCCGTGGACTGAGCTTATTTAGACTGCTCTAAGAACGGCTGAGCGCAACAGCTGGCGTCAGGAGGCTCGCCATCTGTGACGAGCGCGGGAGGAAGCCACATCCTCGAGCCAGTCCTTCCTTCCTGCCCTCCTCCATTCCGCGAACAGCCAAGTCTCGTGCGCGTCTTGCGGCGACGTAGATCGCCCAGGGACCCTTCCCCCACCCTCGCCACCTTCTACATCCTCTGCCTTCCGAGTTCCCCGTTTGCTTCACCCCAACTATAAAACGCGATTCGCAGCCTATATCATCTCAGTTGTCAAAGCTTGATAGCTGGATACCCACAATGGCGCGCAGAGGTGTACGTGCCACGGCGTCGTGCCTGTTACTCGTGTTGTTGGAATTCCCAGCGTCCAGCCCTCTCATCCTCAATGGTGAGTCTACGAGATTATTTGGTGTCCAACCATTTCTGTTTTTTTTTTTTTTTTTTTTTTTTTTTTTTTTTTTTTTTTTTTTATTTATTTATTTTTCGTTTCTTGATGACGAGACAGTGTAGAAAACATACCGGCCATCGTGCGCATTTGCCGTTTATAACTGTTCTGACTCTTGTTCAAATTGGAAACATACTCCAACATGTGCCAGAACTGAAATAAATACTAGAGCCATAAGATAGATAATGAAAAGTGTGAAGTCCTCCACATGAATAAAAAAACAAATCCGTTAAACTTTGTTTACAAGATAAATAAATCAAAAGTGAATGCCGTAAAGTCCACAGAATACCTAGGAATTATTGTTACTTCAGACTGGAAAGAACACATAGATAATGTCGTGGACAAGGTGAACCAGAGACTGCGTTTTATTGGCAGAACCCTTAAAAGATGCAATACAACTACTAAAGAAACTGTATACACTACGCTTGTTTGTTCTTTTTCGGAGTATTGCTGTCCATTGTGGGATCCTTATCAGATGGCGGAGGACATCGAAAGAGTCCAGAGAAGGGCAGCTCGTTTTGTATTGTCACAATACAGGGGAGTCAGCATTATGGAAATGATTCAGGAACTGGGTTGGGAATCATCACAACAACGGCGCTTATCGCTGCAGCGAGGGCTACTTACGAAACTCCCATCGCCAACATTCTCCTCTGAATGCGAAAATATATTGTTGACTCCCACTTACATAGGTAGAAATGATCAGAATAAATTACGAGAAATCAGAGCTCGAACGGAGAGATTCAGATGTTCTTTCGTCTCGCGCGCTATTCGAGAATGGAGTGGGAGATAAATAGTATGAACCCTCCGCCAGGCACTTAAGTGCTTTGCAGAGTATCCCACGTAGATGTAGAATTATTTTATATATTTTAATTTTTTATTTTTCATTTTTATTTATTTGTTTTTTCTTTATTTTTTATTTTTTTTATTTTTTATGTATCACTCCACAGGCCTACATTGATATTTTAAGTACCTTCTTCCTCCGCACTGTTGAAGAGCAATTCGAGGATGGCGACTGCATCTTTTAACACGATAGAGCACCTGTTCGTAGTGAATGGCCTATGGAGGAATAGCTACAAGACTGTAACATCCCTGTAATGATGAAGTTTTGCAATACCGACTTTGTGCCTGGCCTCGCCGACCTACATCGATACCTCTCCTCCGTGCAGCACTCCATGAAGAATGATGAGCTGCCATTCCTACCATTCCCCAAGACACCTTCCAGAACCTGACTGAACATATGTCTGCTAGAGTTGAAGCTATTATCAGGGCTTAGGGTGGGCCAACGTCAAATTGAAAACCAGCAAGACATGGAAAAGCCACCCCACGAACTCATTTTCAGCCAGGTGTCCGGATACTTTTCATTACATGGTGTTTCAGCAGCTGCTATTTTGGGTTCACTGGAAGAAGCTTTCTCTTATAACGGTACTTGTTTCGGATGGTAGGGGCTGATCGTAAAAATGGGAATCGACAGCGTACGGTCCCTCCATGACTAAATTCTGTAATTAGCGCGAATTTATAATATTGCGTGCTGACATAAAAGTCTGAACACCGACAAACTCTACTCAACGGCGCAGTGAGTTCCACAAATGTTAAAATCTCAATAGATAGGAATTCCTCACACTGAGCAATATGCGCGCCGGAAACCAATATATGGTGGGCATTCTACAGTACATATAATTTTCATCGTCCCCATATTTGTTTGTCTTTGTAAATCAGTGGTACTTAACTACAACGGTTATCAGTTCCTAGGCTTACAAACTGCTTAATCAAACTTATACTAAAAACAACAAATACACCCATGCCAGTTGGAGGACTCGAACCTCCGACGGCGAGCAGTGGTACGCTGAGGAGCTACGCGCCTTGTAACGATCGGCCACTCCACCATTCAATTGTTTCTGCCAGTTACGATGTGGTAAAGTATCAAAGGAAGCGCCAAAACTGTCCCCTGTAATTTTATATCATTGCACAATGTGATACCGATAGATGTATCGTTGCTTTAAAACATGACTCTGGTAATGAACGAGCAGAGCCGTAAAATAACATCTGATGTTTGCTTCTAGATGAAGTGATGAAGATGTTATGAATACTGGGTAATTTATTTCGTAAATAATCAGACAGCCTGTACTTGAGGTCGTAGTATGACCAGTTATATGTAGATGCAATGCATTAGAGCATTTTAAAATTTTCAATACCAATTATCTAGGTGTAGATTGTACAGGTTATTTATTGCTTTCTTCCAAACAACGAAAAGATTTTAATTAATTAATTTATTTTTGACATCAAATTTACCAAAGATCAACGTACGAAGTTTTTGTCACTGCTTACAAGATATTACTGGCTGCTTTAACTCTATCCTGGCAAGACGTGACGCAAAGACAAAAAAGGGCTTTCGTGCTTGGGCGTGTCCGTGACGCGTTGACGTGTCCATCATTATAAATGATTTGTTGGTATTGCTAGGGGTTTGTCCAGGGTGAATACAAGGAATATTGGAGCATTAATGGCTTTAATACAAGGAGTAAAATAATAATTCATGGGAAGTTTCAAACTGAGCTGCCGATTAGATTTAATTAATACTTGTTCCATAAATCATATATACGACATTTCATGATGATGTGGAACGTGTCAGTTTAGTAAATAGTGTCTATACATGACAATATTATAAGGATCTTTTTTTTTCACTTTTTTTAAATTTTTATCTAAAAATTCATCTAAAATGTAGAAAGAGTTGCCATTCAGAAATTCCTCAAATTTCTTTTTAAATACCAGTTGGCTATCTGTCAGATTTTTGATGCTACTTGGTGACAGTAGACTTTGTGGCAACATAATTCACCCCTTTTTGTGTCAAAGTTAGATTTAACCTTGAATAGTGAATATCACCCTTTCTACTAGTGTTGTAGCTATGCACAATGCTATTACATTTGAATTGGGTCGGATTATTAATAACAAATTTCAAGAGTGAATGTATATATTATGAAGCTACAGGGAAGACCCTCGATCCTTTCCTAATGAAAGTCTGTTGTTTCTTAACTGTGCCTCCTTCTAAAGGAGCCTTTTATTAACTGTGGTAGCAAGGCAAGTTTGTTGGTTGTGCCAATTGTGAAGCTGTCAGAAACTATACTCTCTCTGTAGCCCCTGTTGCCTGCTAGCACTTCCCACCCCTTCTTTCTCCTTAACCTCGTAAGTTCCTTCCTAGCACTATCCAATTCAACCTGGAGGGCTCTAATCTTCCCTTCCTATTCAACTATATTTCTGTCCCTTGAACACACTTTGCAAAACAAAGGAAGAGACACGTTTGCTTCCGATTTACTCGCGAATTTGGCCTATGAATATGCACAAACAACTTTTCGCGATTCCTGAGACAATACGCGAAGAAAGAAGAAACCTTTAATTGTGAGCTTCAGGAACACATAAACGTATTCAATTAGCTAACTGTGTTAAATGCACTGGAGAAACGCAAAATCTGCACACTCGGAATTTAGGCCTAACAATGACGTATCTAAACAAACCGAACATTTCGTGATTACTGGATCAATACGCGAATAAAAGAAAACCCTTTAATGGTAAGCTTGAAGAGCACACTAACGTTTTATTTCTACCTAAATTACTTATCTTTTCCAATTGCACTGACGCCGCACGTCTAGCCTTGGGCAGAGCTACCAACCACCTGCATTACAGATTAGGGTAATTCGTCAATGACAATATTTCACACCACACTGAAATTGCTCCTGCCCGTGATCGTACGTCCATCTAAATAAGTTTCTAAGCAAATAGTCTTTGGACACTTGCAAGAAGTAAATAACACAAAAGTCGACACCAAGTCAACGGAACCATCTCTTTAAATAAGACATGACGTCCAGAATGTCGATGGCCGTATGAAGTGTTCAACCTAAAGAGTTTCAGATTGGAGGGGGTTCCATGTCGTATTATGGGTTCCATGTCGTTTTATGGGTTCCATTACGTATTGGGGGTTTTCATCATAGAACAGCTTGGGAGCATCCATTCAAGTTACTTAGAACACGATACACGATGATTATTTCGTGACGAGAATGTTGTGGACATCTTGGTACTGAAAAGATGAGCATACTGCCCTGAGACACATTTAAGCAACCTGTCACACCTCGACTGGGCAGATAAATCACAATCTTATATAAAATGTCCGTGACTCTTTGGAACAATGGGTGAAACGTATCAGTCGTCTTCCCTCCATGATAGCAGCTTCACGTAATTTCATGATCTTTGTGCGTTTTCAACTGGCGGTCAGTACCTCAAGACAGTTGTACAGAATTTTCCTCGCAGACTTCAAGCTACTATGAGTGCTTACACGGAATTAACGTTCTTGTGAAGCACAACTACCTCTTTAGTCACACGAACTGATGAATGTTATAGACAAGTGATCTTAGATTTCCAGAAGATTTCTGACACTAAGCAGGTACCTCAAAAGGGCATTGTATTAAATTGAGTGCTTATGGATATGTGACTGGATTGTAAATTTCCAGTCAGAGATACGTTCGTAGTAATTCATGTATCGGCTAAAACAGAGGTGATATCTAGCGTTCCCGAGGGTCCAGTTATTGGTCTTTTGTAGTTCCTTATGTAAACGATTTGGGGAAAAACTGAGCAGTCCTATTAGGTTTTCGGCAGATAATTCTGTCATTTATCGTCTAATAATCAGAAGATGTAAAACAATTGCAGAACGATCTATATAAGACGTGTGTACGGTGCGAAAATTGTCGAATAACCCTAAATAATTAAAATCGCGAAGTATTACAGATGAGAACTAAGAGGAATCCGCTGAACTTCGTTTATAAGATAAATCAGTGAAATATGAAGGCCTTAAATGCAACTAAATGTAGGAATTACTATTACGAAAGACTTCAATTAGAAATAGCACCCAATTGTGGGGAAGGCGAGCCAGGACGGCGTTTTATTGGCAGAACACTTTGAACATTGGCTCCCAACTGTTTATAGACCAGGAAACAGCGAAAGATTCAAGGAAAATAAGCATTGTCAATATTAAGAAGATAAGCCACAAATTGTTTCTCTCCCCAATTCCGCTCAGTACCTCCTTATTAGTTGCGCGATCAGCTCACCTTATCTTCAGCATTCATCATCCTCTTCTTGGGTGAACTACTGATCGTCTATTTTTCACTCCCGTACAAGCCAAAATCCACACAAATGCCTTCAGAAAAAACTTCCTAATAGAAGTTGATATTCGATGTTAACAAATTTCTGACTGATGACCATTGTAGTTTTGTCCCCCTTAAACAACCAAACCTAACAAATTTCTGTTATTAAGAAACATATTTCTACTTATTGCCATTCTACACTTTATATTGTCTATTCTGCGACCATCATATGTTACTTTCCTGTCCGAGTAACAAACCTATCTATCACCTTCATTGTTTCGTTACCTGTTGCAATTCCTTCAGCATCAACTGATTTTCTGAAACAATTCCATTACCCTTGTTTTTCTCTTGTCAATGTTCATCTTATATGCTCCTTTCAACACACTGTCCATTCCCTGAAACAAAACACAGAGATATCGGAGCCCGAACGTAGAAGTTTAGGTGTCGTTTCTTCCCGCGTGCTATTAGACAATTTAATGGTAGATAAATAATATGAAAGTGTTTCGATGAACCCTTTGTCCGACTCTACAGAGTCTCTATATAAGTGATTAGCCTTGGCAGCAACATCCGATGCTGCCTTAAGGAACTTTATATCTATAAATGTGAATGTCTGTTCGGTGTACGTTTATCACGTCTGAACCACAAGACATATAGAGCAAAAAATTTGTACTAATGTCTACCCGGGGAAGGCTTTAGGCACGGTTTTATGGTGATGGGATAGCTATTTATCTATATATATTAATGTGAATGTCTGTTCGTTGTACGCTTATAACGTCCGAACGACAAGACGCAGATACTTAAATATTTGTACAGTTACTAATTTATACCTGAGGAAGGTTTTAAGCAAGGTTTTATACCGATCTGATAGATATTTAGTAATTTGAAGAATATAACGCGAAATGCGGAATAATAATTACTCTTTGAACATCATATTTACTCTTTGAAAATGGTTTAATTGTTGCATTGTTACTTGAGGGTTGATAATGATAAAAGGGTGGGGTGCATTAGGATGGAAAGTTATCGATGTATATAAAATTTTACGTTTGTTCATATGTTCAAATTTTTGTATAGTCTATGGGACTTAACTACGGGGTCATCAGTCCCTAAACTTACAAACTATATATGAACTACTTACGAATTAAGACGGCACAAATATCCATGCCCGAGGGGGGATTCGAACCCCTGACCGTAGTGGCCGTGCAGACCGTGACTCGAGCGCCTTAGTCCCCTCGGACACCGCGGCCGGCTACGTTTGTGTGTGTTAATATTTCGCTCTGCAGAACGCAGACATATGGTCTCTGTGTAACTGTTGTCCGAAGTCAACCCGTTGTACACCATAGTACTTCCATGCCGTTCGCCATAAGGGGGTGGAAGATACGGTGGTTGAAAGTGGTCAAAAAAAATTCGGACTGAAGGCCAGCGATGACGTTTGCGACTCTATAGCAAGGAGGTTACATACGGCGGAACGTGATGCGACAGACCATATCTTTGGTCTGTGTGTGCTACAATGTCTTCTGCTTTTTCTCTGTAAGGATAAGCATACGAATAAGGAAATATAGGAATAGATAAATAAACCAGTAACAAAGAAATTTATTTTTATACATCTTTTTGTGTCCCGACTTCGTCGCCGCTTTTGTGTCCCAGCCTCGTCGTAGGTGTCGGTGGCCGAGTGGAACGAGACCGACACAGTAACAAAAATAGCACGCCGGTGCAGGTACGGAGGGGAGCAGCCAGAAACTACAAACACTAGAATAGATTAGAAAGAGATATATATTGTACAGAATGTAACAATACTTAACTTTTACATAGTACTGCAGAATGTTGATACATAGTTGTTAGAGGCTTGCCTAGTGCCTGTACAATAGCAAAGTCTTCACTGGTGCCTATCTGATTACGAAGGTCCTAACTCGTTGCTATCTCAGTCCGAAGTCGCCGGTGTCTTTCCGTGGTGGCCACGAGCGGGGTTGCAGCAGAGGGCGCTCGTGGCTGTCGTCGTGAGAACGCCGCGCCGTGCGTGCATGGCAGCGCGCGGCGAAAGTAAGTGGCGCGCACTTTGTACTTGTGCGACACCACACCCCTCCCCCCCAAACCGCCGCGCCGTCGTGGCGTAGGGCTGAGGGCCACGGCGACGGCACTGGGAGGAGGGCCTGAGCGGGGGCGTTACTGGTGGGACGGGCGTCGTAGCTGAGGCCGGGATCGAGACGCCGTCCGCGCCCCGGCATCCGCCTTGAGATCCTCCAGGGAACCCGCCGAAACCTGGGGAAGGGCGCCCGCCCCCGCCCAGAGGGAGCAGGTCATCTTCTTCTGAGGTGCGTGGCCCAGGCGGCGGCGGCACGCACGGTCCCGGAGTTCCTCTCGGTGACGCTGTCATCTGCGGCGGCGACAGCGGCGGCGTCGCGTCGATCTCCATCGGGACGATCTCGTAGTCCGGGGACGAACGATGTGGTTGTGCTCCCTGGCGGAGAACTGGGTCTGGAATCAAGAAACCGGAGACAGGATCGCGCGGCCTGTGCAAGCGCAATTGGTTTGCGTGGCGCCGCAGCTCCGACCCTGTGGAAGAACGTACAACATACATATTGCTACCGAGCACGCGCTGAATGGTGCCCGGCAACCATGTCTTCTTGTTTCCAGCAAACACCCTGTACATCACCGGCGTAGAAACCTGAAAACGTGTAGCGCCATACGAACCGACTCGGTGCGTGGGAGGCTGCAGCAGGTGAAGGAGAGTGCGGTGACGGCGGCCGTGTAGCAGCTCGGCAGGAGACGGGCCGTCACGTGGCATGCACCGATACGTAGACAGGAAAATTTGAAGAGCTTGCTGCCTGGAGTGCTGACCTTTCATCTTCTCCATGTGAGACTTGAATGTTCGAACAAAACGTTCTGCTTCACCATTGGACTGAGGGTGAAAAGGTGCGGTGGTGATATGCTGAATACCATTCACGCGACAAAACTGTTGAAATTCCGCACTAACAAACTGAGGTCCATTGTCACTGACGATAGTTTCAGGCAAACCTTCGATACAAAACACTGATGTTAAGGCACTGATCGTACTAGACGCCGTCGTTGAGTTCATGGCAATCACAAAAGGAAACTTGCTGAAAGCGTCTACAACAATTAACCAGCGCGTATTCCAGAAAGGTCCGGCAAAGTCAATGTGTAAACGTTGCCATGGTCCCTTTGGGCGTGGCCAGTCTGAGAAACGTTGCGGAGGAGCCGCCTGATGCTCCGCACAAACACTACACTCTGATGTCATGCTCTCTATCTGAGCGTCCATACCAACCCAGGTACAATGACGTCTGGCCAATTGCTTTGTCCTAACAATGTCCCAATGTCCTTGATGCAGGAGGCGTAACACTTCTCGTTGCAGGGAACGAGGAACAATCACTCTTGCTTGGTCGTTGTCGGTATGCAACAACAGTACACCCTGACTTAAAGATAATGCATGAAGTTGTGCAAAATAACGTCGAACCAGAGGCCGATCAATGTCTTTTGCTCTGGCAGGCCAACCAAAGCGAACAAAACGTGCTACCACACTTAAGTCTGCATCCGCAGCTGTTTCCTGTGCAACCCGACGAGAGTTTAAAGGAAAGTCTGCGACAGCGGAAGCATCTCTGGAGTCTATCTGACAACATGCCATTTCTGAAGAATCAAATTATGCATCCTGGCCAACCGGAAGTCGGGAAAGTGTGTCCGCGTTAGCATGTTTAGTGGTAGGTCGGTACAAAATCTCATACTGATAATTTGACAATATCAAGGACCATCTCTGAAGCTTTTGTGCCGTACGTGGCGGAATTGGCTTTGTGGGTGAGAACAACGACGTGAGAGGCTTGTGGTCTGTCAACAAATAGAATTTTCTGCCATAGAGATAATGATGAAACTTTGTGACGCCGTAAATGATTGCTAAGGCCTCCTTTTCTATCTGACTAATTCTGTTGCGTCAGCGTCAGTAGCTTGGATGCAAAGGCAATAGGACGATCATGACATCCAATACGATGTGACAGAACTGCACCCACACCGTACGATGAGGCGTCAACTGCTAACACTACAGGCTTCTGTGGGTCAAAGGGAATCAAACATGCATCACTGAGCAGTGCAGACTTTAATTTGTCAAAGGCAACCTGACAATCTTTAGACCATACAAAAGGAACATTCTTCCTACGTAAGTGATGCAGTGGAGCTGCAATCTGAGAGGCATTGGGAATAAACCTGAAATAATAGTTAAGCTTTCCCATCACTGCTTGCAATTCCTGCACATTCTTAGGAGGAGGCAAGTCTTTGATTGCTCGAAGATGTGACTGTAAGGGATGAATTCCTTGGGCATTAATCACATGGCCTAGGTACTCTATTTCAGTTTGAAAAAACGAACACTTTGCTTTATTACAACGTAGACCTGCTGCAGTCAAAACTTTGAAAAGGCACTCCAGGTTTGCTAAATGTTCTTCAACTGTACGTCCGGATAGCACAATATCATCTAAATAGTTCGAACAATACGGTACAGAAACTGTCAGCTGTTCCAAAAAACGCTGAAAAATAGCGGGGGCGGAAGAACTGCCAAAGGGTAGGCGTTGAAATTGAAAAAGGCCCATGTGAGTATTAATGACGAAAAACTTTTTTGACTCGTCATCAAGTGGAATCTGTAAGTATGCCTCTGCTAAATCAATCTTGGAAAAGAAGCGAGACTGTCCTAATTTGTCCATCAGTTCCTCAGGTCTGGGCAGGGGATAAGTGTCTACAATTGTTTGACTGTTCACTGTTGATTTGAAGTCCGCACAGAGACGAAGTTTTCCTGACGGCTTGGGTATAATTACTGTAGGCGAGGCCCACTGACTCGCAGAAACAGGAGAAATCACCCCACTATCTTGCCAACGTTTAAGTTCTTCGGCAACTGTATCACGCATGGCGATAGGCACTGGTCGAGCTTTACGAAATTTTGGAACTGCAGACTATTTTAAAGTTACATGTGCCACGAAGTCTTTTGCACAACCTAGTTCCGGCGAAAACAAGTCACTATATTTGTCACACAATGCATTGATTTTATCCTGAGGCACTATTGACGAAATTTGAAGCACATCTCTTTGAATTGATAAACCAAACAAGTCAAAAGCATCTAGTCCAAAAATGTTCTGCGTAGATTTGGCCTGAAGAACAACAAAAGCAACTGTTTTCGTAACACCTTGAAAAGAGGCAGGCAGGCTACACGTTCCTAGCACGGGAATATTTTGACCTGTATAAGCTGTTAACACTTGCTGTGACGGCGACAATTTTGGCGAACCCAGAAGTTCATAAGTATCTTTATTTAGTAATGTGACAGCGGAACCAGTATCAATCTGAAATTGCACAGTCTTATTGTCTATGGAGAGATTTACAAAAAGTTTGTGCTTCTGGCGCACGACAGGTAGGCGAATGTGGGCAACGTCTGCTACGGTTTGTGTGCTGCGTATGCGCGGGCCGCGTAGTGAAGGAAGCGGCGCAGACCCGGCACGCAGGGGATTAACAACACTGTCACTAGATGGCACTACCGCCGGATCGGCGTCCGCGCAATGCTAGGCTACTGCACTAAAATTACTTTCAGTATCTACAACAAGTCTACTGTCACTAGCTACACAGTACTGGGCACTATTACAAGGAGCAGTTGCAGAAGGCACTATTTTCACTACAGGAATGCACTGTTCATAGTCATTTTGCTTGTCCCGAACCCTTTTCCGTTGCACTGTTTTACGCGCTCGTCGACGCTTGCTACGTGGTGCACTATATAGATTTGCCATAGGCGCAGAACTACTTTCTTGCAATTGAGATCCAAGGAAAGCACTGTTCAATTCCGCAGCCCATATAACATTCACAGAATGAACTGTTCTCGCACTCTGCGAAGCACTGTTCCTAACGTTACTGTGTTTTGAATTTACATTCTGCATACACACTGACTGTACATGTCCTGATTTGCCACATTGATAACAGGTTGCGTTGCGACTAGGGCAATGAGCACGCTTGTGGCGAGACACACACTGGGGGCAAGACTTACGAACATTTTTCTGAAATGAGCGTTGGCGCCCGTTATTCAAATTACTGTGTCTAACACTACGGGGCGACCTTTGTGTCGCAGTTTTACACTGGCTACTGTTCACTGTCTGTTCAGCACGGCCTGTACTATTGTAAGAACCACTAGTGCTACACGGAGAACTACGGCTAGGAAAGCGTCCGTTACGGCGCACTGAATTTACACTATGGCTTTGCATTTCTACATCTGCTAAGTCAAAAGTATCATGCGCTTCTATAAGCTACAGTACACTGTCTAATGAGGGGTCAGACTGTTTCAGAATTGCTGCTCTAATTCTGGGGTCCTGAATATTCTGCGTAATCGCATTCCTCAACATCACGTCACTATAAGAAAGTCCACAAGAACAAGTAAATTTACATTGGTGGGTTAAGCCCTTCAATTCCGTAATCCACTCTTGTGGCCGAGTGCACCAATCTCGGTCAAAAAGCACGATAATCAAGGGTTCCGAGAACTCAGTCAAAAGTTAACCGCGGTTAAAACGTCTCTGCGGTGCACCAACGTTAATCACCGGTCAGCAAACCGTCGTCAGCCAATCGTACATTTGATCGTGATCAAGTCCGTGTAGCTCAATGGAAGGCACCCAAGTGATGCAAAGGTGTTAGTTGAGCTTACCTACATGTGTATTCTCAACTATCTTTGGTGAATGACGAGAGTATCACGTGATTTGTATGTACAAGATTGTAAATACGGTAAAATTGTACGACGCTTCTCGCCGGGCTGCAGTGGTTATGTTGGCACCAATGGTAATGACGGCAAGATGACCAATAAATACTTTTTCGTGACAACTTCAATTAAAACGAAAATTATTTGCTTCTGAACGGACAAGGGTACATATAAGAACCTTTCAACCATAGAGGAGGTACAGCAATAACATTTGCTCTGTAGCTTGTGAAAAATATTAACGCAATTCTACACTTCATTGTTCATCTATTGCCAACATAAACACTGGAGCCCAGCGAGAAGCGTCGTAAAATTTTACCCAATCCAGTCATATTGCAAAGAGAAATGATTATTAAAAAAACACCCTAAGACAGATTTATATAATTACATAAATTATTATCTATGGTTTCGAACAAATCAACACAAATGTCATTATTGTTCACAGCGTATTTTCCCATGCACCGCATGTTCACCTGGTAACAGAAATATACAGATAACATGTTTTAATAACACGAAAGCTTTACGATTATAGTTACGGAAAATATCGTAATTTTTTATTCAAAACTTTTTCTGAATTTGATAGTTACTTTACTGGAAATATTCATTAATTATGGCGCAGCGAACTGCTCTTCCTGGCAATGTGTCGTCGTGATGTATGTTACTGTTGTCACCAATAAGTATGTTAAATGCACCAGTTGCATATGCTCTTAACGTAATCAATAGTCTGTTCATAGGCGAAATAAGGTTATTTCTATCGGTAGGAAATTCTAACCTGTCATTGATTTGGTTTAACAACCACCACACTTTCTTTGGACAAACAAAACCTTTCTCCGAACTTTTTGTCACTGAAATCTTCAAAAGAGTCCCCATTTCCACAATCACTACGTTCCGGTTTTGATCCCGTTTTAAATGATTGAGGTAAAATAAATCTTTTTCAATTCCGTCTAAAACAGCAAAACGCGCCGCCATCTTGATACTGCACACTCCTATAACCCTGATCATCTCGACAAAACCGGGCGTCAGCCGCGATCAAATTTAACCGTGATCAACTCCCTCGTTTAACTTTGATCGCTGTCGGTGCACCAGAAATTTGAGTTGACCACGGTTAAATGCCGACTTAACCGCAATTAACTTTTGACCGAGGTTGGTGCACTCGGCCGTTGGTGTGACTGCTGCGGTAATTTTTTAAGTCTGAAAAATCGGTACCGTGCCGCAGCTACGAGAACTTTTCTCTCATAATGAGCATTTAGTGCCTCTACTATTTGTTCAAAGTCTACATCACGAGGAGATGCTTGCGGGAACAGTTTCTGCAGTAACACAAAAGTTTTGGGGCCCACCACGGACAATAAAAGATGCTTAACAGTCTGACCTGTAATTTGATGAGCCGCGACGAGTTCTTGAAACTGCGCGAAATAGTCACTCCATTCTTCCTCACGTTCGCTGTACTAGCGGAACGTCGGAAGCGGTGCGGCGGCAGGTGTGGGCTGCTGAAGCGGCGGCTGTTGTTGTTGGTGAGCAGCCTGTGTCGTCAACTGCGACACGGCCTGCAGTAGTTGAGTGATTTGCGCCGTCTGTAACTGAATAATTTCCATTAAGTTTGGGTTCGGGGTAGTGGCCATGCTGACCGATTAGGCGCCGCGCATACAAGTAAATTATAACAAAACACAAATGCAATATGAATGAGGACGCTCTGCAACAACAAAAAGTCCACAAACACGTAACTGAAAATGTTCCCCCAAAAATCTTATAATAAGGGTGGGTGGGCGGGAGCAATTTCTGCGTGCTCCGACTGCTGCTGTCTGGCTGCTGCAAGCGGGCTGGTCCAAGGTTCTATCACTCCTCGTCGCCACTTTTGTGTCCCGACTTCGTCGCCGCTTTTGTGTCCCAGCCTCGTCGTAGGTGTCGGTGGCCGAGTGGAACGAGACCGACACAGTAACAAAAATAGCACGCCGGTGCAGGTACGGAGGGGAGCAGCCAGAAACTACAAACACTAGAATAGATTAGAAAGAGATATATATTGTACAGAATGTAACAATACTTAACTTTTACATAGTACTGCAGAATGTTGATACATAGTTGTTAGAGGCCTGCCTAGTGCCTGTACAATAGCAAAGTCTTCACTGGTGCCTATCTGATTACGAAGGTCCTAACTCGTTGCTATCTCAGTCCGAAGTCGCCGGTGTCTTTCCGTGGTGGCCACGAGCGGGGTTGCAGCAGAGGGCGCTCGTGGCTGTCGTCGTGAGAACGCCGCGCCGTGCGTGCATGGCGGCGCGCGGCGAAAGTAAGTGGCGCGCACTTTGTACTTGTGCGACACCACACATCTCTTTAAAAAAATCCTTTTGACGTTTCGTGCATTACATCAAGTGATCGATCTGTGATATTATTACAATCATTATTGTTGAATTTCCTCATTGGATTCTTCGAAACGAGTGCTTTTTTACGTGTGATTTCTTATTTCTTATATATTCTCTGATAAATGTAACATGTTTTTAGAAAAAAGGAGATGGACAGAGAGAGAGAGAGAGAGAGAGAGAGAGAGAGAGAGTGGATAGGAAAAGTACGAACTCAAGGCTCGAATAAATAAATACCCGGGCAAAGCCGGGTTTTCAGCTAGTATACTGTATACGAGGGTTGGAATTTAATTAGAGGCAGCTATTCATTCACAACATATACAAAAGCGTTACATGTTAGCCGCTTCTTTCGCAATGCTGGTCGCAGGTGATGCTCCAAAAACGAACAGTAAAACTGTGCAATGATGCTCTGCCGTGGAGGAACGTAACGCGTTAGGATAATACCATCACAGTCGTACACGACAATCACCAATCTGACGCGTCTTGAAGATCTTGTTGACACTGACGTGCTGTACGACCTCTGATACATTCAAACTAGAACCACCTCCGCTGTTCCTGTTCTGAAAACATAATGACACCGTTACGTTAGACCGCTCGCTCACAAGTGACTGTGTGCCCTTCGTGCACGCCGGTGACGTGGGACGGGCGAGTCCATTTGCTCGGAGGTAAGGTATGTCAACAAAGTGTACTGTCAGTGACAATAGTAGATTCCATTGCATAGTTTCTCCGCAGAAGTGTGGCCAGTATGGAAGTTCCAACTCTCGTATAAAAACAGTGTACAGGACAAATTTGTTGTTTTATTTTCAATTAGTTTCGACCCACTGGTGAAATAACCTGGGGGAAATCAGACCTCCTGCTTTGTCCCGCAGCATCTCGGAGCAACATCGTAAAGATGGTCTACCATTGGGTCGAAACTAGTTGAAAATGAAATATATACAGGGTGTCCCAGCTATCTTGTCCACCCAAAATATCTCTGAAACAATAACAGCTATTGGAAAACGACTTTCACCGGTATCAGTGTACGGCTGGGGCCCATGAATGTACGCTACATACTTGGAAAAATTCTAAAACGAAAGCGAATGTGTTTTTTAACACAAACTTGTTTTTTATTATTATTATTTTTTATGGACACCCTATATTTTTTCTTCAGCAATCCATAGCATGACAAATCACATAAACAATGGCGTTGATTACATCGCAATATTCCAATTACATCCCGAGATATTGCGACGCGAAGTTGACGCTTGAAATACGCGAAACGCTTGGCTAGCGCACGTCCTGAGACTCAGGCGAGAACACCATGCTGCTCAGAACGTGCGCTAGCCGCGCGTTTCGCGTATTTCAAGCGTCAACTTCGCGTCGCAATATCTCTGGATGTAATTGGAATATTGCGATGGAATCAACGCCATTGTTTATGTGATTTGTCATGCTATGGATTGCTGAAGAAAACATATAGGGTGTCCATTAAAAAAATAGGTTTGTGTTAAAAAACGCATTTGTTTTCGTTTTAGAATGTTTCCAAATGTGTACATTCATGGGCCCCAGCCGTACATTGATACCGTTGAAAGTCGTTTTCCAATAGCTATTATTGTTCCAGAGATATTTTGGGTGGACGTGATAGCTGGGACACCCTGTATATTTAGGTCGATGTTTCCGAAAGCTGTGGTGTAGTAGCCGAGCGGTCTAAAGCGTCTCGCTGTGGAGCGCGCGGTTGCTCGCCGTGGAGGTTCGAGTCCTCCCTGGGGCATGGGTGTGTGTGTTTGTCCTTAGGTTAGTTTACCTACGTTTAAGTAGTTTGTAAGCTACGGACGTATGACCAAAGCCGCGGTGGAGTAGCCGAGCTGTCTAAAGCGTCTCGCTGCGGAGCTAAGGTATGTCAACAGAGTGTATTGTCAGTGACAATAGTAGATTCCATTTCATAATTTCTCCACAGAAGTGTTGCCAGTATTTAAGTTCAAATGTTTGTAATTCTATCGGACCGAACTGCGTAGTCATCAGTCCGTAGCTTAGAAACTACTTAAACCTAGGTAAACTAACCTAAGGACAACACACTCACCCATGCCCCAGGGAGGACTGGAACCTCCACGGCGAGCAACCGCGAGCTCCGCAGCGAGACGCTTTAGACCGCTTAGCTACTCCACCGCGCCTATTTAAGTTTCAACTCTCGTATAAAAACGGCGTACGGCGCAAATTTGTTGTTTTATTTTCAGTTAGTTTCGACCTACTGGTGAATGAACTTGGGGCATATCAGATCTCCTGCTCTGTTCCGCAGCATCTCGGAGAAACATCGTGAAGATGGTCTACCATTGCGTCAAAACTAGTTGAAAATAAAAAATATATATTAAGGTCGATGTTTCCGAAAGAAAAATTTGTCCAAAATATATGCCTTAAAGAGGGAGTGCCACTGATCCTGGATTTTGTTGGCCGCAGAGGGCGATCCCTGCCCGTCCCCCGGTTTCGGGTCCAGCGTGTGCCGCCGCTTGCGCCACTGCCCGTCTGCAGTGGAAGCCATCCAACAACAGCGGCCGCTGCCTCCGCGCTGCGGCTTCTCCGGCTCGGAGGAGGTCGTCTGCTGCCCGGAACCCACGGCAGGCGCCGCGGGCACCACGGAAGAGCCCGACGACTCCAACGAAATCCCCACAGGGGACGAAGACTCCGTCTTCCCTGTGGAACGACGGCCCAGCGAGGCAGGTGAGCCCACTGGCCACGCTGTCTGGCCCTTCACTACCCAGCTGCTGCTGCTGCCGCTAATTCGTGTCTCTTTAGCTGTGATAAACACCGTTTGCGCTTAACAAAAGCTACACTTATTTACATCGTAGAGTACATGCATACGCAAACAAGGTAAAAGAGTTACATTAATCAGAGAGGTGGGCATTGGTAGAGTCACGTTTCCAAACTTAATGTGCGCAGGCAGAGCCGAGGAGCCGAGCTAATAGCAAATGACGCCCTCCCAAGTTCAAATGATGATTTCGTGTGGCATTTATGGCCGTTAAACCCCAACTGGGATGTGTTCGCCTGCCAGGTGCAAGTCCTTTTAACTGACGCCACATCGGGACTTGCTTGTCAATAATGATGGATTGATGATGAGGACGACACAACACCTAGTCCCCGAGCAGAGAAAATCTCCGACCCGACCGGGAATCGAACCCAGGTCTTCTGCGTGGGAATCCACAAATGTTCAAATGTTTGTAAATCTATCGAAACAAACTGCGTGGTCATCAGTCTTACATACTACTTACGCTAAGGTAAACTAACCTAAGGACAACACACACACACACACACACACACAGACACACACGTTCAAATGTTCAAATGTTTGTAAATCTATGGCACTTAACTGCTAGTTTATTAGTCCCTAGCTTACAAACTACTTCAACTAAGTTAAAAAAACCTAAGAACAACACACATGCCCGAGGGAGGACTCGAACCTCCGACGGCGAACGCCCGCGCTCATCGAAACATGTCACTTCAGTGCGCACGGCTATTCCACCGCGGCGCCGTCCCAAGTCTGGGCCACAGAATAGGGAGTATACAGAAGGGAAAGCTGGGGGCGGCGCCTTTGATCTGTATGTTACCAAGCGTTGCGCTCGACGCCATATTGAAAAGCAGTAAACGCGGAACTATAGCCACTCAGTACTTTGGACTTTTTACGAAATGCAGCTAATTTCACCGACCTTTACGAAAGGAAACGGCTTTTCATTATACTCTCATCTATTTTGCGCCCTCTTCTTGCTCGTAATTGTAATCCAACGAAAAAAATAGGCCTAAATTTTAATACAATACGAAAATGTACGGTGAAATGGATGATCGTTTTATTTGGTGCTTACCTCTAGAAAAATCCCAAATAACGCGAAGTTATGTTTGGGAAATTAGTTATAAACAAGAAAGTGACTTTACAACTGCCAGGATTTATTTGACACGAATACATTCGCACAAAATATTGAGTCAGACTTAGCAGTTCAACGTGATTACATAGAACTAATGACGTCTGGGCATATATAAAAGTTGTATTTGCTTTGGAAGTATCATTAATTTACTGATCGGAGAAGGTCATATAGAGGAATCTGTCAACCACTGAGCAGGAACAGCATAAAATCATTATTCCCCTTAATCTATTTGTTTGAGTATCCGAAGAGCATTCGTTGCCAACATTAGCACACTACGCCTCCAATGCCGTAAGTAAAATTTTACCTGCCTACTTACGCACTACTGTATTCTTTGTCATTCATTTTATATTATTCCCTGCAACGTTAAACTTATAAAATATAAATGTACTTCAACATTTCGATGCTGTTGAACTGCTGGAGCAACAGCAACAGCGAGAGTTATCGTCAAGAGAAAAGCAAGTCTACTTGTAATAATTATGCACACATTGCTCTCATTCGAAACTATTAACATTTAACTTTCACTACACATATAGCAACTTACTGCTCAGGATCTTTGGGGGGGGGGGAAGAATCTTATTGCCTTATTTGTATCGGAATTATTGCGGCAATTAGGTGCTGAACACCATCGGCCGCCTTTTCTTTTATTGCTGCTCAGAATAAAAACGGAACAGCTCCAACTGCTGAAACACAGTTCTTTCTTTTCACTGCACTGCACTGTACCAAATACATGTATACTTTTTTGCGATTCAGGCAATTAAAATACACATTTAACTAACAAAGACGGCGCATTACCACGCCACAGAGTAGGGAGTGATCACACGTTTACTGCTTTTCAAGATGGCCGATTCCGCGCATGCGCACTAAATTTTGGACGACAGACTGCAGCGGGAGTTTCCTTTCTGTATACTCCTTATTCTGTGTCTGGGCTGTAAACACTAGAAGGCGATAAGCGCAGTCAAGGCACATGCGCAGCCAAACAAATGTTTTTGTGTAGTGCGTTGTTTAGTTGAAATAGCTAGTCAAAGCAATGTTCAGCTCAACATTGTGAAAAAGTCTCTTGAATGAAGATAAAATTTAAGAGCCACTCTAACTGACTAACATTTCAATTAAGCTCGGAAAAATTGCGAGACTGATCGCACCCAATGTAACTCGTTTACTTCATATCATCTGCTGGATTATTTTGAGATATATATGGTTTTTAATAGTGAATTCTACTTTTTCATTTACTTATTTCTGTGATTAACCTACAGTTACCAGAATGATACTTTCACTCTGCAGTGGAGTGCGCTGACATAAAACTTCCTAGGGTATTAAAACTGGGAACTCTGCATTTCGCGAGCAAACGCTCTACCGTGTAAGCTATTCCGGCACACTTCACGGTCCATCGTCAAAGCATTATTTTCACCAGCACCTCGCATTGTTTTCCTCCAAACCTATAGCACTCCTGCTAGAAATGATATGGTAGAGACATCGTTGAGCCACAGCCTGAGGGATGTTTCCATTATGGTATTATCAGTCTGCAGCGGAGTGTGCGCTGATATGAAACTTCCTGGAAGATTAGATCTGTGTGCCGGAACAGGGATTCGAACCTGGGATCTTTGCCTTTCGCGGGCAAGCGGTATACCGCCTTAGCTATCCCGGTACACTTCACGTCCCAGAGTTAAAATATAATTCTCGAAACAGTCCTTAGGCTGTGGGTAAGCCATGTCTAAGCCATATCCTTTCTTCTAGGAGTTCTGCTCTTGCAAGGTTCACAGGAGAACCTCTGTGAAGTTTGGAAAGCAGGAGGCGAGGTACTGGCGGAATTGAATCTGCCACGAAGTTTCAACCATTCCTTGTTATTCTGTATTCTAAATATACTTTTATGTTGGCCTACTATATTTTCATGACTATAAACGTATTTATTTGTCACTATAATCGAATGCACTAAACAAAATTAGACACGAAATTAGACATACAAGTGTAAATCTGGTTTTATACTTCTCCAGGTTTTACGGCAAGATGTACAGGCAACTACAAGGATAACTTCCGTCTAAGTGGGAACTCTGCTCCTTATCCTACCTGAGCTGGATCACTAGTCATTCAGCCCATGCGTACCCGCCTCTGTTCTAACACATCTTCTTGTTTTCCGTCTTCACTTGGCACCTTAAACTAGAGCTACAGCCACAAGAGTGCAAACATACCAATGTTTCGGCATCTGCTGAAACAGTTGTTCGCAGTACTGACAGAGGGATGTGTGGTTCATGTACCACCCACATTGATGTTTACTTTATGTCAGGATCAGTAGTCCTACTTCGTATAGGTCTTCTGTTGTTATCATGAGACTCCCTTGCTTCAGTTTCTGTTGATCATCTCAGGAGAATCCCTCGACACTTCCGAAGTATCGGACCTAAGAGAGGAGAGCAGGGACTACTGTGACAAGCAACCGGATGTACGGATACGCTTGTTTGTCAAACGTGACAGCGTGTCAAACGTGGAAGTGAATGAATTCGTTACGAGTTCCTTTTGAACCGCGTGGCAGGAAAGCAGTGGCATTGCGCGGATTCGCAAATAGTTCAATGTCCGACGCACAATGGCAATGCAAGTGTCATCGTAGTCAACAAATAGGCTACAGTTAATTTAAGTTCAGTTACTTGTAATGGGTGTTCTATGAATACAACACGAACAATAAGTAAACAAATACGTGCGAGTTCTAGAATTGTACTGATACTGACATCAATCACATAATTTTTGTCAGATCATTGTTTAGCTATTCTGCACTCATTAGGGGTATCCACCATTGCCAAGGCTAGATAGAATTTCACGAGTTTCAGCGTCCAGAAACAGAAACATCATAGCCCCTAAATAGATGTTATAGCCATAATTCAGTTATTCTCGGAAGCTATTTTCATATATTGTGTAAATTATTCGTATCTTCTTATACGTTATTAACCAATAGGTTCGTTATTCTCGGAAGCCATTTTCATAAATTATCTAAATAAGATCGTTTTCATAAGCGGAATCTTATGTGTCGATTCTTTTCTCTCTTCTTTACAGCCTGCAGTTCGTACAAAGAGAAACGGGGCGGTCTAGAGTATTACATCTTACTTGGACAATTAGCTGGTGAACAAGAATTTCCACACATGGTGAGTCAAATCTACTCTCTCTGAATCAAGTAGTAATGTATATTAATGGTCACAATGTTATGTTAAGATAATACAACGTAATTTTGGGAGAAGAAGAGTTGTAGCCAATAACCTACTTTAGATGAACAGTTACGACAGCAGAAAATATCGCTAATGGCTTGTTTATTTAATGAGAAAATTAATAGGATAAATCCGGGATAGATAGGCATGATTTATTCAAAAGCCATTATCACAAACGCAATACTTAAGAGAATATTTCATAAATTGCATTTTCACTTCTTAAAAAGCAAAAGTCGTTGTTTGTTTACAAAGATATACTAAATTTTATACTAAGTGAAAAACATTTAAGAAAATGTACCAATTGGTCATCTCACCTGAGTATCGGGGTTAGACTGCCAGACATGTAAACGATAGATGACTAAACACTTTAAAATCAAAGAGAAAATTATTAAATGCAACTTTTAACACGTTAAATACATTTATTGAATCTCTTGATGTAAAATATTTTTAAAGATATTAATGTTGTTAAATTATAGCTTAAAATGAACCTCATTTGTAAAAAAGCACTGTAAAATTCGTGATTGTTTTTACAATTTTAATATGCAGGATTCGTGTAACCAACGCTTACACTTGACACCCTCAACCCAATCACGGAGTTCATTTATTTTCGTGTATTCTTCCCCACGTCCATCGTACTTTTCCTCTTCATCACGAAGACCGTCACTTGTACTGGACGTCGTCTGACGAGTCTGATCAAAATAACGATGCCGTCAAAATGTTATATACAACACGTTTATAGGGTGGCCATCTGTTCCGGTGATGGTACGGCCGTCTCTTTCGATCGGCTGGGAGAGATGGCCATAGTGCGTAATCAAAGATGTTAGACGCAGAATCAAAGAATTCCTATGTGCCGGTATACTGAAAACTATAATCGTAAAAATTGCTTACTTTTCATTGATATAAAAACTCATTCGGAAGAGCAGCAAAGTCTAACGTCACGTACTCACTAGTAATTGACCGGCAACTTTGTACAGCGTATTGTGGAAGAAATACAGAGGTTGGCCATCTCTCCCGTAGGGTCGTCTATCCCGGAATTATCCTATTAATTTATAATGTTAATCAAGCTTTCAGTCATAAATTTCTTCCTTCCATCACATGTAAATAGTTCACATATTACATACTTCAACGCTTCATAATTACAGTTACTCGACGAGATTTAAGATGTGAGAGGAATTGCGTATTGTACTTCATATGACAGTCAATAACCAAAAAGTGCTTTTACTTAATTTGGGGAACATAAAGCGCAAAAAAGCAGAAAATTACGAAATATGCTGAATATTTTAGAATCTTTCTATATTTCTATATTTCTCATTACTAAATGAGAGAAACCTCATCCTTTGATCGATCCTAGATTTTACTAAAACTTTATAGAATGGCATTTGTCCATAGCCGGAGAAATATGCTCTATGTGGCTCACTGTTCAAGACGACGAGCGAAATATTTTTAAAGAGAAACTAGCCCTGAGGAAGACTTAACCAATAATGGTAACAACCGTGGAGCATTGGGGGGAACGTTTAGCAGAATGTTGGTAAAGCCGGAAAGTACAGTGTATGTTATCGTTATTCTAGTATGATTTTTTCATATTATTAAATTAAGACCAACGTTACTGTCACGATGAAGTCATTAGAGAAGGAACATAAACTGGAATTTGAAAAAGAATTCAACTGTTTCTTTCCAAAGGACTCATTGTGCCATATTCCAAGGTAAAATATGATTCACAGCACCTAATAAGGACTTTATAAGTGTACTTATGAATCCAAAATTCTGATAAAGTGTTCCAGTTGTTTCGTTCTTAGTATTTTCCCTTCAGGTGCACATTACAGGACATGTACTTCCAAAGTAATTCATACATTCCGAGTGTTAGCGTGGCGTAGAGAGGAGAACAGTGTGTGAGCGTTGTGCTTGTTGCAGGCGGCGCTGGGCTACCACCTCCCAGGCACAGACGGCATTAGCTGGCTGTGCGGCGGCACCCTCATCAGCGACCAGTTCGTCCTCACCGCCGCCCACTGCCTCGCCAGAATCGTCAAGTGAGTATTTACGCATTTCTTCCGCCAAGGATGTCTGCGCCCCGCCTCAAATTCATTTTGTCCTGTCTTCTGTTACCAGTTAATTTTTCAAACTTTATTACACCTACACAACGGCACCAGCAAATTGCTCTGCATTAATTTCTCACAAGATGTGGGGTACAAATCGCAGAGGGAGACCAAGAGACGCATACAGTAAGCAGATTCAAGTGGATGTGGGTTGCCGTTCTTATGAGGAGATGAAAAGTCTTGCTCAGGATAGAGTTGGGTGGAGAGCTGCATCAAACCAGTCTCCGGACTGAAGACCATAACAACCCGTGTTATGCAGACTAATTTTTCGTAAATCAGATTCAGATTCTGTCTTAATTCCCAGAAATCACCGGGAATGTGTACCGATCACTTTTATTCTTTGAGTTCTACATTTTTTCGCATTGCAGTTTGGATTTCAGGAAAACTGACGACAGAAATTTTGCCAAATCAAATGTTCAAATGTTTGTATAGCTTAACGGCCGCGGTGGCCGAGGAGACTGAGGCGCTTCAGTCACGGTCTGCGCCGCCACTACGGTCGGGGGTTCGAATTCCCCCTCGGGCATGGATATTTGTGCCGTCCTAGTTCGTAAGTAGTTCATAAGTAGTTTGTAAGTTTAGGGACTGATGACCCCGTAGTTAAGTCCCATAAGACTTACAAACATTTGAACTTTTTTTTTTTTGGGACTTAACTACGGGGTCATCAGTCCCTAAACTTACAAACTACTTACGAACTAGCTAATCCTAAGGACGTAACAAATATCCATGCTCGAGGAGGGATTCGAACCCTCGACCGTAGTGGCCGTGCAGACCGTGCAGCGCCTCAGTCCCCTCGGCCACCGCGCCCGGCGAAATTTTACCTCCAGAGGCTCTTGTGAGGGGTACAGTTAATATTAACATTTTCGATCATCATGAATAATTTGCTATGACCTGATCAGTTAACTCGAGTTACCTTCACGTAATTAAGTCCTTTATGAAAATTCATCGTAAAGTAAAGATGGTGCAGGATCAGCTACTGGTAATATGTTGGTAATATATTGAAAACAATTTATTTTTCCGTCACAGTTGCACTATTTAGGAGTTGGTTACTAGTTTCGGACTTAATCGTCCATTTTCAAACCGTTGGCCTTATTCCAACAGTAATAATACACTGCATGAAGCAAATGACTGATAAAATGTGTACGCTGTCCACTGTTAATATATAATTACATTAAAATTTAAAATCGGTGGATGCTTCATCTACTAAAACCGATTTTAAATTTTAATGTAATTATGTATTAACAGTTGACAGCGTACAGATTTCATTAGTCATTTGCTTCATGCAGTGTATTATTACGGTTAGAATAAGGCCAACAGTTTGAAAATGGACGATTAAGTCCGAAACTAGTTACCATCTCCTAAATAGTGCAACTGTGACGGAAAAATAAATTGTTTTCAATAAGTCCTTTATATCTGATCTGTGCTTTAAACGAGGGTGATATTTGTGGTCCAATAAGAGATAGGCGCGTTTTTTATCATCGCAATAGGAGCGCGTGACGCGGAAATAATGCACGAGTTAAAAGAAAGGCGTTATTCGTTCCGGCGATATTTATTTGCGAAATTTCTTTCACCAGCTTTCTCTTCCGAATGAGAAGAAATTTTGTTAGCACCTACCTAAAAGGGAGACACGATCATCCTAACAAAATAAGAGAAATCAGATTTTTTTTTTTCCCGCACGGTATTCGAGAATAAAACAGTAGTGGTATGTCATAATAGGGGATCAATGAACCCTCTGCCTTGCACTTATTTATGTAGATGTAGGTGTAAATTAGGAGCGGAGGAGAAACCTAAGGGAATCATTGTATATGTGTGTTCCAGGCCAGTGAGGGTTCGTCTGGGAGTAAATAACCTGACGGCGACAGCAGACGTCTCGGACTACGGAATCTCAGAGATGATACTGCACCCGAAGTACAGGAGACGCCAGTATCACAGCGACATAGCGCTGCTGAAGTTGGACAGGAAAGTGGAGTTCAGCGACGCCGTCTTCCCCGCTTGTTTGAACACTCTGGAAGGAGATCCGTCGAGCTATACAGCCGCTGGTTGGGGAGCCACGAACCCTGCCGGTAAGTGGAGTGGCTGTCTTGTCTCAAATACCAGTACCCAGCACTGCAGGCCAATCATGTATCCCCTAAAATTGCCACTAAACATTTCCCTTTCAACTGATTAAATTTATAATCTGATGTCTTGGTCGCAATTTTTACTTATTATGATACTAGTTTAGGCTCAGCTCTAAACCATTCTCAAATCTAAAACACAAAAGAAAACATATTATACACAAAACAGTTTTAACTACAGACGAATATATCGAAAACTTCTTTAGAGTTTGTTATATACGTATTATATTGGTCATTTCGGTAAATATTTGCCAGAAGCAATGTAATCATCCATAAAATCATGATTGGTTTTATATTCCAACAAAAAGCGTTATATTTTTTTTTTTTTTTTTTTTTTTTTTTTTTTTTTTTTTTTTTTTTTTTTTTTTTTTAAGTTTTGAAAGTGAAATACATTGGATACTGATCACATTGACAAATCCTGCAGATTGAAACCTTATTTGATGTGCACAATAAAAATATAAGATTGAGCAATGCTGATAAAATCATGATCAAACTGTATGACAGTATTGAACCACATGGTCTTTAAAGATGACATAAATATTATATAAATCAGAAGAACTATTTGCCACAGATAACTTCGTAACATGATGGCTGATGTTGAACTGAAAGGTAGTTGACAGACTAATCGTCTTCTAAAGGTGTAGTTACTAGATGATCTAGCGTTGCAGTATAAGATGTAATTTTATAGAAATAACTACATTATAAAAATTAGAGGTGGAATTGGTATTAAATGTGTATTGCATGAAGATACTCTGAGAAAATTGTACGTTTCTTTTTTTGATTGAATTCTTAGAATAAAATAATGAGTGGATACATTTTCTTTTATTTGAATAAACAGTAATTATTATCTAGAAATAACAACAAAGATATTGTGCTAGTGATTTACAAGTGCTGATAATAGATTTGCAGTATGAATCTTAAAGTATGAAAACAGAGATGAGAACCAGAAGAAATGAAGGATTGTATGTATTTTAATGTCAAAAATTTAAGTAAAATCTATAATGCTTATTGTTGGGATATGAAACCAATCGTGGTGTTTTTGGACGATTACATTGCCTTTTGGCAAATGTTTACCGAACTGACCAACATGGTATGTATATAACAAATTCTAAGAAAGTTTTCGATTCATTCTTCTGCACGTAATACTGTTTTTGTATAATATGGTTCTTTTCTGTGTTTTAGATTTGAGAATGGTTCAGAGATCAGCCGAAACTAGTAGTCATAATAAATAAAAATTGTGATGAAGACATTAGATTTATAATCTGATCAATTGACATTTCTTTGTTAGTACTCTTCCCAGTCAAACTGATCTATATCATCATCTTTCACAGTAAGAAATTGTTACACAGGGTGAATCTAAATTCGCGCACTCGGGCTTCGCAGCGCGATTCCTCACATGCTAGCAATATAGCAATAAATAAATGTCTCACAAAATTTCGTCCTGCGCATATTTCCGGCAGTAAATGGACGTCGAAATTGAGATGGGTTTGTGTCCCATAAGTCAGTGCCAGTATTACACTACTACACCAACAAACTTCCAGGGAATGTGAGAGGTGTCTTGAGGAACAAAATGAGCATGAAAACCTATGCCCGGAAACGCCATTGAACGACACTACGAAGAGTCCAAGTTACAGGCACCAGCTCCGATCGCTAGACATCCCCTCCAGCAACTTCGAAGCTCTGTAGCGTCATTGGATGACGTTTCCGGACATGGGTTTCTATGCTCACTTTGTTCCTCAAGACACTTTCCACATCCCCTAGAAGTTTGTTGGTGTAGTAGTGCAATTCCGAAACACACTGACGTATGTGACACACACCCATCTCAATCTTCGACACCCATTTACTGCTGGAAATATGCGCAGGACGACATTTTCTTAGAGAATTTTTTTTTGTAAGATGCATCTTTAAAACCGTCGGCTGTTTATTAAAAACCTTATATATGAACCAGTTTCGGTCAATAGACCATCTTCATGAATAAAAAGGTGTTAAAACTGAATGGTAAAATGTATAAAATAAAATACATCTAGTTGAGACAAACAGGAGTCAGTATAACTAAAAATATTAAAAATACAGTGGTCATCTTAGGTAAAACGCATCAGTCAACACAACATAAAATGTTCTTATTTTAGACCATCTTCAGGAAATTAAGCTCCGTTGTTGTTTTGGAGCTGGCAGGAAACTTGGAGCCTTCTAGTGACTCACTAGAAGGCTCCGAGTTTCCTGCCAGCTCCGAAACTAGTCGAAAAATATTTTTTTTTTTTTTTTTGCTCTCTAGACTGTTCTTTATATATAAATTCAAATACGAGTGCTGTTCCCCATAAGTGAAACAAAAATGTTTCCAAAAATATGTGATCTATTTTAGCTAAAAGTCATTTCTGTCCCTTGGTTTCAGGTACACGACTAAGCTCAGAGCTTCTGAAGACTACCATTTACCCTTATACAGTATCAGATTGCACGAAATTTTACAAATTTCTAATGGGAAGGGAGTCATCGTTAATATGTGCCGGAGATCCACAAGGGAGAGTTACGTGTGTCGTAAGTATTCAATATAGTACACTGTTCAAGAACTTAGGAGGAAGTTTTAGTGTCGTTTCTCGCTTCTTGGTTGAGGTATTCTGCAGTAACTGGTGAGGTGTCCAGTAACAGAGTGCTCTTGGTTTGCAGGGTGACTCCGGCACGGCGCTGGTGACTGGCCGGTCTGCGCCCTACACGGCATTCGGTGTGACCAGCCTGGGTCCCAAGCCGTGCGGCGGCCGCGTGCCCAGCCTATACACGCGCGTCTCCCACTACCTCGACTGGCTGGAGGCGTGCGTCTGGCCCTGAACGTGACTGACGCACCCGACAGACCAACACCACCAAGAAGATGAAGCCTCACAACTGAGAGGCCGCAAGTGCTAGCTGACTGGCCGGCAGTGGGCGAGCCCAACACCACCTAGGAGACAAGGCCTTACAACAGGACGTGCCTACGTCACACTTAGAGGCCCCGGTCGCCATCTGATTGGCCGGCCGCTGCGCGGCGTTGGGCGTACCCCAGCGGCCAGCCAGTGAAGTGGCGGCCGCGGCCTCTAAGTGTGACGTAGGCACGGCCTGTTGCAAGGCCTTGTCTTCTACGTGGTGTTGGCGTGCCCCAGCGGCTGGCCAGTCAGCTAGCGCTCGCGGCATCTCGGTGTGACGTGGCGCGGCCTGTTGTGAGGCCTCGTCTTCTAGGTGCTGTTGGCCAGTCTCCAGCACAGCCGACACACGGCGTCTACAAGCTCAATTTACTTGTCTGTGTAATACAGGCTACTAGTCAATCTGTGATATGTTACATGTGATACGGGGCAATGTATTTATACATCCTCAGCTGTTGGCTGCCAATTGTGTTTCATAAACACTGATCTATAATGTATAGGTACTACAAAACATGTTAAACATGTTAAAACACTTCTCTTTAAAAAAAAATCGACATAGTTTCCCATTATATAACGACGACCAGAAGTAAAATTCTTGAAATTAAAATGTTCATCATATCTGTGACTAGGTGAAATGTAAACAGTTTATAGATAAAAAAAATTAAGTTAACACTATTCACATTGAATGTAAAGGTAGGTCATAAAATGGCTTATACGTAAATTAATTCTAAGTATTTATATGAAGTTATTGTTATTTACTGTATACATTCTGTGATATTACTAAACATGTGACAATATTTAAATGTAGCAAAGATGAAACTGCATTACCTACTCATTTTAATAATTTCCTCATGAAAAATATTATTCAAACTATAGTATAAATCATAAAAATTTAACTGTTTCTCGTCTACATTGTATTAGTAATATATTACGTTTTACATATTTTTATTAACAATAATCGTCAGTTTCGACTGATTATTGAATATTATATATACTGATTGCTTTGCCAGTTTCTGTAATAAAAATACATTTTATAGTACTTCTTTTATTTCTTTATTTTTAATCAATTACACCTATCAGGTGAATGTTTAATGTGAAATTGCGAGTTACTGAAAGAAAATAGGAAGTAATCTTGAAAGTCCGAAAGATTAATGACAGATGTTGTGTGGTGGGTATGATGCTAGTAGTATTTGCCAGATGAAAGGTCGAAGGGAGGGGGGGGGATAAGGATGGACAAAGGAGGGGAAGATCCTGGCAGTTTTTCCAAATGTAATGTGTAATAAGAATATACGTAAAATTTATAGATTAGGATAAGGAGAAATTGTAGCAGTTTTTTTTTTTTTTTTCAAGTGAAGGTGGGGTCAAGAAAACGTTAAGAAATATGGTTTGGGAGCACTTTAGATCAAGTGACAGGAGTGGCTGATCCTCCAAAAGCTAATTGAACTATAACACTCAATTCCGGTGATCAAATACCTACCTGAGACGCCTCCATAATGATAATAGGATAACAATTACTAAGCTGAGTACTGTCAAAATTTGTAAGTCAAAACATTTATTCAGTAATGAATCCTGTGCATATATGACTGAAGGGAAATTACGAATTACAACGACTCTACGCAAGTATTACTATTATTTCCTGTGCTAAATGACTGAAACGTCGTAGGATACTATCGTCATAAATATAGAAAACAAATCACATTTACACAAAAACAGGGGTATAGTCGGCAGCAATATTTCGGTACCTGATGCATAAATAAATCGTCTCCCCAATAGTCAACAAACGAAACGAACACTGTGCTACACTAACGAGTGGAAGCTGTACATTACCAAACACTGGGATACGGAGAATACACGTGGCGTTCTGCGACAGTGTGTGGTGACAACTGAATACCGCGGCCATGAAAAACAACTCGGCTTTGTTATTCAGAAGTGAAACACAGTACTATCAGCTGCTGTGATCCAGGTGGGCCTCAGTGTCGACAATCTCACTAGTTTGGCTGTTTTGCTACTTCTATAAGCAATTGCTGAAAGCTCAGATGACACTAGAACTGCAGAGGTCGTCATTAGCGCATCGATGTGCCTAATTTCATAGAGGCTGCCCATTTTCACGATTCGCCAACGCTCAACTCCAGTGTTCAAGATTCAGAACGAGAACCAAACGTTGCATCAAATTCGTAGTCCAGCGAAACGAAACAAGCAGACAATGACTAGAAGAGGAGACCGCTCATACAACCGTCTGCTCCCACCCCTTGAAGAATTCAGTAGCGATATGTGGTACTGCCATTCTCATGAACCACAAACTTTGGTGAGGTGGGGTGTATTGTGTACCGTAGCGTAGGTACAACGACAGTGGAGGGGTATCTGAGGAGAGGCCAAACAAACGTGTAGTTCCTGAAGTAGTTACAGGGGCAACAGTCTGGATGATTGAGCTGGCTTGTAACGTCAGCTAATATGGCTCTGCCATGAATTTACTGCGAACGGCTGAAAGCAAGAGGAAAGCACAGTCGTTAATTTTCCCAAGGACATGCAGCTCTTCTGTATGAATATATGATGATGGCATCCTCTCGGGTAAAATATTGCGGAGGTAAAATAGTCCCCATTCAGGAGGATGTCGTCGTCAATAATAGTGGGGATTAGTGAAATTCGGTAGCAGGATGATCAGGATTTTTGATCAGGTGAGTGCAGGTTCATAAATAAAAAATCAGTTGGTGGTAACGCAGGAGTAGGAACTATGAACGCATTATCGTAGCAAATATAGGCAGTGTTGACTGACCACAGTAGTACACGTTTATATGCCAACTATTTCTGCCGATGCTGAGGAGATCGAAGAAATGTATGAGGAGATAAAAGAAGTTATTCAGATCGTTAAAGGAGAAGAAAACTTAATTGTGATGCGCCTGGAACTTGGTAGTAGGAATGAGAAGAGATGGAAATATAGTAGGTGAATATGGACTGGGCAAAATGAATGAAAGAGGAGATCGACTGGAAGAATTTTGTGCAGAGCACAATTTAATCATCATGAAATAGGGTTATATATGTGGAAGATACCAGAAGACACTGGGAGTTACTAAATTGACTTTATAATGCTAAGGCAAAAGTTTAGATACCAGAGTTTAACCTGTAAGACATATCCAGGGGCAGATATAGACTCTGACCATAACTTATTGCTTATGAGCTGTAGATTAAAAAAAAATAGAGAGTGAGAGAGAGACTGCAAAGACGTAGAAAATTAAGAAGATGGAACCTGGGCAAATTTAAGTAACCAGAGACGGTGGAGAGTTTGAAAAGGAGCATTAGGCAAGGATTGGTTGAAACGAAGGAAATTAATACAGTAGAAGAAGAATGGGTAGCTCTGAGAGAGATAGTAGTGAAGGCCGCAGAGGATTACATAGCCAGAAGGACAAGGACTAATAGAAATCCTTGGATAGTACAACAGATACTGAAGTTAATGGATGAAAGGAGTAAATGTAAAAATGCATCGAGTGAAGCAGGCCAATTGCAGTATAGACGACTGAAAAATGAGGTTGACAGGAAGTGCAGACTGGCTAAGCAGGAGGGGCTTGAGGAGAAATGGAAGATCATAGAAGAATGTATAAGTAGGGAAAAGACAGATACCACCTACAGGAAAATAGGAGAGACATTTGGAAACAAGAAGTGCAGCGGTATCAAAATCAAGACCTCAGGTGGAAAAGCAGTACTCAGCGAAGAAGGGAAAGCTGAAAGGTGGAAGGAACATATAGAATGCCTGTACAAAGAAAATAAACTTGAAAGCAGTATTCTAGAAATGAAAGACAAATTAGAGGAAGATGAGGTAGGAGATACTATACGGCGAAAAGAATTTGACAACACTAAAAGATTTGAGTAGAAACAACACCCCTGGGGTAGACAATGTTCCGTCTGAACTGATTCCATCGTTATGAGAGCCTGTCATGATGAAATTGTTCCACCTGGTACGCAAGATGTATGAGACAGTGGAAATACCCTTAAATTTCTAGAAGAATTTAGTGATTCTAATTCCTAAGAAAGCAACTACAGACAAATGGGAAAATTACAGATCAGTTTAATAAGTCATGGTTGCAAGATACTAACACGAATTCTTTACAGACAAATGGAAAAATTGGTGGAATCCGACTTTGGGGAAGATCAATTTGGATTTAGGAGAAATGTAAGAACTCTCTCAGATTAAGGAAATGGAAATCTACGTTTTTAGCATTTGTGAGCCTTTGACAATGTTGACTGGAATACACTTTTTCAGATTTTGAAGGTATCAGAGGTAAAATATAGGGAACGGAAAGCTATATTGAGCATGTACAAAAACGAGACAGCATTTATTAGAGTCGAAGAGCATGAAATGGTCGTAGTGGTTGGTAATGGAGTAAGACAGGATTTATCTTTTTCCCAATGTTGTTCAATCTGTACATTAATCAACCTGTGAAGGAATGGAAGGAGAAATTTGGAGAGGGTATTAATGTCCAGGGAGAGGGAATAAAAAAACTTGCGTTTTGCTGACCACATAGTAATTCTGTCAGAGAGAGCACATGAACTGGAAGAGCAATTAAACGGGATGGACAGTGTCTTGAAAGGAAGGTATAACAAGTGTAAAACGAGGGTAATGGAATGTAGTGCTGAAGGAATTAGATTAGGTAATGAGACAATGAAAGTAGTAGATGAGTTTTGTTATTTGGATAGCAAGGTAACCTATGATGGCCAAAGTAAAGAAGATATAAAATGTAGAATGGCTATGGGAGAAAAGCATGTTTGAAGAAGCGAAATTTGTTGGCATCCAATATTAATTAAAATGTTAGGAAGTCCTTTCTGAAAGCATTTGTCTGGAGTGTAGCATTGTGTGGGAGTGAAACGTGGACGGATAAGAAATTCAAACAAAAAAGAAATGCTTTCGATATGTGGTGCTACAGACAAATGACGATGATTAGATGGGTAGTTCACGCAACTAATGCGGGGTGTTCAACAGAGTTAGGGAGAAAAGAAGTTTCTGGCATATCCTAAGAGAAGGGTTAGGTTGGTGGGACTCATTCTGAGACAACAAGGAATTGTCAACTTAGCTTTAGAAGGAAGTGTTTGTGATGAAAATCGTAGGGGGAGACCGAGAGACGAATAGAGAAAGCAGATTCAAAAGGATGAAGGTTGGCGTACGTATTCTCAGATGAAGAGACTTGCACAGGACAAGGTAGCTTGGAGAGCTGCATCAGACCAGTCTGCAGACTGAAGACCACAACAACAACATTTGTCACTGCCCTGACAGGATGGTCGCAGCGAAGTCTTAACATCTAACATCTTATTGGTCCTCTGTTGTTCCTTATTTTCATAAACGATTTGGGAGAAAATCTAAGCAGCTCACTTAGGATGTTTGCAGATCACGCCGTCATTTAACGTCTAGTAAAATCATCTGAAGATCAAAACCAACTGCAGGACTATCTAAAAATTGACAATTGGCCATTGACTCTAAGTAATGAGAAGTCTGAAGTCGTCCACATGAGTACGAAAAGAAATCCGCTAAGCGCAATCCCATGTAGATGTAGATCTGGTTTTACCGCTCGTTACTAACACCCGTCTTTCAGGAGTTTTTGAACTTTTGTTAGTAACACCCGTCAATTCGGCGAGTGTGATTCCCAACCAACACTCTACCCGTGTAAAGTTGTTCATCAATCGGTCCTCAAAACGTCACAGCTCACTAACAATTTGAACGTAGCCGTTATTTGGGCAGATGTTACTAAGCTAGGGTTAATGGCCTCAGGCGTCCCAAATTATGGCGAAACCCATTCATTCACGACTCAGCTGGAAGCACGGTGTTCTTGATGCTCTCAAAAAAAAAAAAAAAAAAAAAAAAAAAAAAAAAACCAGATTTGTTACTCGGCAGGAAGCTCCTGGTCGCCTTCAGTCCTTTGATCATCAGGCAATGGTTTTCGGACCGCCACCGCTGCCGAAAGTGGCATCTTTCTTAGAAACAGGGCTGCTATGATCGTGCAGAATACTGATTAGGAGCTTTCACGAGTGTCAGCGCACGGAGTGCCGATGACAAATGAACACCTACCCTGGCATTATCCTGCTTCACATAAAGCCTCCTCGGACGCAATTTTGTGAGAAGAAATTAATAATGCAAACAGGCATAAAATTACTCATTAAAAGCAGCATGTGGTTCTCCTGATACACCTCAGTGTCAAGATTATGTACAGCAATTGATGTTTCTATACGTAAGAATGTGTTATCGTTGAAAAAAAGAGGTGAAAGTCATCCCATACTCACATTACGATTTATCTTTTAGTGAGCTGTAATCCATAGCCCAGAAACATAAATGAGTTTCTTGAATTATTCCAAATTTCTTTCTCTCTCGCCAGTTATGAATTGCTGAAATCCTACAATCCATAGCTACAAATATGATTCTGTATGGCTGTAAAACTATTGTGGGATCAAACATTAAAAACAATGTAACTACGTATCATTTCAGTTAGTTATGAAATATTATACATGTTAATTTTGTATATCAGACGAAAATAGGATCATTTCAGTGAAATGCAACATAAAAAATTGTCGGTCAGATAAACTTTGTGGCACATCAAATAACGAGTTAGATAAATTAACACAACTGCCTTTAGACGAAAATTAATTTGAACGACAACTTTTGTATTCGAATGCCACAAACAAATTCACTACAATAGGACCAAACAGTTCAATCAAACCACAGTAATTATTCAAATTAAGTGAAACTACATAAGTGATATAAAGGAAAAATTGACGACGTGCGTAGGATCAGTAATTTGCAAAGTGGTCTGGATGGAATTATCATCACTATTATAACATCTCTTGGTTATTTGTGTCGTTACCATATGACTGCAGGCTATCTCCTTTGATATGTAAATTGTAACAAAACAAAAATCAAGGCACGTTATGATTTGTTTAATCTGACAATTAAGTATGCAAAACAATGTCCTTTTTATACAAATTATCAGATTATTCATTATGATAAATTGTATCGCCACTATGTTTTCTAAACACAGAAAAGTTAATCTTGATCTATCTGACCAGCGGCATACATTATACTAGGTTCAAGACTCGATTAGTTGCTCTGTTTGCCCTATTTCTATATATAACTCTGTTTTCTCCCCTTTGATATTATAAGCAAACATTTATATTCCCCTCCAAAATAATGATTTTAGTTGTTAAATGATGGCATTCAATAACAATAAATTCAGATTATACTTCAAAAGAAATTCAGAGGTCTAACCATTTACAACATTAGGTGACCAAGTGTCACAATACAATTAACATGAAAATATGAAATACGCTTTCGTATAATTTTACAAAAATGAAAGTAGCAATGTTATACAAAATGAAATATATGACTGGCTATATTTTCAGAATAGCTGAAGAAAAGCCAAGGCGGGGGGGGGGGGGGGAGCATAAAAGACTGCACTATTTATATAAAAGAAGGTTAACGGCAATGCACAGGAGTTTGTCATTAAGCTACAAAAGAAATCTAACGCCCTAACACTGGAAGACAACCTCGAAATTGAAGTCAGATAAAAACAAATGTAAAAGAAGCTGCACTAGAAGTGTGCGGAAAAAGAAAAAGGAGGAAGAAAAATCCATGGTTTTCAGAAGACTGTGAGCAGAAAGTGAAAGAACGAAGAGCAGCGAAGGAAAAACACCTACAAGAGGATTCCAACGGAAGTAAAAAGCAAAGCATATGAAAATGCTAACAGAGAAACAAAAAATCTTCTGAGAAGGAAAAAGAGAGAACATGTGAATATTTTGATATAAAGAGCAGAGGAGGATAAAAGTGCAGAGAATGCAAGAGAATTTTACAGATCAGTCAGGTGCTTTAGAAAAGGATATGTACCACGGATGTATGGCATTAAAGATAAGAATGGAAATACAGTTCTAGAAAGAAAGAAAGAAAGGTATGAAAATTTGGAGGGGATATTTTTAGGAGTTTCTAAATGTTGAAGATGGAAGGGCAAAAAGGGAGCAACAACATCAATATCAGAGTGCAGGTCCCTTCGTTGAACCGCTAACATTGAAAGAGACAGTAGACTCTTTCAAAATACTAAAAGCCAACAAAGCTCCGGGGAGAGATGGCATAACAGCCGAACTTTTTAAGAAGGGAGAAATAAATTGGCAAAACAGATACATAACATGGTTACGAAAATTTGGAATGAAGAAAGAATGCCAGAGGAATTGACAGAAGCTGTCATAACACCAATTCATAAAAAGTGTGACAAACAACAATGCAGGAATTACAGAGGCATCCCTATAAAGTGTTCTCCAAGATAATCCAGAGAAAATTAGAACCATATTTAAGAGAGGTAGTAAATGAGAAACAGGCAGGATTTATGAATAATTGTTCAACTACTGATCAGATATTCATACTGAACGAAGACATATGTAAATACTGGGAATTGAACAACGAAATGGCAATATTTGTTGATTTTAAAAAAGCTTATAATAGTTTGTCCAGAGATAAGTTGTGGGAGAAAATGCAGGTATTTGGAATTCCGAAGAAGATTACAAATCTTGTGAACGCTACACTAAAAGGCTCAAAATGGTTAGTCAAAATAGATGGAGAATATTCCGTGGCGTTTCACATAAAAACAGGATTCAGGCTAGGAGATTGATTATCACCCCTCTTTTTCAACATTTTAATGCAGGAAGCCCTGGTACAGAAGAGGGAATTAAAATAGGAACGGAAATAAATGTACTAGCCTTTGCTGATGATGTGGCACTAACCGTTTAAAATACTAGCAAAAAGCCTCTTCCAAAAAACAAAGGAAGTTGTTTTGGGAGTAAATGAGGGAAAGAAATTGCAAAACAAAAAGGCAAGAAACTCTGAAAATTGATAGCCATACTTTTGAAGAAGTAGAGAAGTTCAAATATCTGGAAGTATTAATAAACAACAGAAATGATGAGAAGGGAGAAATAGAGGCGAGAGTTCACTCAACAAACTACTGCCATCCAAACTTTTGTCAAGAGGAATTAAAATAATAATATATAAAACCATAATCAGACCAGTGCTATTATATGGGGCAGAAGAAAATCTGGAAAGATATTTGGACCAATCTGTGAGGGAGGAGAATGGCGAAGAAGAAAGAATAGGGAGCTCAAGGTACTATACAATGAACCAGATGCTGTTGTTGAAGTCAAGACAAGAAGACTAAGATAGGTTGGCCATGTCTATAGAAGAGAGCAGTGATATCTACTGAAAGAAGACTCATTAACCAGAAGGACGAAAACCTCTAGACAGGCCGAAAATGAGACGCAGAGACCAGGTTGCCAAGGATCTGCGGGTACTTGGAGCAAGGGAGGAAGATGCCGAGGACAGAATGCTATGGAAGAGGCTACTTGACGAGGCCAAAAACCATCTGCGGTTTATGGAGCCAGGAGAGTAAGTAAGAGTGGTATATTTTCAAAGAAAGTGAATAACAAACGGACTTACTGTCGCAATCTGATAGGAGAAGGTAGAAATCATACACAAACAATTAGTATCCCAACCTGAACTGAATTATCGAACCATAATAAGGCAGTGGGGTAGGGCAACTGATACTTTACCACACACTCAGCAACGTTGATCTCGCAGCATCAGCGTCTGTGTTGGCAGACTGGAACAGTAGGCTGTGGATCCCTTTCGCAACATCAGATAACTTCATCATCCGTAGGAGACCTCCTAAGAGAACTGTACAAGACTGTATCTCTCGCACGAGTCTTCTGAGGGAACTGAGCTCTGCAATACCTCCTGCAGGAGACTTCTACGTCAACCATTCACCACTGTATCTCCTACTCGTCTCTGAGTCAACTGTCCACGACGGTATCTCCTTCTTGACTCGCTTCCACACCACCACAGTACACATGCCAGTTATTGGTGGCCACCAAACCCTTAATATGTTGTCCAGTGACAACACTCGGCCGGATGACGGATCACTCGACCTGTCTTATAGCAAAACACACAGCCAATCGCCGACGGAGCTGCAGTCTGCACCCTAGACTCAGACATCAATTTTCTCACAAAGTCACATAGCCCAGACTTTTCCCCGAAAAATCTGCAAAACTATCTCTCGCCGTCATCTTGGCGCCGATTTTTAATCACGTGGGCGCCGAACATAAGCTGAGCCAGACAGCCACTCCATGCAGGAAACTGCACGTACGCATCCTGCCATTTATTGTGTCGTAAACCAAGCTACCCTCTGTGAACAGTTTGGGATGCAGATGTAGCGGGGAGTCGTCCCTCACCGTAAAACGTGTGGCCGACCGTCGCCTCCTTATTCTGTGGTACTACTTTGAGTCCTTCCAGCGAGAAAAAAAAAACACCTAAATGACTTGCAAAGATTCATGTCGTTGTAAATCTGGCTTCAATAGTTCTCAAAGACGTTACCAGCCGTAGCTTTGTCATCCATTTTGTTATGTTGTCTTTGTGTTACTTATCGATCGACAGTTTCCAGTTGTTTGCGGGAGAAATAACAGAAATATAGTCTTGAATATGTTTTATATGAAATGTAATGTACGAGAATGAACGAAGGAGATGGGCAAAGGAAGGGACACTTGACTGCCTTGGCGGGGACTTTGGATAGTCTATTCATTCGAATGATGTGTTTTGTCTCATCCAGCAGAGTTAGCTAGCGCTTCCTGACATGAAGTTACTGGAAGTTCTGCCGTCTTCCTGGACGCTATGCGATCTGACGCTAACCTTGATTATGGCTGACTTCACGTGCGGCGCTTTAAAGATCACCACCAATCAAAAGCGCTTTTCAATCACTGACCTTCACGTGTCCAAAAGTGAGGAGAGTCCATCTGCTGTCAATAAACGGACGTTATCGTAATTCAGATCCGGCAATTATAGTTGCAGTTTGCATGATTCAAGATTTAGAGCAGAGTCCCGCATAGTTAGAAATGTAGCCACAGTTACGTGTAACCGATATGAAACATAGTCACGTGCTAGCAGGTCTTTCGGTGGCTTTCGTTCGCACGACAGGGAGTGCAAAGCAGTTACATAGGTGAACTTTTGTAAAAAAAAAAAAAAAAAAAAAAAAAAAAAAGTTTTCTTAGAACGATGCCATATCAGGCCATTACTATCTGAATGTACCACAAGCTCATATCTATGACATGGTGTAAGACTCAGTTAAGTACAATCTCATTTTGCTGGCCTTGGACAACGTGTGCGTATTGTCATACCCACACATTTCAAGTTAACAGCTATTATCATAAAAACAAATATGTTGGGATTACTTTGAAGCGGCACAAATTGCTTCACTTTGTACGTCGTAACAAGAACCGAGTGGGTCAACGTAATGAAAGGACCCCTATACTAAGGATGTGTGTAACTGTTGCTTTGAACGTAACACCAAGTCACTCCGACTCTTCCCAATAGAAGTTGTTCCGTCAGAGATCTACCACTGTCGCTTCTTAATGTGCTAATCAACACTGTAAGGGGTTAATAACGTCAAATACGCAAACGTATGTGAAGATAAGCCGTAAATGTGCTACTATTAAGCTGATGTGAATGCTGCAGACATTGTGATCATCAGCCAGTCATATGTTCACTCAGTACGGTTCAGGGTATGGTGCCGCTGTGTTAGAAACTGGCCCCATGAAAGCAAAATTTAAATGTTTTTAAACCTAAAGAACAAAACTACATAGGTCATTGGTCCCTAGACAAAAAAAACAAAAACAAAATTACGTTAAGGACAACACAAACATCCATGCCTGAGGGAGGACTCGGAACTCCAGCGGGAGCGGCAGCGCAATCCATGACGTTGCACCCGAAACCGCGCTGCATTCCCGCGCAGCCATCTTCGACATGCCAAGCGCGATATTAAGCACAGGAACGATATTTGTAGTTGTAGCTCTGTTGTTCTTAGACCTATAATTTTGATGAAACTTGAGAGAAGCGTTGATGATCAACGTGTCGAAGTTTGTGATCTTCCGTTGATGTTGAAATGTATGTATAGCTTATGGGACTTAACTACGGGGTCATCAGTCCCTAAACTTACAAACTACTTACAAACTAGCTAATACTAAGGACGGGCACAAATATCCACGCCCTAGGAGGGATTCGAACCCCGACCGTAGTTGATGTTGAACAGAGTGACTCAAAAATATTAAATCAACTTCCTATTTGCACTTGAAGTCGTAAACTAATGGGCTTGCTTTCGTTTACGACAATGATGTGCATTTTTCTGCGTCGCAACTATGTGGCTTTTCAGGAGTGTGAAGCTACTATCACCGCAATTCTGAAGATCCACCTTAGAAACTTTTGGGCTCAGGCACAGAAATTATAATCTCTGATATTATATACCCAATGCATCTAAATTCCGTTAACTCGGTATGTGCGGCTACGTTTACTACATGTTAGATACTACTAAGATGTCGTGTCTACATGTGCTCTATACGGCGGACATACGTAAACAGTCGAGTGGACTAATAAAACGGTAACATTCGCAAGGATTTAAATATTATCCGTATCATTGATACTAGGTAGAAAATGTTTGTTTGCTTGGAGACACACGGCTACAGTCCTGCTACACACTAACATCTCTGTGCCACATTAAGGTAGCACGTACACTGGGGCGTGGTTTCGTCGAATAATTTGAAGCTAAGTACTATTACACGTCCTGTTCGTCTAACCGAGATGCATAAGGACAATACACACACACACCCACCCACACACACACACACACACACACACACCTGCCCGAGGGAGGACTCGAGCCTCGAGTGGCCGCGAAGTCCATGGAGCCTAGAACCGCATGGCTACTACTTACTGAACTGAGGTCTACTAGTCATCAAAATACCTATCATTGTGAAAATCTACAAAAGTAAGTCGATAAATAATCTGAATTCTCTGTAAAATTATTTCTTCATTTCCAGGTCCGAAATTCTGTTCAGTCAGTTTAAGCATAAATTCACTGTAATTTACTTTGAAGATGTGCACTGCCAAACATGTCTGTCAGTACAAAATTGGACTCCTGTAATGTCGCCTCGTATAAATGAAATATTCACTCAAGGATCTGAGTAATGTGTAAATAGAATCAAATGAGGTCATTTGAATCAAATAGAAATCATAAAACACCATGTAAACTCCACAAAAAGGATCACAGTTGTGAAGATTTGCGCTAAATATTCAAAAAATTCAATCATTTAATTTTGAGAAACACACGGTCAAAGATGTGTTAACAATTCGTGCGACACCCAACAGCACGAAATCCTCTACCAATCATTAAACACAAAATTCTACGTTCTGGGAGGGAGAGAGTGTCTCACGAATTATCATCACCCTTCTCTGTGTCTTGGCAGTGAATATACCGCTTCATTGAGTTGCGCCGTTTCTCACAACATGAAACATACAAAAACAAAGCAAAAAAACATTTCAAGTAAACTTCATAAATATTATTGACGTACCAATTAATGGAAAACAAATTGCATTAATATTTACATGTAAACTGAGCTGATAGGGGAGTACTGGGGCAAAATCTCCTCGTCCCACACATTAGGGTTAGCACGCCACCCGAGGAGTGAAGAATACTTTGTCAGTGATAAGCTCCGTTGTTTTGGCACCTCTAGCCATGTGTGATGGTGATGTGAAGCGATTATTTCAATGCTCACTACGACTCCAGCCCTGTTTCTGAAAACATAAAACAAATACAAAATTTATTACTGCACTTTATTTTACCGAGGTGATAGTTAAACTTTCTTTAGATCGCTAGTATTATAAGAAAGACTGGTGTGTATCATTCATACGACACTTTACGCCGTATACTTCGGTGTGAAGTAACAAGGTGAGTGAAACATATTCTACTAGGATGCTTAGCTTAGTTGACACACATAAGTTGTGAAGAAGCTTCGCAGAATGTAGCGCAGTGAAAGGAATTGGCAGCGTCTGACACACGGCTGCGGTGGCCGTCTGGGTCATTCGCCTCCGGCGGACGACGGCAGCTGTGCTGGTGGATCCCCGCGTTTCTCTCCACACTGCACAGTACGTGCCGGGGACCGGGGGAAGAGGAGGAACACTAGCAGCAAGCTGCTGCCGCTGGAACAGGTATAATTTAAAATACAAACAGCAGCTCTCTCTCTCTCTCTCTCTCTCTCTCTCTCTCTCTCTCTCTCTCTGCTCCCCCCTCTCTCCCTCTCTCAAACACACACACACACACACACACACATACACACACTCTCATTAAAGTTTGATAAAACACGGTATATACAGTTCTGCACAGTAAGTGACACAACTGCAGTAATAAATATAGACTTTGAACAGAAGTCTCTCACTAAGCTAGAATTTTCAAAATTTTTAGGTGTGTGTGCCTTGATGAGAGACTAAACTGGAAGCAACGCATAGACTGTCTGCTGAAACGTTTGAGTTCAGCTACGTATGCTGTTATGGTTATTGCAAATTGTGGCCATAAGAATCTCATTAAATTAGCTTACAATGCCTATTTTCATTCACTGCTTTCGAATGGAATCAATTTCTGGGGTAAAAAGTATTCATTGCACAAAAGCGTGTAATCAGTATAATTGCTGGAGCCCACCCACGATCATCCTTCAGACATCTATTTAAGGATTTATTTATCCTCACAGTAACTTCACAGTATATATATTAACTTATGAAATTTGTTGTTAATAATCCAACCCAGTTCAAAGGTAATAGTAGTGTGCACAGCTACAACACCAGGAGAAGGGATAATCTTCACTATGTATGTCTAAATCTGAGTTTGGCGCAGAAATGGGTAAATTATTCTGCCACAAAAGTCTTTGGCCACCTACCAAGCAGCATCAGAAGCCTGACAGATAACCAACTAGTATTTAAAAATAAATTAAAAGAATTTCTGAATGATCCTTCTACTCATTGGATGAGTTTTTAGATATAAATTAAAAAATCTAAAATAACAAAATAAAAATAAAATGAAATAAGATAACAAAATAATAAAAATTTGTGTCATGGGATATTTTGTGTCATGTAACGTCTTGTACAGACACCCTTCATTAAGCTGCCAAGTACCGCATCATTACGAAGTGATGTATTCATGAGATATGGAACAAATATTAATCTAATCTAGTTCGATACAAGGTATGGTAGTGCTCTTGCTGGGTCTGCCTTCAATTAATAAACGTCTATGGGTGATATAATGAGTATGGTTCTACAAATACTTAGAAGTAACTGAACAAAATGCGGCCGCTAGATTTACGTGACTCACATAAAATGAAACAATATTGAAAGAAGTAGTCTGGATGAATTACCTGAGTACATTCAGAAGTGAACAGCAATATTGGGACAGTGGATCGATTTGAGTACTGCAGGGTGGATGGAGTTGGGAAGGCCATCCATCATTTGGGTTGCCTTTGTAGAAGCATTTGTGAAAGAGCAAGCCTGACACAATCTGCGTCAAGTCTTAGTGAACCTCAACGTACTGTCATGCACAAAAATAACCGAACGACTTGGAACTCTTCCTGATGTCATGCAACCCAAATAACGTTGCACACTTTCGGGTCCTCTAATTGCTTCGATATCGACTACACAAAATGAGTACAAGAAGAGGCTTCTAGAGGACAGTACTCTTTACGGCAAACATTCCACATATGCACGTGCGAAACGTTTTTGAACAGTTATTCCGTCGCTAAAACATGAAGATGGACATTCCACTTATAAACTAACGCCACGATATTATAAATCCAAGGAAACATGTTTTTATACAAGAGACAGTCCATAATGCTTTTAAACTCAACTGTACTGCGATAAGTGACATTTCAAAAGCAATACATACTCATTAGACTCAGACATAACAAAATATGTCACATAAAGCAGTGAGTAACCTTTATACAACAATTAGTATTGTTAAGAAAATCAGGTTTTACGACAGTATCGGAATTCCTGAAGTTCTATAGCATTTCCAAGGTCTTTTGGTATCTAAATCGTTTTCTCAGAATTCCTAAGCGTCGTTCCTATGGCGAATGGTTTGGTATAAGCCGGTTGTTAAACTAACCAGCCGCGGTTGAGTAGCCGAGCGGTCTAAAGCGTCTCGCTGCGGAGCGCGCGGTTGCTCGCCATGGAGGTTCGAGTCCTCCCTGGGGCATGGGTGTGTGTGTTGTCCTTAGGTGAGTTTACCTAGGTTTAAGTAGTTTGTAAGCTACGGACTGATGACCACGCAGTTTGGTCCGATAGATTTACAAACATTTGAACATTTTGAAACTAACCAGATAATAAGATCTCGATTAAAAGCAGCATATGGCCTATAGAAACTTCGGTATTAACAGCGTTTCCACAGCAATTTCGAGGTACTCATGTCGGGACAGATATTTATGCACATGTTTAAACTTGGACTGACAGGTGAAACTACCTTGTTCTGATTCTGGGATGACACCCACCACCTACTGCCATCACCAACTAAGCAAAGCTTAATCGAGACTCAATTCACTGAAACAGGAACCATATAAACATCATTTGGTATCTGACAACAAACCATGAAAGTGTTTAAATATACCTCACTTCACAAGTAACCAGTCGCACTGACAAAAATTATCTAACGGAGATACTAACCCAGTTTCTAACTGGATGAGAACTAATTAAAGTATTAGCAAACGAATTTTTTCGTCAGCAGCGAGATATTTGAATCTGAAATAAAATTATAATTTCTTTTTGCCTCATCGGAAATCGAACCCCTACTGTATGACTTTCCACCTTATCCACGAATAGACGTTCAGTCTCAAATGTCAAATAACAACTCAACAGTAATGAGATGTGTGCGTGTCTGACTAGAAATAACGGCACCTTTCATTTTTGGTCACACATGAACAGACGTTAAAAGTTAAAACTACATTTTCAAAATTTCAGCATGCTGAGTTTTCAGGAACTGCAACTTACGACTTGTATTTTTAAAAAAACAGCCGAAGTTGGAAAGAATTTTTTTATTATTGTTAACGTCTACTTTCGGGCTGACCTGAGCCCATTGTCTTGTTCTCTATGCCGGTGTCATATCTACAAATACAGATGACAAGAGGTTTCCTCCATTTTACACACGCACACACAATCCAGGCTGTTTGCCAACGTTGGATGTTTAAGTATTTGAAACGTAACTATATTTTACTAATAGACCACTGTGAACCTGCTAAGGCTTCAAGGCTTGTGCCTGTCCAGGATTAGAATCCACATATACGTCTTTCGTAGTCTAGAAAAATCAAATGTTCATATGTTTGTAAGCCTAAGGGAGCAAACTGCTGAAGTCGATGGTCCCGAAACTTACAAACTAAATTTAGCGTATGCTAAGGACGAAACAAACACCCATGCCCGAGGGAGGAATCGAACCTCCAATCAGAGTGACAGTGCAGTCCAAGACAAGGAACCTTAGACTGTGCAGTCATTTCTGTGCGTCAGACGTGGAGGCCTTCACAATCTTTGAGAAAGCAACGAAATGCTCAGACTATATGGTTCTGAGAGGCTCGAATACACAAAAGAGGAGGCCGAAATTTGACTCTACATCCATCACCAAAAATTTCGATGTCTTAAGTTCATATATAATAAGAGCCTTAAATGACCAGTGGATTATTAAAGGAAATAAAAGTCTGTAATATGAGAGAGAAATTACTGGCTAGAGAGTTACAGATTGCTAACAATAAATCGCCTCTGTCTCAGAAGATAACAAATTGGTAAGCGTTTAATGCAGATATTGAACTACAGAGCAACCTTCACCAGAGGTGAAGTAGATATAATCGTACCTGTTAAAAACGTAACTCTGAAGACAATCGTTTCTTCAAGACCTGGCTTCAATGTCGTTCCTTCATGTTGAGATGAAATTATTTTCCATAGAATGATGGCTAAAAGGAAAATTCCTCCCCCTTATCGGTCTGGTCCAGATAAACAGTGAACCTGAACAATCTTTGCTCACTTACACCTTCAGAATCCGTCTTCAAGAGTGTTTGTTTAGAAGGTGATCCCACATTTCGTTTTTGATCAATCTATGAAACGTTTTTGTCATCTAGTAACTCTAAGCTCGTCACATGGCGAAAGTACAGGAAGTGTTCGTTACAGGACAGATTAAAATAGTATGATCATTTCTTACAGCGATTGAGATGTCCGAAAATAAATAAAGACGACCCAGGCTGTCTGGGGGATCCGTTTTCCGTTGCGAATTTTAAATACTAATACATGTCTGTTATATTAAAAGTTTGATTCTTGTTGAACGTAATAAAAAGGTAAACACAACAAGGAAAGGAAAGAAAAATCTCGTTGAAAGAAAGATTCAAAAACACATGAATTTTTTATTTTATTTTATTTTATTTTACTTTATTTATTGATTGTTTTTTCTTTATTTTTGTTACTAGCAATTTCTTGAAACGTGATCGCAGTTTCGATTCAATTTATTCTTTATGTTTCACGTAACAGGATTTTTAAAAAGATGAGAAAGTTTTTTTCTTACAGTGTTTAGATTTAATTACATTATGATACTGCAGAATAAGTATGATTGAAATTTTTGTTTGCTTTATGTTCTTCAGTAAGGAAATAATGTACTGTTTGACCTTTTAACGAATTAAAGGCATTCCGTTCTGTACGTGGATAAGGCACATCACTATCTAGGGTCGGAGTTGGCATTTGCCTGACTAGTTGCCAGATTTATTTCACGTTATTGAAGGCAAACGTATATTCTTCATTGTCTGTTAAGATGCGGTCGTCACACACTGGCGAGTCTACTAAATGAACGGCCTGAAGTTTTGAGTTCCTGTCTTGAACCACGTAGTTCGCACATTTGCTGATATTTTGCCAAATTCTTCGTCAGTCTTAATGAGAGTATTTTTTGTCAATAGTGTTTATACTTTTGTCTTCCATTAGTTGCTCATACAGGCCCTTAACTTTAGACCGTAACACTGACTCTCTTTTGGATATAACTAAGTTCAATTACAAACTGTTTAATATGATGAAACCCATTTGGAACTTGGTACAAATCTTTAGATAGATTCAAAACCCCAGAGGCTATTTCTTGTAGTAAGAGGGCTATTACACTGTGTTGTGCCTTCTTCCCCGGTTTGTACGCTCGCAAGTTCAGAGCAACGTCAGTAAGTTTGCTCCACATCGCGCGCCCGTTCTGGATGCACATCATAAATGAAAATAGTTCGGACGTAGTTCCGCAAATTGACTCATAACTGCCTGATGTCATTTAACACCGTAAAATTACGTGTTTTCGACCACCTTTCTGAAATGTTACTGTGTACTGCGTCATAAAGGACACTACAGCATTCATGTGTTCGCTTGCGACCTCAGATGGTAATTCTTATGGTTGTTCTACCGAAGCCGGCATGAGTAACACTTTCACTAATATATCCATCCGATATTGAATTATTCCTTCACAAATATCGACTTTGATGAGTTATATAATTGTACTCACGGTCGAGAATCAGGTATCAGCATCATCTGAGGTTACCTTCACAACTTCTTCAAGACAGGATTCAGGTTCATAGTAGTTTGGTTTAACAAAGGTACGATCGAAGGTGAACTTCAAAGTGTCCTTTCTATTTGGCTGATTCATAGTGCCGTCTTCTAATGCTTTCACAAACACAATGGTTGCAGTAAGACGCCGGCTTAACCGCGAGCGAGTGAGGCAGCACACAGCGGACGTCCTGCCGCAAGCGGGCTGGGACCTCTGCGGTCAGTGCACCAGCCTTCCTCTGTAACCTAACGTACGATTAGCCTACTTACTGTTGGTGTACCCATCCGGGATTCGAACCAGGGTCTCCTGCTTTCTAGGCAGTTGCGCTGACCCCTACACCACTGGAGACACAGTGTTCACCGCACCTGCAAGGACTACCTAAACACGCCTCCCGTCAGATACAAATTCCCAGCTTCGCCCTGCCCACAGTACTCAAACTCGTAGTTATGAAACTAATTCCCGTAAGAGTAAGGGCTTCACAAACTTGCCCACCCCTCCCCACTAACGATAGGATCATTGCCCGTCACCGGCATATTACATATATACATGTGGCGTCTGTTCCGAAAGAGCCTGAGCCTGGAGTTGTTATTATTTAATATACACAGGATATATGACATCAACTGCGATTGGGCAAAGCTAAAAATGTGTACCCAGCTGGGATTCGAACCCGGGTCTCGTTTTCTAGGCAGTTGCGCTGACCCCTACACCACTGGCGACACAGTGATCACCGCACCTGCAAGGATTACTTAAGCACGCCTCCCATCAGATACAAATTCCCAGCTTCGCCCTGCCCACAGTACTAAAACTCGTAGTTGTGAAACTAACACCCCAGTGGTACAGGGGTCAGCGCAACTGCATAGAAAGCAGGAGACCCGGGTTCGAATCCCGGCTGGGTACACATTTTCAGCTTTGCCCAATAGCAATTGATGACATATATTCTATGAATATTAAATAATAACAACTGCAGGATCAGAAGTGACGTCTGTTCTTTCGGAACAGACGCCACATGTATGTATGGCCAACATTTCCGCCCGGCTTACGCGCCCGCGCCCCGCGGGCAGAGTACGCTATAGTTCACCGCCCCGGCCGCTTACGTATGTCGCTAGTGTCGGCAACGGAGCGAGAGAGCTGTGGAAAGAGTGAGACCGCACTGCACTGCTCTGCGCTGGACTGTCCCGCTGTCGGATCCAGCGTAAACGAAGTAATAGAGGAAGCGCAGCCCTGTAATGTTGTCGAAGAAGGGTGAAACAATCAAACCTGTTTAGGTAAAAATTAGTGTTTGTATGGCAGAATCAGTACGCGAAACTTTATAAATTATCTAAACCTCGAATCGAAAAAAAAAACATAGTAATTTTGTGACCCAAATTTGATTCTATTAGTATTGTACATGCACACTCGTCGTTTATACAGTAGGATTCTTCTGAAAGATGTATATTTCATAAATGAACCAGTATTATAAATAAGCTATTTTAAAAATAATTTTACGTAAGGGCAATAGAGTCTCATTCTTACAAGTAAATATTTTTTGTTAAAACGCAAATGAAAAACGAACAAACAAAGATTGGTTTCAGGTGCATTTTCACCCAGTTCCTCTGAAAAGATGCTAGTGCACTTCGGGCGCGAACCGTTTTGACGGGCGCGCTACTTCCCCCACCAGTGCAATGCCTGCAGCATGTGTCGGAGTGAGACGACTATATGCCGAACGCTGCAAGGGGAAAACGAAGAAAGGCATTTTTTGCAACACAGTGAGACTACTAAGTGGAGATGGCAATGTCGTAATCGGTATTTAAGCACTAATGTATATTTGCTACCTTTCTTCATACGTCAAAGCAATAAGATTGTTCTTTAATAAAATAGGCACATTATACAGTATTCATGTAATTAGCAGATACACATATCTTCTTGAAAAACAAAACCATTTGCATGTCTAGAAACCTTTATTGAATTCAAAATTGAATTGAACTCTGCCCCCCACGCCACTGCGCACAGAGCGCGGAGCAGGGAAGTGGAAAAGGCCTGGTTTAAGTAGTTTTTAAGCCTATGGACTGATAACCACAGTAGTTTAATGGATTTACAAAAAAGACACTTCTAGCCATCATAGCTCGATGAGAAGCCATTGTGAAATATCAGTATTTCAATGATTTTCTCAGTTGGATAAATATCACTGCAGAGTGTGATGCTATCACAGATGTTCAGACGTTTGTAAATCTTATGGAGATTGTGGTGTCACACAAGTATGAAGTGTGTGCCACGTACTTACGCCGCGCGCGGCGTTCTTACGACGTCAGCCACGAGCGCCCTCTGCTGCAACTCCGCTCGTGGCCACGACTGCTGCATCTGCCACTTGGGAATCAGATAGGCACCAGTTAAGACTTGGCTATCGGATAGGCACTAGGAACCATCAGTAGGCAGGCCTCTATCTAAACTATGTATCAGCATTCTGCAGTCAAGAACTATGTAAAAGTTAAGTATGACCAAGACTCCACGAAATATATATCTCGTTCTAATTTACTCTAGTGTTTCTAGTTTCTGCTGTCCCACTGGCTGGTCACCTCCGTACCTGCACACTCGTGCATCCTTTATTCCTGTGTCGGTCTCTTTCTACTCGGCCACCGTCACCTACGACAACCGTCGGAAACGAGACACAAAAGCGGCGACGAGGCTGGGACACAAAAGACATAACTGCGGGGTCACCATTCCCTAAACTTACAAACTACTTATGAACTGCTCTATACTATAGACAACGACGCGCTACGCTGCAAGGCGCCTTAGAACGCTCGGCCACTCCACCGCGGGATTTATTTATTGACTTCAACGCATTGTGTAGAGAGACACGTTCTAGTGGACAAGGTCTATCGTTAAAACATTATTAAGAATTTCTGATTGCCTTAATTACAGTAAGCTATGTCCAATGGGTTTGGTTTCGACCTGGTGTGTCGTAAAAATTAGTAATTCACAACTAGTATTTCTCGAACGTTGCATTTACTGAATTAATTACAGTGTTGTAGACAAATAAATAATAACAATATATTCGAAGCGTATTATGTAAGCGCCGGCCGCGGTGGCCGAGGGGACTGAGCCGCTCCAGTCACGGTCTGCACGGCGACTGCGGTCGATGATTCGAATCCCCCCTCGGGCATGGATATTTGTGCCGTCCTTAGTCTTAGCTAGTTCATAAGTAGTTTGTAAGCTTAGGGACTGATGACCCCGTAGTTAAGTCCCATAAGTTCTACAAACATTTGAATTTTTTTTATTATGTAAGCATGGTTTTCCACACAACGGGCATATCCAGTCAGTGTAGACAAGAGGCAAATGTAAAACTGAACACTAGAAGTACCATTTATAGCAATGTAGTTTATTCATTAAACGAAATGTGATAGAAACTCTATCTCTGAATAAAAATTTAACTCACATATGAAACTGAACCATACTTCCTTTCTTTTGACTTATCTAGAAGCATATGCGACACAAACTTCATCATTATGTATTTATTAAAGTAATCCATCCTTTTTAACTTATTTGTAGAGGACATAAGGTTAAAAACAACACTACCTATACGTTAGGAAATGGCCAACATAACTATAATAGACCGTCAAGATTTTCACAGACGAAAACTACTACAGTTGTCTATCTAGTGTTAATAATTGAGCTTACTGACCCGTCCCGAGTTATCGGGACCGTAACCGTTATGGATCTTCTTGTACTGACATTCCGACAATACCCAATTTTCTCCTGATTTTGGAAAATACAGCTACAGTCTAGGCTCAAATACCGAAGTAACGCAATTTGTTAGCGCAGATTGTCAATGCGGTCTCAATTAGTTTTATTTATGTCAACAATTCAATAAGATCGTTTCAAAAATGACGTTGCATATCCTGTACCGAGAATGCACGTACTTCTCGAACGTCATCATTCGAGAAAATACCAAACTTTTCCAGTAGTAATCAGTGCCACGAGAAAGATCGAGCAGTTCCCATTTGAATAGCGATCTGATAAGGCGATTATTTCTAAACGGAATACGAACAACTACTGAAAGAAATGTTTGATAGTATACGGAGTGAAGTGTATGGTGACCTGTACTTAGATTACTTAGGTGTTGTTTTCGACTGTTTACAGTATAACAAACTTATTATAGATTACAAAAAGTGCCTGTTGGAAAGAGGAAGTGGCACTTTTCGGACGACTACACAGAAGAGTGGTCCAAATGTTCAAATTTTTGTGAAGCTTATGGGACTTAACTGCGGGGTCATCAGTCCCTAAACTTACAATCTGCCTATAAACTACCTTATACTAACGACAGCACAAACATCCATGCCCGAGGGGGGATTCGAACCCTCGACGGGATACAGTCTCGTGCATCGGAACATAGCACCTCAATGCACTCGGCCGCTACGCCGCGGCCAAAAGAATGGAAGTACGGATCATGAAGCGTTGTGTGAATTTGTGTAGCTGTTTCATCTCAGTAGCTGTCGGAGGTAAGATAGAATCATACTAGTATAAGTTATTCGCGGTACCATCGACACCAGAATATGTTTCTACAATAGAATAGCCAGGAAGAATGGCTCATTAGTTCATTTGATTTCGAAATTTGAAAAGACAATGGCTTTTTATGGGCTTACCACAGCATTTGATCAAACTGTACTAAATGTTCAAATGTTTGTAGAACCTATGGGACTTAACTACGGGGTCATCAGTCCCTAAGCTTACAAGCTACTTATGAACTACTAAGACTAAGGACGGCACAAATATCCATGCCCGAGGGGGGATTCGAACCCCCGACCGTAGTGGCCGTGCAGACCGTGGCTGGAGCGCCTCAGTCCCCTCGGCTACCGCGGCCGGCAAACTGTACCATTTCCTTTAATAAATATTAAGTAATTCATTGGATGACGCCGTATAAAACCCCAGAACGTGTGATGATTGAAAAAAATATCATACCCATGACTAAAAATGATGTGAAAATTTCAGGTGACGTATTCAGGAATGTATGTATCTGCATAGTTTCTTAGAAACGAAGCGCGACTAGGAAGAAAACAAGTCCAAGCACTCCATGGAAGAAAGGTAGACTTACTCTCTTCAGGAAACCGAAATTCCTGAACGCAAATGGCAACAGCAAAAATAATGCGAATCCAAATTTTACTCAGATGTGTGGTAATATACTTTAAAAATGCATATTACCTACCATCAGCTGTTAATTATATTTATAACTTGACATCTGGAATACTTTTGAGAAACGTAAGCGTCTAATGTAGGCGCATGCAATATCTACATCTACATACATAATCCGCAATTCACCGTAAGGTGCGTGGCGGAAGGTACACTGTACCACTACTAGGCATTTCCTTTCCTACTCCATTCCCAAATTGAACGAGGAAAAAAAAGAATGCCTATATGCCTCCGTACGAGCCCTAATTTCTCTTATCTTGTCTTTGTGATCTTTACGCGAAATGTAAGTAGGCGGCAGCAAGATCGTACTACACTCAGCTTCAAATTCCGGCCCTCTAAATTTACTTAACAGAAATTCACGAAAAGAACGTCGTCTTTCTTCTAGCGATCCCCAATTGAGTTGCCGGAGCATTTCCGTGACACTAGCGCATTGGTCGAACCTACCGGTAACAAATATAGCTGCTCGCCTCTGAACCGCCTCTATATCTGCTGCAGGTCCCAAATACTTGAGCAATACTCAAGACGTGGTCGTACAAGCGTTTTATACGCGGTCTCCTTTACAGGTGAAGTACATCTTCGCAAAATTCTCCCAATAAACCGAAGTCGGCTGTCTGCCTTACTCACAACTGTCCATACATACTCGTTCCATTTCATATCGCTCTGCAATGTTACGCCTAAATATTTGAACGACGCGACCGCATCAAGAAGCTCACTACTGATGCTGTATTCGAACATTATAGGAGTGTTTTTTCTACTCATGCGCATCACCTTACATTTTTCTGCATTGAGAGCTAGCTGCCATTCTTCGCATCAACTAGAAATTTTGTCTAAGTCGACCTGTATGCTATTACAGTCAGTTACAGACGACACCCTCCCATACACCACAGCATCATCAGCAAACAGCCGCAAATTACAACTTACTCTGTCCATCAGATCATTTATATAGATAGAAAATAATAGCGGTCCTATCACACTCCCCTGGGGCACGCCTGACGATACACTCGTCTCTGATGAACACTCGCCGTCGAGAACAACGTACTGCGTTCTATTACTTAGGAAGTCTTCCAGCCAGTCACAAATCTGTGAACCTATTCCATAAGCTCGTATCTTCGTTAGCAGTCTGCAGTGTGGCACCGTGTCGAACGCCTTTTTGAAGTCGAGAGAAACACAATCCGCCTGTTGCCCTTCGTCCATGGCTCGCAAGATGTCATGTGAGAAAAGGGCAAGCTGAGTTTCACATGAACGATGTTTCCTAGGATTTTTTCTATTGTATTAGTAAAGTTTTTGTACTTAGTATGTGGAGATGTCTAACGTGCTACAACTGTAGCCTCAACTGGACTGGAGAGATCAGACCACATCTATAATACCTTAGAGGATAACTTCAGGAAAGAAATTCATGCCCTATATCAAAATTTTAATCATCAGAAAAGTAAATTAAACAAACTGATTAAGTTGGTGCATTGTCTGTTACCTTATCCATATCAATCAATAAAAGTCATTTTACGCCCCTTTTATTGATTGACATGGATAAGATAATCAGTTTGTTTAATTTACTTCCCTGATGATGGTTCATAACCGAAACCGGTAAAGTTATAAATATAATAAACAGCTGATGCTTGGCAATATACATTTTTTTTAAAGTTATGCGAGTATTTGTTTTCTATTACAGGACATAACGTCACTTAGGAAAAAGAATTTTCTTTGATGTAGGCCCAGTGGACTGTAGAAAAGAATCGAGTGTTACCAATGACCATGGAACCAGTCTCTCAGTGCGAGTTCAACTACAAGCTTCCTTGTATGGATTTATACATACACATAAATACAAAAAAAAAAAAAAAAAAAAAAAAAAAAAAAAAATACAAAAAACTACTTCTGTTGAAATAGCTTATATGTAACTGTGTCCTAAAAAAAAAAGCAAATAAAACTACATTTTACACCCCCATCTATAATATCACTTGGACAAAGAACTGCAGAAACAGTAAGATAAACTGATAATTTTAACCGAACTGTGACTTTAATACAAATGTTAGAAAGGAAACAGTATTTCAAAAGAATTTCATGCCTATACTACATAGTGTTTTGCAAATTACGTTATTTTCTCTTCAATCGTTATCTGTGGTATTGTCTAAAGACGTTCAGACGAATGAGGAACTGGCTTTTTGAAATTGCATGTTTACTCCCATTCCGTATTTTTTCATACGCCGATGTCATACCTTGTGTGTGGTTTCATTTAACTCTTCATGTAGTCATATTTAGCCCACGTTAGCACTCTTCTATTTGCAGCAACAGGGGAGCGCAATCTTGGGATAAAATTGTTGTTTTTTTATTATTATTGATTAGTTTTGAGTTTTAGAAATAGTCAGTGAAAGTACGGACAGTATTTTCCCAATAGGAGTAGTTAAATGCTTGCAATAACAAGTGGAATGAAACTGGCAGGGGGCACTACAATCATAGTGTGCTACAAAGTGAGAATTTGTGTTGCAAGGGAAGCGTGCTTGGATAGCCTGATTGGTTAAGGCGACCGCTGGCCCAAAGCCCACTGGGTTTATTTCAGTGCCCTGAAATGGTCGAAATGTTTAAAAATCGAATTCGTTACTGCAAACAGTTACATAACTGGAGAGGGATATGCATCTCAGAGTGTCCGGACAAGGTTCCAGTTAGACATGGTACCCCTTCCCCCCTCCCTCCGTGAGGCAGAAAGAGACGCCAATGCTGAGGTAAACAACCGGACCCTTGCACACTGTTGCGAAAATAGGTCTAACGTAAAACAGTCGTAGTGGAATACGGAAGCAGAGCCGGAATTAAATCCTCTTCGTGTAGCACATGATTCAAATTTATCGGCGATGACAAAATTGGGTTGACGTACGAGCGCGCAGACGTTTGCAACAGAGTGGCGTAACGGTGTCTCACGGACGCTCGGGAGCTGTCTGCTGCCTGCGGTGGCCCGCGAGTTTAGAGGGAAGCCCCTCCAGTCTGCGCACGGTGGCCGCCGTTGCATCACTGACAATGGCAAGAGGATTTTCGCACCGTCCTCCATATTCTGTCATTTAATGCGCTGGAGGATTAGATTAGAGGCACTGATCGCTTCCAACACTTATACAGAGGAGATTCTCGTCCATGTAGGATATCAAAACTGTAGAGTGTTGTCACTGAAAAACATCCACACATAGTTATGAAATTAATTGCACTTACAGCTACAGACCATTCAGATCGTAGCGTGAGGAATTTATCATTGTTTTAAGGGCGATAACAGATACAAGAGATAGTTTAGAGTGAGAAGCAATCGTGAATTATCTGGAATGGTAATGAGAAACTTGCGTATCTAATGTAGACGCGTGCAACAGATTCTTTATTGTTAGGATTTATTCTCTTGTATTAGTAAAATTTTTGTACTTGGTATGTGGAAATGTCGAACGTGCTAAAACTGTACCATGAAGCGGACTGGAGAGATCAAATGTTCAAATGTTTGTATAGCTTATGGGACTTAACTACGGGGTCATCAGTCCCTAAACTTACAAACTACTTATCAGCTAGCTAATCCTAAGGACGGGACAAATATCCATGCCCGAGAGGGGATTCAAACCCCCGACCGCAGTGGCCGTGCAGACCGTCACTGGAGCGCCTCAGTCCCCTCGGCCACAGCGACCGGCGACTGGAGAGAGCAGAGACCATCTTTAATATCTTGGAGGATAACAACAGGAAAGAAGTGCATTCCCTTTATCAAAACTTTAACTTCTCTTTTTCGATTCGTTACCATTTATTTTTCTTCGAACGTTGATCCAAAATTTATTGTCAGTACAAAACCTATTTTCTAAACAAATTATCGATATTTATTGTGTTTTACTTTAATTCTGTATTAAATTACTTAATTTTTTTTATCTCTATTTTACCATCTTTTTAATTTTAATAGTATATTCAGTTCAAAGATGTTGAAATGTTTGCAAAGCTATGGGACCAATCTGCAGTCCCTAGACTTGCAAACTACTTAAACTAACTAATGCTAAGAACATTACACAGAACCATGTCCGAAGAAAGACTCGGACCTCCGACGCCGCGGCGGATTATTTTTCGTTGAAAGGAATCATACCACAGTATCAACACTAAAGAAGGATAGACGTGCACTGAGTCATAGTTCCGGCAAATGTAAGAATGGACCAATATCTGGCTGTAGTATTGTAGCGTGTGGCGTCGGGATCCTCACCGCACGTGACTAGTTCGGGAGGAAGCAACATCCTCGCCTCGCTGCTTCCTTCCTGCTCGCCTTCATTCCGCGAACCGCGTCTTGCGCCGCGCGGGGGCAGCGACCAGGGTCCTCCCCCCCCCCCCCTTCTGCCCCCGTCATCAGGCGATTTCTTCGTCTGCTTCCCCGTCGCTATAAAACACTCTTCGCCGCCACTCTCAAAACAGTCGACAAAGCGTGACAGTCGAATACACACAATGGCGCGCACTGGTAGTGTTGTTGTGTCCTGCCTATTACTCGTGCTGTTGGAATACGCAACGTCCAGCCCTGTCTTCCTCAAAGGTGAGTCTGTAAACATTTTATGTCCTCTAATCCTACCCATTTCCAAATATTTTTCCGTTTCTAGGAATCAAAGTGTAGGAAATATGTAGTCCATATACTGCCCATACTGTACAGTACATTCTATGCGTATAACTGTTGTGAATGAGGTTCACTGTATAACGTGACAAACTCCAACTTGTGGCATAAATAAAACAGAGGGCAAATCGCACCATTATTTGTTCGATGCATAAACATGTAATCTATAGCGTCCCCATCCAGGTTCTCGAACGTGCCGTGCTGCACTGAATGAAGTGCTCATAAACGACCGAAGGATGTCGAGATGTTTTAAGTATTTTAATTGTTTTTAAGCATTGACAATGACCACACAGTGATCAAAATCTAGACTTGCTAATAAATAAATATATTTTTACGACTGATTGCTGAAAGAATTTCACAGCGGTGGAGTAGCCGAGCGGTCTAAAGCGTCTCGCTGCGGAGCGCGCGGTTGCTCGCCGTGGAGGTTCGAGTCCTTCCTGGGGCATGGGTGTGTGTTGTCCTTAGGTTAGTTTACGTAGGTTTAAGTAGTTTGTAAGCTACGGACTGATGACCACGCAGTTTGGTCCGAAAGATTTACAAAGATTTGAACATTTTCTGAAAGAATTTCCACAAATCAAATACAGTCGTGGAGCACCAATTCCAACATGGAATCAAGCCTGACCAAAGGAGCATTCAAAGCCTTAAATTACTTCATCATTTCTCCCCGGACTTCTTGTTACTTTTATTTGATTTTGAAGGTGAAGGAACCACTTCTTGGCACTCGCTTCAGAACTGTCCCAGAGATTTGACAGGAAGTAGATTGCTCCATCCGCACCATCAACAGAACAGCCTCTTCTAACGGTAAACTCCGCCTTTCACATTGCTGCCAACGGGTGACTACTTTGAAGGCTAGTAACAGATGCAAATTTGTAACGCTTTTGTGTCGGTTGTGAATAAGTAGTTGCCACCGTTTACGTTCCATCCTTCGAACATCAGTTGTATTCACTGGAAGTTGGTAGGTCAGCAGAATTTAAAGATCCTTGTCACGTACCTGGAGACGTGGAGGATCTTCCTCACTGGATTTAGAGTTCAGAGTTGGTGGCTTAACATCATGTGTCATGTGTCTAAGGGACACGAGCCTTTTTGGTTGTGTTATTAGTTTTGGGCCAACAGCTGATGCTCCCTGAGAGAAGCAGTGCCCTTGATCTCGCTCGCTAAGTGTGTGTGTGTTGTCTCCGCAGAGGGGGATCCCTGCCCGTCGCTCGGTGGCGAATACAGCGTGTGCCGCCTCGTGCGCCACTGCCCGTCTGCACTGGAAGCCATCCAGCAGCAAAGGCCGCTGCCTCAGCGTTGCGGCTTCTCCGGCCTGGAGGAGGTCGTCTGCTGCCCGGCAGAAGTCGAGGACCGCGAGGGCGATGACGCTGTCAGCCGAGAGACGCGACGCACCAACGACATACCCAGCGGGCAAGACTTCACTCCACCTGACAACCGGCGGCCCAGCTTGTCAGGTGAGCGGATGGGTCACTCACTATATCAACACTTCTCTCTTCTTTACTTCTCCCATCACCATTTCTAGCCAACGAGGCCTTTAAGACATTTAAAACTTGTTGAACCACTTGGACTGCCGCATTGCTCCAATACTTGCCAAGAATAGTGCGATTCACCTCATGATCCACATGCATTAGGATACGTATGAGACCAGATTGTTTTGGACATATGTGGGTGTAATGTCCGCTGCAAAGGTACCTATTCCAGGTAGGATGAGGTGATTATATAAATGATTCAAACAGTAAAAGCTGAGCACCGATAACAATATTCATCGTCATATTGCGTTTCACAAAGTCTCAATTGATAGGAATTGCCTTCATAGAACAATAGTACTTGCCAAATATATATATATATATATATATATATATATATATATATATATATATATATATATATATATATATATATGCTCATTCTATATTCCGTCTACATTTGTACATGCCAGTGACGATACGAACAAACTATCAAAGAAAGCGCCAAAACCACTTCCTGTACGTCTCTTTCATTCTAAAACCTGATTCCGGTCTATATCTGAGTAGCTTAACCTGTAATATTTCTTAACATATACAGTAGCTAATTAACGGGTAGATCAAGAAGATGAAGAAGGTGCCATCAGCGTAAAAAAAACTCTGCTTTATAATCATAAGATGTACTTTTATACAACACAGTGAAGATTTGACGCATCTTGGATGTTTTGGTCAAATAACCGAAAAGCCTTTACTTACACACTCAGAATGATCAGTTATATGTAGATGGGACATAAGAGTATTTTTAAAACTATGCTCAGCAGATGTTCTGTGTATGGGTGGTGTATGATAACTATTGTTTTCTCCCGAAAATTGATACGATTTTTTGGGAAATTTAGCGAATGTTGAAGGAAAAGTCGTATTCATTCGCTTATAAAGGCTTATTTGCTGGTTTGGACAGCACGAGGTGTTCATGTCACTCGTCACCGGTACCTTCATGTTCTGGCAATAAACGCACATACAGACGTGACAGTAGCAGAAAGGGGCCTTAGTATGTGAACGTGCCGGTGATTTGCTGAGTTATAGATACAGCATGTCCAACGTGTTTAGCATGGTGCACCATTCGCCAAAATACATGGCGTGAAAACTGAAATCGTGACATGTTCCTGACGGCCAAGGCGGACGACACAGCTTGTCAAAGACATTCCGTTTCATAAGCAACAGGACTGCTCGTGTCCTCGCAAGCACGAGCATTTGAACTAGTTGTCGAGCGTACAGTTGAAGGGAATTCTCTTATGCAATTGGAATCGAATATATTGTAAAAGGCAAAAGTTCACTGGGGACGTATTAAGTGCGGTAAACATCACAAAAACTAGCATAAACTCAACGTAAGCATTTAGTGAGTTACAATGAGTTATTTTTCTCTCTTAACATGTAGTTCGCCAATGTCTTTATGATTTGTTCTTCCTGTGATATGTAGAGGTTTGTCAGATTGGCTTCTGGCGTTTTGGCGTAGTTCATCGTACCTTGGCTTGGCAGCACCCTTCAAGTTACCGAAATCACTACCAAGATATTCATTATAATATTCTTGATGACCAATTTATTTTCGTCGTGACTACGTTGTGGAGACTACTAAATTCAGGCATACTATCATATCATACTTTGACGAAGATTTCAGCAACCTATCGCATTTAGACTGGCTCGATAAAGCATTGTATTTTAATCCTATAGAAACTTTCTGAGACCATTTGGAGCAGTGGGCGAAATTGAGGGTTCTGCATCTAGCACAACCTGTTCTGTTGATGGTGCGAATGGAGCGGTCTACTGCCTGTCGAATTTCTGGAATAGTTCAGAAGTGAATGACTCGAAGTAGTTCCTTCATCTTCGGAATCAAAGTCACAAGGACGTTCTGGAATGTATGGAGAATGGATGGTACAGTCAAATCCCCTATATGGTGCAAGTTACAATGATTCTCGTGTACCACTGTGACGGTGTTATCCTAACGCATTACGTTCCTCCACGGCAGACCTTCAATGCACGGTATTACAGTTCACGTTTGGAGCATCACATGCAACCAGCTTTGCGAAAGAATTGGCCACACTTTTTGCGCTACCTACCCAACATTTTACTCCACAATTCGCGGGCGCATACAGCGCAGGCTGTGGCTGCTGCGTTCGGTCGACGGAAGAACAGTACTGTACCATGCATCATACTCCCCAGACCTAAGATACGGTGACTTTGATTTGATTCAGAAGATGAATGAACCACTTCGTGACATTCGCTGCAGATCTTCGACAGGCAGTAGACCTCTCCATTCGCTCCATCAACAGAACAGGCTTTACTATGTCTTCCACATCGCTGTCAACGGGTTTTACACAACGCTGGTGATTACTTTGAGGGCCAGTAACAGATGCAAACACGTAACACTTTTTCATCGGTTGTGAATAATTAGTTGCCACTATTTAAGTTCCAAACCTCGTGCATCAGTTGTCTTCCCTCTAACTTGGCAGCTCAGCAGAATTTAAAGATCAGTGTGTGCTTTCAGCTGGTTGTCACGTACATGAAGGCCCTTGTGCACTATCATCCTCACTGAATTCATGCTTCTGTTAGTGCTTAACGTCAAGTGTCCTAGAGGAAAAAGAGTCCGTTTGGTTGTGTTATTAGTTTTAGGCCAACAATTGATGCCTTCTAACACGTTGGCTGCCGCGATGACGTCAGAGGTGCGCCAGAGCCGCCTGCTGTGGCCGCCGGCAGCCAGCGTGTTAGAGCAGCAGTCTCCTTGGTCTTCAGTCTGCCGCGGCCGCTAAACCTGTGTGTTGTCTTCGCAGAGGGCGATCCCTGCCCGTCCCTCGGTGGCGAGTCCAGCGTGTGCCGGCGCGTGCGCCACTGCCCGTCTGCAGTAGAAGCCATCCAGCAGTGGCGGCCGCTGCCTCAGCGCTGCGGCTTCTCCGGCCTGGAGGAGGTCGTCTGCTGCCCAACAGAAGTCGAGGACCGTGAGGGCGACGACGCTGACAGCCGAGGGGCCGAACACACCAACGACGTACCCACCGGGCAAGACTCCACTTCACCTGCCAACCAGCGACCCAGCGAGGCAGGTGAGCGAATGGACAACCACACCAGTACCTCTCTCTTCTTTATTTCTTGCCGCCAGAGACTAGCGCAGCTGCCATAGGAGGGTAACTATACCCCTGTTTCCTCTTCTGCTTCTAACAAGTGGTTCTCACTAGTGTCGGAGGGAGACGTTGTTAATAGACCACACAATTTGATACTTATTTTCCTGCTGAGGCCCCTTGGCCTCGGTTTCTGTTGTCCAGCTCAGGAGAGTTCATGATGAATGAAGCGAGGACGACTGGGGTTTAAAGTTCCGACGATATTGAGCTCATTAGCGAGAATCGAAGTTGAAGTACAGTATTTGGTAGAGACAAGCAGGGACTACTACGGTAGGCAACTGGACTACTACAGTCTGTCGCGCAGATCGGTCAACCGTAATATAGCGTTGCTGTGGAATGGCAATTGAGCCTTAATAATGAGAAGAGTGAAATCGTTAAACTTCATTTACACGATCAATCAGTCCGGCTGTAAATTGAACTAAATACCTGGGAGTAACAATTAAAACAACTTAAATTGGAAAGAACAGATAGAAAATATTGTAGGGAATTGGAAACAATAACTACGTTTCGTTGGTAGAAAACGTAGAAGATGGAACAATTCTACTAAAGAAACTGCTTACACCATACTATTTTGGAGTCTTGTTGCGCACTGTGGGATTCCAACCAAGTTTGAATGAGAGAGGATTCAGAAAAAGTCCAGAGAAGGGCAGCTCGTTTTGTATTGTCGCAATATAGGGGAGAGAGTGTCATGGGAATTCGTAGAATCATTAAAACAAGGCATTACTCTTTGCCACAAGATCTATTTCTTTCTCCAACATTCTCTTTCGAATGCGAAAATATTTTGCTAGAACCCACCTACATAGGAAGACATGATCATCAAAATAAAATAAGAGAAATCAGATCGAAAACGGAAAGATTTAAGTGTTCCTTTTTCCCGCGAGCTATTATGGCATGGAACTTTAAATAAACGTCATAAAAGCTATTCGATTAAACTTATGCCATGCAGTTCAATGTAGATGTAGAAGAGAGAACTGAACCGAAACTATGTCCTGTCCAGTCGGCACCCCAAAACTCAAATTTCATGACGGCCGCGGTGGCCGAGGGGACTGAGGCGCTCCAGTGAGGGTCTGCACGGCCACTACAGTCGGGGGTTCGAATCCCCCCCTCGGGCCTGGATATTTGTGCCGTCCTTAGTCTTAGCTAGTTCGTAAGTAGTTTGTAAGCTTAGGGACTGATGACCCCGTAGTTAAGTCCCACAAGTTCTACAAACACTTGAATATTTTCAAATTTAACGTCCAACATAAATGTTATCGACGCGCCCTTGTAGCAAAGTGACTAAACGGTGTTCAAGGACGCCCGTACTTACGCAGCAACTTTCGGCTGTGCTTCACCTGTGACGGGATTTTCTTTGCGGTGTAGCCACTCTATCGTCGCTGTTACTACAGTTGCTTCAGTCAGTGCATCATATTATACCTCTTCATTTCACCCGGACGTGATTAGTACACTGGACTATTGATCGTTCCATAGGCCTGTGTATCGACTATCAAATGTTCAAATGTTTGTAAATCTATCGGACCAAACTGCGTGGTCATCAGTCCGTAGCTTACAAACTACTTAAACCTAGGTAAACTAACCTAAGGACAACACAGACTCCCATGCCCCAGGGAGGACTCGAACCTCCATGGCGAGCAACCCCGCGCTCCGCAGCGAGACGCTTTAGACCGCTCGGCGTATCGACTATATCCTAGTGCTACTCGTACTACATCAATTTTATAAGTCTTTTAGTTGATAGGAAAATGTTTTATAAACTGTTCTCTATTTCTGTTTAAACGAAAGTTCTAGTATGACCTTCCGTCTTGCCTGTCGTATTTTTTTATTGCTGCCACTTGTAATTGACATGCCACTTCCACACTATGACACGTAATGTTTCTAATTTGTTAAAGGATACATAAATCGAAACTTCAGTTCCTTTAATTTCTTAGCGTTTTTAACAATTTGCAGCTTTGAACTACTTAGGAAATGAAAACCTTACAGTTAATAGCTTACATATTAAGATGGTAGAAAAAAGAGGTACAGTATTTCAATTAGTTCAAAAATGTTCAAATGTTTGTATAGCTTATGGGACTTAACTACGTGGTCATCAGTCCCTAAACTTACAAACTACTTATGAAGTAGCTAACACTAAGGAGGGGGATTCGAACCCCCGACCGTAGTGGCCGTGCAGACCGTGACTAGCGCGCCGCAGTCCCCTCGGCCACCGCGGCCGGCATTTCAATTAGTAGAATTATTTATATGGCGTCTATTATTTCCGGACATGTACGAGAAAAAATACCATGATCATTATCATTAATTCTAAAATATGCCTCCCCAACTGGTAATTGACAATTTCAGTACGGGCGCATTCATTTTCTCGGTCCCTTGCGGCAACCCAGTATAGGCTGTGAGCGAGAGGAACTAATCCGCAGGGGGCACTAGCATCGTAGAGTGTTATAAGTCGAGAATCTGGGTTAGAAAGGAAGCGTGCCTGGATAGCTTAATTTGGTTAGGCGATCATTGGCCCGAAGAGGGAATACCAATTTTCAACTTCGCCGTTGAATTTATTTCAAAGCCCGGAAGCGATCAAAATGTTTCAATATTTCGAATTGGTTTAACTAGTAGGCTGCAACCAGCGACGCTGTTTAGGGAGAGGGGGGAGGGGGTGAGAGGACATCAGAGAGACTCCGGCCCATGGGCAGCCTACCTGTCATTCCATTCCTCACTTTCTGTGAGCGAAGATCTCACCGATACTTTGCGCTTCTCACTACAGATGACTTGTTCTTGCATCTGCATCAGATTTTTGTCGTTTGTTTTCTTTTGTCCTACCATTCCAATCCCTTTCCCTCTTCTATTATCTTCCACAGTCTTCCCACCTGGTAAGACAAAACACAACAATCATTAGTGTGTAGTGAAGTCTTAGTTTTACGACTGTTTTCATACTTCTTACAGTACTATTTGGGTAAACATTGTAACTGTATGCGAATGATGAAGTAAACAGGAAAAATACGCCATTTGTCTTTTTCGTCGCTTGGCATTTGTATCGCGTTCTATTTTACTTGTCGCCATTTACATATAACATAACACCTTGGCGTAAAAACAAGTTACGCTCTCATTACATAAATTTCTACATTTACTTTAAAAATAGGTTCCTTACTGTTTTAACAAAGCTAATATGTATTTTCTTGTGGAGTGTAAATAGCGTACTGCCTTCATGTAAATTAGCTGCGTTATTTAGTTCTAGCTTTCGTAGGTTAGTGACGCAAAGTATATCCGGCCACCGCTTAAAATTAACCATTCATAGCTAACCACGCCGACCCCTTGCAGGCCGGACATATACCTAGAGGAGAAGAATAGTGACTTTTATATACGAATGTTATATACTATCTGTATTACATTCCTTTTTCTCTCCTTCACAGCCTGCACTTCATACAAAAACATGCGGGGTCCAGAAGATCACATCTTACATGGAGAACTGGTTGAGGAAAACGAATTGCCACACATGGTGAGTCGGATCTTATAATAACGTACGTTATCATATACACTTTTCTGTTCTCATGATAAGTACAGTGTTTTGTTGGAGTGAGCAAATTTGCAGTCTAAAGCAACAACGACGAGTTCCATATATTACATGTACAGTACTACATATGACTACGGTAAGTAATTACTATGTACTTATGACATGCTGCTTTTGGGCCTGTTCATTTTTTTATACAGGAAATAATAGGTTGCTGCCACGATCGATTTAAAAAAAGATTTTTGATTGGTTTCGGCAGATCGAAGTTACCTTATATTGTTAACAGAATATGATCCCTATCTAAACAGTTGGTCTTTCATTAAAGCAGGATGCTGAAAACAGCGTGTCGTTTAAAAACTACATCAAATCTTAAATCTGCCGAAATAGGGCAAAATAAAAAGATATTTTAAAGAGATTGTGAGCAATCTATGCTTTTTTTAATTTTTTAACTGAATACACTTATCAAGTATCAGGTCGTAAGAGAAAATGGCATAGCGCCGTCATTAGGCACGTTAATATGATTGTATTCAACCAGAAGCTTCTTTCAAAATTACGTAACATGTGGCATAAGAACGAAAATTTAAAACCCGATCCCCATGCTGTCAATTTAAAAGCTTTCGAAGTAAAATTGGAGTACTTTCTTCCATGTAAAATTTAGTTACAATTTTGTAGAATGGAATTTTTTCAAAGTCGTACTTCTGGATAAAAATTCTCATTGTCGATGGTGAACGACTTGTTATAACTACACTTCAGACTTTTAGATTCTAAAGAACTTTAATTAGTTATTCAAAATAGGTTCTATCACTTACAACCATAAATTATAAAAATCAGAAAATAGGTTTAAAAACTGTCATTTTATTGTATAAAAAGATTAATAGATTGACAAAAATACACATATTTTATTGTCCAAGTCCACAGTAACTAATACTTTCTCCAGATTTTCCGTTGTCTGTTAATAGCGTCTTGTATGTCGATTATGAGCGGTTGATGTTAACAGATGTTACCGGAGAATATTTAATCGGTGTGCGGGGCAGGATGCACCGGGCAACCTGGTGTATTCTGTCGTCGTCTCATTCGAGACTGTCGTTCATGCATTCAAACAAACCAATTATCAGTTTCTTAAACAACAGGGATTACCGGAAGAGTAGTTTTAGTCATACAACTTTTATTTGATTGGATTTTTAAAAATTGGATACAGTCAAGTTCTAACATGAAATTAGGATTTTTAGGATTTTTAAAATTTAGATACAATCTGGTGCTGACCTGAAATTAGGTATCTTAGGTACTATAAAAATTGGCGGTTTTGATCACAAATTGGCGTAATTCGTGTTTTATTGCCTTTAATGAGAAACAAAGTTGGTTTTTACCTAAAATCTGAGGTCAAGATAAAATGAAGTCTGATGAATTTAGTGATGACATTTGAAAATCTGGATCTTGAAAGTAAACCAACATAAATTGATCAATTGGCGGTCAAATACTTCAAAAACTTCTACGTCAAATCTGTGGTATATCTTGAGGGAGTAGCAGAAGATCCGGGAAACTGGAAATTACATTTTGTGTCATGGCGACATTGACATTCTCGTATATTTTTTTTCATATTTTCGAATTAGGATTATGGTTAATCTGATGCTAACAATGTCATTGAAAACGAGGTACAAACCGAAATTTTAAAAAGTTCGAAAAGAAGTGAGCAGTTTTCTTTCGAAAGAATCCCAATTTGCCACTTTCCTTGAGTATCTTAGGAAAACCATATAAAATGTTACTCGGAAAGATATGGTGACCCTACAGCGTCCTCTTGATTCCCAGTTCATAATCATAATCTGTCTTACTTTCCCAATACAGATGGACGTTCAGGGGCATGTAGGTTTCACGATTCTATCCATGTATGATGAGTGTAAGTCGTGTGTTTTCGTGACACAGAGAGGAATGGAGTCGGAACAGTGTGTGTCGCGGTGGAGTAGCCGAGCGGTCTAAAGCGTCTCGCTACGGAGCGCGTTGTTGCTCGCCGTGGAGGTTCGAGTCCTCCCTGGAGCATGGGTGTGTGTGTTGTCCTTAGGTTAGTTTACCTAGGTTTAAGTAGTTTGTAAGCTACGGACTGATGACCACGCAGTTCGGTCCGGTAGAATTACAAACATTTGAACATTTTGGAACAGTGTGTGAGACTTGTGCGTGTTGCAGGCGGCGCTGGGCTACAGCCTTCCGGACACGGAGGGCATCAGCTGGCTGTGCGGAGGCACCCTCATCAGCGACCAGTTCGTCGTCACCGCCGCCCACTGCTGCGCCAGCAGGGTTACGTTAGTACTTCTGCTCTTGATTTTTCTCAAAGGATGTTGCAACGTAGGAGAGAAGGAAGAGTAGGGTTTAACTTCCCTCCGAGCAGAACCTCTGTTATTTTGTTCAGAATGAGGTAGTAAATTAGGTATGCACGTTTTAAGATACCAGCCAGACTTTCACCTGGAGTATTTAGAGAAATCACGGAGCAACATAAGTTGAGCATCAGAAATTTTGTTTTGTGTTGCCGTTATTACAAAAACGGACCTGCCGGCCGCGGTGGCCGAGGGGCTGAGGCGCTTCAGTCACGGTCTGCACGGCCACTACGGTCGGGGTTTCGAATCCCCCTTCGGCCATGGATATTTGTGCCGTCCTAGTTCGTAAGTAGATCATAAGTAGTTTGTAAGTTTAGGGACTGATGACCCCGAAGTTAAGTCCCATAGACTATTCAAACATTTGAACATTTTTTGAAAAACGGACCTAAATGCTTCATAGACGATTCCGTTGTTTCCTATCGCTCTGAGTAATTCATTTATGACCTGAGTTATTATGGCTGACAGCTTCCTTACGAGGACCATCGTGTGTGTCTGTTCCAGGGGGAGACCACTGAGGGTCCGCATGGGAGTGAATAACCTCACGGCGACAGCAGAGAGTGGAGATTACAAAATCTCAGAAATCGTGATGCACCCCAACTACAGGAGACGCCAGTATCACAGCGACATAGCCCTGCTGAAGCTGGACAGGAAAGTGGAGTTTAGCGATGCCGTCTTCCCCGCTTGTCTGAATGCACGGGAGGAAGATCCGAAGAGCTACACAGCCGCTGGTTGGGGAGCCACGAACCCTGCCGGTAAGTGGAGTGGCTGTCCTGTCTCAAATACCAGTGCCCAGCAATCGAGTCCAATCATATATCTCCTACACTATTAATTCTCTTTCCAAAACAGAGACTAAACATTACCTTCTCTGACACTAACAGTAGTTGCCTTAACATATAGAGCAGTGTGTCCCTCTTTGTGTCCACGGTGAAGTGGCGAAGCGTTCCAAGGCGCACAGCTGAGGAGCATGCGTCTGCTCGCCGTCGGAAGCTCGATTACTCCGTCGGGCATGTGTGTATTTGTTGTCCTTACCATAAGTTAGTTTAAGTAGTTTGTAAGCCTAGTGACTGATGACCATAGTAGTTAAGTCCCACAGACTTATGAACATATTAATTTTTCCGTGTTTGAGAGTTTGTGTATACGTATTGCATACAAATCTTCAATTTTGTTCCAGTCTTAAAGGGATTTTGCACATTTGACCTCCAAACTAAGAGGACGGTCGCCTTAAGTGTAAGAATCACGTACAAGACACAGTTCAAGAGATATGATGTCATAAACAATGAAAACGAATTCGAAAAACTTCTGCATTAAGCGACATTGATGCTCATTTTCTCCTAAATCACTGTATTGATTTCAACCAAACTTGGTACACATATTACTTACCGAGAGATACAATTGCTGTAAAGGTACGAACACCATACACACATGGTCCAGGACATATGACGTCATAAACAAGGGAATCGTAAAAACGTGTCACATCGCCTGATGAGAATTTATTCATACACTATAAGAATGAGAGTAGCTAGCGACTTGCAAGACACATTAAACATAACTTCAAACTTTATTAAATGTGTTGTCGCTGTCAGCCACAACAAAATTGTGAAAGGAAAAAAGCTTCTCGCTTACTACTTTTCCGCTATTCATGGCTAAACTACGTCATTCGGCATGACGTTACAATTTATAATTTCTATACTACAATTTGTACTCGCATGATATTTTGCAGACAGTATACACACATACAGCTGAACGTACCTTCGAAATTATATCAGAGTACGTCTTGTTGTTCATGAGATATGAGATCATAAACACTACCGTTCATGGAAAACCGCTCCATCACGCATCATGTTTTACTTTTGCTACTGACTGTATTCCTAACAGATTTTACCGACACGCAGTATTTTCACAAATGGATATATACCTGCAAAATTATACAATTGGACAACATATAATTCAATAAATATTGCGTCATATATAATGACACTTTCACATCATGCACCACGTTTTAACACATTTACGTATTTACTACAAGACACTCCTGTACTCCACTGAGCTTAAAAAAATTCCTAAAATACGACAGTGCCGTTGACAAATTAGAACCAATTGTGAAGCGCAGACGGCTTCAGCCGAAAGCAAAAGACTTGTATAGAGTTACAAAGAAAGGAGAGAATCAAACAATGGACATCCAACAAGTACCCACTATTTCTGAAATATCTAATTTTTAACTTCAAGAGACTGCAGTTTCCAATGAGAGTTGTATTTTCTACTCCAATTAATAAATAACAGGGCAATCTATTAAATTCTGGAAATGGATTTGACGTTTCCATGTTTGTCTTGCTTATTTATGGGTGTGCTCACCAAAGAATTTATTCATATTAGTTCCTGGACAAGTAATAACAAATAATGTTTAGAGTCAAGTTTGAAATTAAATGAATGTACGAGTATTATATACAATTTTCATTTTGATTACTGCCTTTCTTTGTGCTTGTATAGTAATAATTTTGTACATCGCGGAAGATGGCCTTATTTCTAATATATTCTTCCATCAATATATTTTTAGAAAACAGGAGATGGACAGAGAGGGAAGGGATAGGAGAAGTACTAACTCAAAGTTGTAATGAATAAATAAATACCAGAAAAATGCAGGATTGTCAGTTACTCCGAAATAAAAGAAGAAAGTGCGTGTTCTGAAATGTAACTCTTATTGTCGTATTCAAAATAGTATGTCAATTCAGAAACAATTTGTTACTCTGTAAAACGAAGCAATACCAGGTAGGCAGAGGAATCATGACAGGTAGATCTATTGTTATTCAAAGCAATCTGTTCTTACTACAGTGCATTCACAAAGTAATATTTATAAATGATCTTCCACTGCAGTTTGTTCCATGTAGCCCCCATTCCCGTTTCTTCTCTAATTCTCCTTACTCTGCCAAAGGTACGAGGCTAGGTGAAGTGGCCGATCGTTCTAAGCCACCTTGCTGTGGAGCGCGCGATTGGTCGCCGTCGGGGGTTCGACTCCTCCTTCGGGAATGGATACGTGTGTTGTCTTGAGGTTAAACTGTTCGTAAGCCTAGGGACCGATAACCACAGAAGTTGAGTCCCACAGATATACACAATTTTAACTGTTTTCACGGACTTGTTTTAACCCACCCCGATCGTGACAGAGCATATGACATTTTTTGTAACCTAACAAAGTCGTTGGCCTCCCTTGGTTTCAGGTACACGACCGAGTTCTGCCCTTCTGAAGACTACCATTTATCCATATGGAATATCAGACTGCAAAAACACTTACAAAGAGAAATTTCCCAAGGGAATGGAGTCATCGTTAATCTGTGCTGGAGATCCAGAAGGAAAGACGGATACCTGCGTTGTAAGTATTCTGTACAGAATGGACGCCTATGGCATATTAAAAAACGTACGGGTATGCAGGCCGGTATGAAAGTCAGCCGATATTTCGGCAGGAGCACACCCTGGGCGTTGTCAAGACAATACTGCAGCGAGGAAGCAATGAGTAAACGACATTTGAATCCTCGATTCTCAATGACAACAGAAAGTCAACACACACCGAGCCAGCAAGCAAACATCGCCATCATTCGACCAAAGATGAAAACCAATATCAATATTGATACACTAATAAAATCAGTTTACAGCGGGTGAGGTTGGATTAATTTTTTCCCTCTGCCTCTGTCCCAAACTAGAGGGACAAAATCAACGCCACCTAACCCGCTGAAAACTGATCTTTATTATGGATATTGCTATTAGTTTTCATCTTTGGTCATGTGATGGCGCTGTATGCTTGTTTAGATTAGATTAATAATTGTTCCATAGATCATATATACGACATTTCGTAATGATGTGGAACGTGTCAGTTTAGTAAATGTTGTCTACACTTGATAATCAATATTTTAAGGGTATTTTATTGTTTTAATTTTTTTCAATTTTTTTTCTAAAAATTCATCTAGATTGTAGAGGGAGTTGCCATTCAGAAATTCCTTTAATTTATTTTTAAATACTAGTTGGCTATCTGTCAGACTTTTGATGCTACTTGGTAAGTGACCAAAGACTTTTGTGGCAGCATAATTCACCCCTTTCTGAGCTAAAGTTAGATTTAACCTTGAATAGATGGATTGCCGGCCATGGTGGCCAAGGGGACTGAGGCGCTTCAGTCACGGTCTGCACGGTACACGGCCACTACGGTCGGGGTTCGAATCCCCCCTCGGGCATGGATATTTGTGCCGTCCTAATTCGTAAGTAGTTCATAAGTAGTTTGTAAGTAAAGGGACTGATGACCCTGTAGTTAAGTCCCATAAGCTGTACGGACATAGTAGATGGATTGCTCAGGGTGTGTTTTTTCTGTTGTGATTGAGAACGAGGTTTTAGATGCCGTTGCACAGTATTGCCTTAAGAATGTATTGGTCCCGAAATATCTGCCAATGTCGACTTACAATACCTGGATGTAAAGCGGCACTTTTTTTTAATATAGAACACTGTTCAGTAACTTAGGACGAAGATTTTGACTCGTTTCTACTTCTAGTTTGAGGTACTCTCCAGTACCTGATGAGCTGTCCAGTAACAGAGTGCTCTTGGTTTGCAGGGTGACTCCGGCACGGCGCTGGTGACTGGTTGGTCTGCGCCCTACAAGGCATTCGGCGTGACCAGCCTGGGTCCCAAGCCGTGCGGCGGCCGCGTGCCCAGCCTATACACGCGCGTCTCCCACTACCTCGACTGGCTGGAGGCGCGCGTCTGGCCCTGAACGTGACTGACGCACCCGACAGCCCAACACCACCAACAAGATAAAAGCCTCACAACTGAGAGGCCGCAAGCGCTGGCTGACTGGCCAGAAGCTTCGAGGCAGTGGGCGTGCCCCAGCGGCTGGCCAGTCAGCTAGCGCTCGCCGCATCTCGGTGTGACGTGGCGCGGCCTGTTGTGAGGCCTCGTCTTCTAGGTGCTGTTGGCCAGTCTTCAGCACAGCCGACACACGGCGTCTACTAGCTCAATTTACTTGTCTGTGTAATACAGGCTACTAGTCAATCTGTGATATGTTACATGTGATACAGGGCAATGTATTTATACATCCTCACCTGTTAGCTGCCAACTGTGATTAAGAAAGCGTTTAGCATAATATAAATGTACTACAAGTAGAATTATGTATAAAATATGTTAAAATACTTGCTCAAATAGCTGTTAGTTTAATATTTCACTTCAGTCCTCTGTTACATTACTGACTCTTTCTTTTTTTCATTCCGACTGTATCATTTATGTATGAAGATCGGTATCAAATTTCTAAAACTAAAATGCTGAGGTAATGGCCAAGCAGTCCAAGACGACTAGCTGCAAAGCGCGCCACAGTTCACCGTCTGAGGTTCGAGTCCTCCCTCAGGCATGGGAGCATTTGTTGTCCTTAGCATAAGTTGGTGTAAGTAATTTGAAGCCTAGGGACTGCTGGCCAGAGTTGTTAAGTCCCATGGATTTACAAACATTTGAAACTAGAATGTCTATATGATTTCTGGCTATTGTAGTATTATTATTATTATTATTATTATTATTATTATTATTATTTTGTTTTCAATATTTCCAAGCTGAAGGAAAGTATATAGTGTAAAATGCACATCAAACTCTGACACTTATTCAGAGTTTTGTCTTAGGCGTGTAATAATGCTAAGCATTTACGTTAAAATATTGTTTTTAAAAACTGTGATACAACTAAATATGTGGTAATGTTTTAAATTACTGCAAAACCACTTATGAAACGTCACTACTTGTTCATTTTCTGTCTTTTTCCAGAATGGAAATAATAAAGGAAATGCATACTGTAATCTTAATAAGATGTAACCTGTTTTACTGTGATAGTAATTAGTGAATATTTATATGTTCTTTGTAATTTATATTTTTAATGTTATCCTCATATTCTGTTTACATGATAGTAATGTAGCAATGTTGTTTGTTTACTCATCATCTCATTGTGTAATAAAATACATTTTATATATTAATTCTTTTATTTTTTACAAAAACATACTGATGTATGTATGTTAAGTACTAAAATGAGAGGTCGGTGCATGCAGTACGTACGCAAACAGTAATTTTTAAATATACTTCCCATACAACACAGGATATAAGATTAACCTTAACTAGAGTAAAGACTGATGGAATTTCATGCCCGAAAATCAGTCGAAAGGAATTAGATTAGGTAATCCGACAATAAAAGTAGCTAGTGAGTTTTCTTATTTTTGTAATAAAATAACCTCTCATGGCCGAAGTAAAGAAGATATAAAATTCAGAATGACTATGGGAAAAAATGCGTCTCCGAGGAAGCGAAATTCGTTGACAATCATTATTAATTTAAATGTGAGGAAATCCTCTCTGAAACCATTGGTCTCGAGTGTAGCATTGTATGCGAGAATAACATGGATGGTAAGGAGTTCAGACAAAACGTGGTATTACAGGTATGTCTAAGGCACCTTTCTACGGAGCGCACGGTTGCTCGTCGCCAGAGGATCGAACGTGGATGTGTGAGCTGTCCTTAGGTTATTTTAACTTAGTTTAAGTAGTTTATCAGCCTAGGGACTAACAACCAAAGTCCCACAGATTTACAAACATTTTAATTTGAGCTTATTGTCACTGCGAGTGGGAGTCGGCATTGTCTAATGTTTACATTGCTCTGGTTCCTCCGTTATCTTTCTGACACCTTTGTAGGTTGGTCCCTTAATTAAAAAACCAAGGAACTTTCTCAGACGGCCGCGGCGATCTAGGCAATACACAAACAAGGTCATGTACTGTCATATATACTAATAAGAAATCTGTAACAATAGGCCTGTCACTGTTCACTTCAATCTTCAAAACTACTTGACTAATATTCATAGGATTCAAATCCTCTTTCCACCCGTAACAGTGAGCCCAAACATAATTTGGAGCTCCTACTGTGTGTTACGAAGTCATGTCGCTCGACGGCGTATTGGTGAACACTCTAATGTTGTCAGTATTATCTGCTTACAAAGAATTCAACATTTTGGAATTTCTAATTTTTCCTACTAGTTGCTTTCGAAGTAATTAATACATATATCTATTCTGAAAATTTGAATACTATTTTCATAATATTCAAGATATGTAATTAATAGTACTCCAGCAACGAAAGAATAAAAACTGGCATGAGTCGAGTAAAACATACACTTGTTTTATATATTGATTCACGACTAGTGTTTCTTCTAAAATGCATTTAATGAATTAATTACAGTGTTGCAAACAAATAAACAAAGGTGTAATAACGACAGATTTGAGGCGTATGATGTAAGCATGATTTTTCACACAGCGGGGATATCCAGTCAGTATAGACAAGAGGCAAATATAAAACTGAACACTAGACGTACCATTTATAGCATTGTATTTTATTCATTAAACGAAATGTGATAGAAACACTACTTCTGAATAAAAATATAACTCACATATGAAACGTCGGCCGCGGTGGCCTAGGGGATTGAGGCCCTCCAGTCACGGTCTGCATGGCCACTGCGGTCGGGGGTTCGAATCCCCCCTCTGGCATGGATATTTGTGCCGTCCTTAGTTTAAGGTAGTTGATAAGTAGTTTGTAGTTTAGGGACTGATGACCCCGTAGTTAAGTCCCATAAGCTTAACAAACATTTGAACATTTGAACACTTCCTTTCTTTTGACTCTTCTACAACCATGCGACACAAACTTCATTATTATGTATTTATTAAAGTAATCCATCCTTTATAATTTATTTGTAGAGGACATACGGTTAAAAACAACACGACCTATACGTACGGAACTGCCAACGTAACTATAATAGACCGTCATGACTTTCACAGACCAAAACTACTACAGTTGTGTATCCTGTGTTAATAATTGAGATCATTGACCCGTCCCGAGTTATGGGGCCGTAACCTTCTTGTACTGATGAAACAATACTGTTGAATCATTCCATTTGACTTACTTGAATTTATACGTGTTTCATGCAAGACACAGTGTTGTGTGCACATTAGTTCCTAATTTATTTATTTATTTATTTATTTTTTATTTTTTTCTTATCTTTCGTGTCACCTTAATCATTCATTTCGGGACAAGTGCTAGGAGCAGTGGACACAAGAATGCATTATGAGTATTATTGCTATTGTAATTATAGGCATAATAAGTGAGCCCCGCTCACATAAGGAGCTTTGCTCCACAGCACGCATCTCCCCATCCTACCAAATGTGAGTGTGTGTTTGTGTCTTCGAGTGTCTGAGGCTGCAGCTGGGAAGGCTATGATTGAAAGGTTAGCCAACTATTTCTGTATTGGACAGAGAGGTCTCCTGAGGGGACATGGTCGACAGGTGTCTGTGATTTGCGATTCCTCCACGATTGGCAGGTTGGCAGGATGTTCCCGTTAGGTGATTGGCCAATTGCAGGACGGCTCCGGCCAAGTTGAACGGGAAGGGCGGTTAGGCTAGAGGGCAGCCATTTTTGGGCAGAACGTTTTCTGGGCTGGCTGAGGACGGACGTATGTTGGTCTCCGTGGATAATGTACTTGGAAGTGTGTGTGATTTGTGACAATTTTGGAAGAGTTTAGCAGGTAAATGTTTCAGTAAATGCAAAATGTTAGGAGAAGTCCATTTTCTAAATTTTTGGTAGCGTTTTCACGGTATTAGGACGAGTTCTGTTCTTTGCGAATTAGCCTTAGTTCATGTGAGAATTTCTTGTGTACCTAGTTGGCTTATTTCATTATGTAACTTTGTTTTGTCAATTTGAGATTCTACTGTGTGCTCGGGGAAAATTTATTAATGATATCTCGTGTGGCTTCGTTCATAGTTTTGTCATCCACTTAGATTCACTTGCTGGTGATCATGCGACATGGGCCAAGATACACAAAGAGAAGTGGACGTAAAACCATCTTAATCGAATTTAAAGTAACTGCAACAGTTAGCTATAGTCGGGCCACCAAAAGAACGACCCTGACAGTTCGCGCACGTGGGCCGCAAAGGTTGGGGGACACTCAAACACCAACCTGAGCTCTGGAATTCGTAAACGTTGCCGGGGTAACGGTGCCGCGTTGCCACCCTGCCACTCAAGGTCCCGCAGATTGGCGTGCTTCAGTCGCTCCAAAGCATCTATCGCGTGTTCATCGTTTGTCTCGTTGTGTTACAAGAACAAAAGCCGAAAAATCATTTATGAAATTGATACAATTGCTGAAGGAAGTGGTCATAGAGTGTTGCGCCTTCCACCATATCATTCCCATTTCAATGCAATAGAACTGGTGTGGGCTCAGGTGAAATCGTACGTTGCAGAAAGAAATAAAAGTTTGTCATTAACAAAAGTAGAATTCTTACTTCGTGAAGCATTGGGCAGTATTACTCCCACAAAATGGAACAATGTTGTCACACATACGTGGCACCTCTTAGAAGAGGCATGGGTAGGAGAAGGTACACTAGAATAACGGGCAGAAGAATTAATAATATCATGAGGGTACGATAGTAGCAGTAGCAGCGGTACATTGCACGTGATGCTGGCCGCGACTGATTTTTTATGTATAGTTTGTTTCGCAACCAAAGATCATTTACTGAAAAATTACGTCATTTTATTTCTACTTCTGTGACCAATAGACTAGCTGTCGAAACTGATCTGATAATATTACTCAGACACTATACTATGGCAGTCAACAGCGACCATAAACGAATGTGACAAAAAACACTCTTCTTTTTATGTAAGACAAATCATTTCACTGGAAGAGTCGGTTTTACTACTTGTAAAGTGGTAGTCCTTATTTGTTTACTCTCTCGGCCGACTGCCACAATACAGTGTCCGAGTAATAACAGCGAGTCTGTGGAAAGTAGTTATAGAAGATGAAATATATTAAAAAAATCTTCAACTAACGAACTTTGGCTAAAGACTAAATGATACATTATATTTAATGGAATACTGGAACATATGAATCTTTACTTTAACTCGACATATATTTCTAAAATTTTTCATTTTAACTGCAAAAAGAGTGTTTTTCATTACTTCCTGATTGTTCTCGTTCGTTCACGCTTTAGTAGTACACAGTAACGGTCCCAAAATTTTCGGACGTGATATTCGTATGCCGGCGACCGACACGGCGTAACAACAAACAGCCGCGTAGCAGCATCGGCAACAAAGCCGCTAGCTGTCAAGAGTCGTTCTTTCGGCGGCTCGACTATAGTGAGTAGTAGGTATCCGAGACACAAGATTCTGTGTGATCAGTTATTTTGTGAGAATTTTCTTTGTGCCACTTTGAATTTTCGTATGTGTCGCCACGAGGGTAATATATCATAGCACTACGATTGTGGAATCCAGCTTTTGGTCCCTTTCTTAATGCCTCCACGAAATATTAATTGTATTCAAAATGTTGTAACTGAAATGCCCCATAATAATTCTTGCTTAATTGAGTAACGACAAGATCTGTAAATAAATGCAAATTTCTTAAAAGGGAAACTGCTTTCTGTATACTAATTTGCCGTCCTTGTTTGTATGCGTAATATTCAGATAGAAAATCGTGTTATGCACATCCCTTGAGGTAAGCTACTGCCACCGATATCCAACTAGTTGGTACAGTTTCCGTAAGGCTAATTCCGTAGCGCGTAATTTATTTAATCAGGGCACTAAGATCTGCTTTAACATCTTTTTATACCCGGAACAAAGTGTTAACTGATAAGAAAGCGGAGGGTAGTAAGCTTATACTGATATCCCGACAAGACCCAATTTTTCCTGATTTTGGAAAATACTGCTACAGTCTAGGCTCAGATACTGAAGTAACCCAATTTGTTAGCGCAACATATCAATGCAGTCTCAATTAGTTTTATTTATGTCAAAAAGTCAACAAGATCGTCGCGCAGATGACGTTGCATATTGCATATCCTGTACCGAAATGTAAGTACTTCTCGAACGCCATCATTCGAGAAAATACCAAACTTTTCCAGTAGCGCCACGAGGAAGATCGGTCAGTTCCCATTTGAATAGCGATCTGATAAGGCGATTCCTTCTAAACGGAATATGAACAACTACTGTAAATTAGTAATGTTTGATAGCTTACTGCAGAAGTATACGCCATGAAGGGTATGGCGACCTGTACTTCGATTACTTAAGTGTAGTTTTCGACTGTTTACAGTTTAACATACTCATCATAGATTGCAAAAGCGCCTAGTTGGAAAGAGGAAGTGGCACTTTTTGGACGATTATTCATAAGAGTGGTCCAAATGTTGAAATGTTTGTAAAGCTTATGGGACTTAACTGCGGGGTCATCAGTCACTAAACTTACAAACTAAATATGAACTAACACTAAAGACAGCAGAAACATCCATGCCCGAGGGGGGATTCGAACCCCCGACGGGGAACGGCCTCGCGCATCGGAACATAGCGCTCGGCCGCTCCGTTGCCAAAAGAATGGTCATTGGTCAAGAATGGAAGTACGGATCACGAAGCAATGTGCGAAATTTGTAATTATCGGAGGTACGGTAGACATATTAATATATTCGCGGTACCATAAACACCAGAATCTGTTTCTATAAGAGAATCGCCAAGAAGAATTGCTTGATAGTTAATTTGATTTCGAAATTTGATGAAGACAATGGGATTACCACAGCATTTGATCAAACTGTACCATTTCCTTTAATAAATATTAAGTACTTCATTGGATGACGCCATCTGAAACCCCAGAATGTGTGATGATTGAAAACAATATCTTGCCCATGACTAAAAATGATGTGAAGATTTCAGGTGACGTATTAGGGAATAAATGTATCTGCATAGTTTTGCAGAAACGAAGCGTGACTCGGAAGGAAACAAGTCTAAGCACTCCATGGAAGAATGGTAGATTTACTCTCTTCCCCGGAAATTTCTGAACGCAAATGGCAACAGCAAAAATAATACAAATCCAAATTTTACTGAGATGTTTGGTTACAGCTGTAAGATACTTCAAAAATGCATATTGCCTTCCATCAGCTATTAATTATATTTATAACTTATCAGGAATACTTTTGAGAAACTTACACGTCTAATGTAGACGCATGTAACAGATTGTTTATTATTAGGATGTTTTCTCTTGTATTAGTAAAATTTTTGTACTGAGTATGTGGAGATGTCAACGTGTTACAACTGTAGCTTCATCTGGACTGGAGAGACCAGACCACATCTATAAAACCTTGAAGGATAACTACAGGAAAGAAATGCACGCCCTTGTCAAAAGTTTAATCATCAGAAAAGTAAATTAAACAAACTGATTAAGTTGGTGCATTGTCTGTTACCTTATCCATGTCAATCAATAAAAGACATTTTACTCTCTTTTATTTATTAACCTGTATAAGGTAATATTTGTTTAATTTACCTCTGATGATGGTTCATAACCGAAACCGGTAAAGTTATAAATATAATAAACAGATGATAGTTGGCAATATACATTTTTTTAATTATGCGAGTATTTCTTTTCAATTACATCATATAACGTCACTTAAGAAAAAGAATTTCCGTTGATGTCGGCCCAGTGGACTGTAGAAAGAAATCGACTGTTGCCAGGGACCATGGCGCCAGTCTCACAGTGCGAGTTCAACTACAAGCTTGCGTGTATGGATTTTTACAAATACGCGAATGCAAAAAAATAAACCTTCCTAAAAATATGGTGTACCTACTACTTCTGTTGAAATAGCTTCAATGTAACTGTGTTCTAAAAGAAGCAAATAAAACTGCATTTCACACCCCCATCTATAATATCACTTGAACAAAGAACTGCAGAAACAGTGAGATAAACTGATAATTTTCAACCGAATTGTGACTTTAATACTAATTTTAGAAAGGAAACAGTCTTTCAAGAGAATTTCATGCCTATACTACATAGTTTTTTTGCAAATTACGTTCTTTTCTCTTCAATCGTCGTCGTTCAGACGAATGAGAAACGGTTTTTTTTTTTTTTTTTTTTTTTGTTTTTTTTTTTTTTTTTTTTTTTTTTAAATTGTATGGTTACTCTAATTACGTAGTTTTTCAAACCCGATGTCATACCTTGTGTGTGGTTTCATTTAACTCTTCATGTAGTCATTTTTAGCTCACGTTAGCACTCTTCGATTTGCAGCAACAGAGGACCGCCATCTTGGGGTAAAATAGAGGTTTTTTTTTATTGTTGATTAGTTTTAAGTTTTAGAAATAGTCAGTGAAAGTACATACAGTATTTTCCTGATAGGAATAGTTCAATTTCAGTAGTTATATATACAGGGTGTTTCACTGTGTTTGCCTCTGCAACTTATAAAATAATAGGTGACGAGAAATTTTAATGCGGTAGTTCAACACAAGAAATGTTACACTTTCTGCGGAGTTATTAACATAGTTTATTGTCTCATTTTCTAAAGAGTTACAGCACAAAGATAATTTTCTTTTAAAAGGAACAATAGTTTTTTTTCTATGGTGCATTGGATTCGTTGAAACCAGCTGCGTCCAAATCAATTTAAACTACATTCCTATCACTGTTAGTTTGGGAGATACAACCCTTCAAAGTTTAGGGGCTGGTGGTCATGAGAGTGTGCCCCAGGGGACAGCCACTCGGCCAGTCAGCTATGCTACCGCAGCCTCCGCCCCCGGAACTTTGAAGGAATGTAGTTTAAATTGATTTGCACGCAGCTGGTTTAAACGAATCCAATACACGATAGAAAAAAACTATTGTTCCACTTAAAAAATTATAGATTTATGGTGTAACTCTTTGGAAAATAATACAATAAACTATGTTCATTGCTCCGCAAAAAGTGTAACATTTCTTGTGTTGACCTACCGCATTAAAATTTCCCGTCACCTATTATTTTATAAGTTACAGAGGCAAACACACTTAGTGAAACACCCTGTATATATATATATATATATATATATATATATATATATATATATATTAGTTTGCTTGCAATAATAAGTGGAATAAAACGGGCAGCGAGTAATACAATCCTAGTGTGCTACAAGGTGTGAGAATTTGTGTCGCTGGCCCAAAGCAGGAAATCGGAGTTCGAATCCCGTTCAAGCACACATTTTGATCTTTGCCATTGGGTTTATTTCAGTGCCTTGAAATGGTCAAAATGTTTAAATATTTCGAATCCGTTACTGCGAGCAGTTACATTACTGGAGAGGGATATGCATCTCAGAGTGTCCGGACGAGGTTCCAGTGACACATGGTACCCCTTCCCCCCCTCCGCGAGGAAGAAAGAGACGCCAATGCTGAGGTAAACAACCGGACCCTTGCACACTGTTGCGAAAATAGGTCTATCGTAAAATGTAGTGGTATACGGAAGCAGAGCCGGAATTATATCCTCTTCGAGTAGCACATGATTCAAATTTATCGGCGATGATAAAACTGGGTTGACGTACGAGCGCGCAGACGTTTGCAGCAGAGTGGCGTAACGGTGTCTCACGGACGCTCGGGAGCTGTCTGCTGCCTGCGGTGGCCCGCGAGTTTAGAGGGAAGCCCCTCCAGTCTGCGCACGGTGGCCGCCGTTGCATCACTGACAATGGCAAGAGGATTTTCGCACCGTCCTCCATATTCCGTCATTTAATGCGATGGAGGATTAGATTAGAGGCACTGATCGCTTCCAACACCGATAAAGAGGAGATTCTCGTCGATGTAGGATATCAAAACTGTATTGTTGTCACTGAAAACATTAACGTATAGTTATGAAATTAATTGCACTTACATCTACAGACCATTCAGGTCGTAGCCTGAGGAATATATCATTGCTTTAAGGGCGATAACAGATACGAGAGGTAGTTTACAGTGAGAAGCAATCATGACTTATCTGGAATGCTATTGAGAAACTTGCGTATCTAGTGTAGGTTAGTTGGTTGGATGGATGTTTATGGGGGATCAAACTGCAACGGTCATCAGTCCCCCCGTATCTAATGTAGACGCGTGCAACAGATTCTTTATTCTTAGGATTTTTTCTCTTGGTATGTGGAAATGTCGAACGTGCTAAAACTGTACCATGAAGCGGACTGGAGAGACCAGAGATCATCTTTAATATCTTGGAGGATAACAACAGGAATGAACTTCATTCCCTTTATGAAAAATTTCTTTTTCCATTCCTTACCATTTCTTCCTTCTTCGAACGTTGATCCAAAATTTATTGTCACTACAAAAACTATTTTCTAAAAGAATTATAAATATTTATGATGTTTTACTTAAATACTGTGTTAATTAATTTTTTTATATATTTTACCATCACTTTGAATCGCTACGTATCTTCAGTTCAAAGATGTTAAAATGTTTGCAAAGCTATGGGACCAAACTGCAGTGGTCATCGGTCCCTAGACTTGCAAACTACTTTAACTAATGCTAAGGACATTACACAGAACCATGTCCGAAGGATGACTCGATCTCCCAACGGCAAACGGCAGCCCACACCGCAGCACGTAGCCCCAGTGTTCACGGATAATCCACCGCGGCGTCGGAGGTCCGAGTCCTACCCCAGGCATGGGTGTTTTTGTTGTCCTTAGATTAGTTTATCTAAGTTTAACTAGTTTGTAAGCTGCGGACTGATGACAAAGTTGTCGACTCCGATACATTTACAAACATTTTTGGGCCTCCGACATGGAGCACCCGCGCATTCGACCACAAAGCGTCTAGGAGTCTCCGGCCATATTTAATTTACATGGGATAGTAATTACACTACTTCTAAAAACAATTTCTGAAGTTTATATTATAAGATGTGCCACGAATGTCAATTTATTTTATGAAAGGCCATGATCGCTTGCACAGAAATTATTTGTTACACATGACTAGTTTCGACGGATCCAGCTACATCCACAGATGATAACATGAAAATCTGAGTATGGCAGCTAGATTTGCCGAAACTAGTCATCTGAAATAAATACTCTCTAAGCTAGCTATCTGGGTCTGTTGGACAATACAATCGTGGAATATCATCCCATGAAGTTATACATATTTGCGAATCAAGGTCTTCGAAATAGGATTTCAAAGAGATCGATCAAACCAGCTTAGATGAATCTCAAACGCTCACTGCTGGAGTAGCAGTGCCTGAAACATATTATGACATGAAAAACAGTTTACATTATTGAGTGCAACTGGCAGCAGTCTCCAGTATTCATAATAACAGCAAGGGATAAAAGTCAAACGGCCTTCATAATCAGAGGTTAGGTATGTCGAGCTCCATGTTCGACAATCTTCGCTGAAAGGAATCATACCACAGTATCAACACCAAGGGAGTGTAGACGTGGAATGAGACATAGTTCCGGCAAATCTAAGAATGGACCAATATCTGGCTGTAGTATTGCAGTGTGTGGCGTCGGGATCCTCACCGCACGTGACAAGTTCTGGAGGAAGCTACATCCTCGCCTCGCTGCTTCCTTCCTGCCCTTCATTCCGCGAACAGCCGCGTGTGGCTGGCGACTTTCGGCGCGCGGGGGCAGCGAACAGGGCCCTCCCCCCCTTGTACCCCGTCACCAGCCACGCCTCCGATTTCTTCATCTGCTTCACCGTCGATATAAAACACTCTTCGCCGCCACTCGCAAAACAGTCGACAAAGCGTGACAGTCGAATACACACACAATGGCGTGCACTGCTGCACGTGTTCTTGTGTCCTGCCTATTACTCGTGATGTTGGGCTACGTAACCTCAAGCCCTCTCTTCCTCAAAGGTGAGTCTGTACACAAGACATTTTATGTCATTTCTTCCTACCTATTTCCAAATATTTTTCCGTTTCGAGGAATCAAAATATAGGAAATATGTTGACCATTCTGTACGGAACATTCTATGCTTATATCTGTTTTGACTGAGGATCACTGTATAACGTGACAAACTCCAACTTGTGCCATAAATAAAACAGAGGACAAATCGCACCATTATTTGTTTGATGCATATACATGTAATTTATAGCCTCCCCACCAGGGTTCTCGAACTTGCCGTGCTGAATGAAGTGTTCGTAAACGACCGAAGGAACATTCAAAGCCGCTAAATTACTTCATCATTTCTCCCCGGACTAAAGTCCTTATGACTTATATTTGATTCCGAAGATGAAGGAACCACTTCTTGGCACTCGCTTCAGAACTATCCCAGAGATTCGAGAATCAGTAGACTGCTCCACCCGCACCATCAACAGAACGCCTCTTCTAACGGTATACTCCGCTTTTCACATTGCTGGCAACGGGTTCTACAAAACACTGGTGACTACTTTGAAAGCCAGTAAGAGATGCAAATTTGTAACGCTTTTGTGTCGATTGTGAATAAGTAGCTGCCACCGTTTATGTTCCAACCCTCGAACATCAGTTGTATTCACTGGAACTTGGTAGCTCAGCAGAATTTAAAGATCATTGTGTGGTTTCAGCTGGTTGTCACATACGTAAAGACCCTTGTGGAGGATCTTCCTCGCTAGATTCAGAGTTCGGTCAGTGGTGGAGGTGGATTAACATCATGTGTCTGAGGGACATGAACCATTTTGGTTGTGTTATTAGCTTTGGGCCAACAGCTGGTGCTCTTTGAAAGCAGCAGGCCCCTTGATCTCGATCTCTAAGTTGTGTGTCTTGTCCCACAGAGGGCGATCCCTGCCCGTCCCCCGGTGTGGGGTCCAGCGTCTGCCGCCTCGTGCGCCACTGCCCGTCTGCAGTAGAAGCCATCCAGCAGCGGCGGCCGCTGCCTCAGCGCTGCGGTTTCTCCGGCCTGGAGGAGGTCGTCTGCTGCCCAACAGAAGTCGAGGACCGCGAGGGCGACGACGCTGACAGCCGAGATGCGCGACGCACCAACGACGTACCCACCGGGCAAGACTCCACTCCACCTGTCTACCGGCGGCCCAGCTTGGCAGGTGAGCGGATGGATCACTATATCAGCACTTCTCTCTTCTTTATTTCTCCCATCACCATTTCTAGGCAACGAGGCCTTGAAGGCATTCAACACCTGTAGTACCACATGGACTCGCATTCTTTAATAATTGCCAAGAATAGGGCGATTCACTCCGGAATCCACATGCATTAGGATACATATGGCACAGATTGCTTTGGGCGTATGCGGATGTAATGTCCGATGCAAAGGTACCTATTCCAGGTAGAATGATGTGATCGTTGAAACAGCGTGTAGCTCCACGATTAATAAATTCTGTAATTCTGCCTAATATAGGGCGTTACAAAAAGGTACGGCCGAAAATATCTTATGTGGACATGTGTACGGAAACGTTAAATTTCCATGTTAGAGCTCATTTTAGTATTACGGATGAGGCTTCATTCCAACGTGATCAAACAGTAAATTTTCACTACCAACATGTGTGGGCTGACGATAATCCGCACGCAATTGTGCAATCACGCCATCAACCCAGATTTTCTGTGAACGTTTGGGCAGCGAATCCCCCCTCTGGCATGGATAATAGTGCCGTCCTTAGTATAAGGTAGTTCGTAAGTAGTTTGTGAGTCTAGGGACTGATGACCCCGTAGTTAAGTCCCATAAGCGTAACAAACATTTGAACATTTTACCGCGGTGGATTAGCCGAGCGGCCTAAAGCGTCTCGCTGCGGAGCGCGCGGTTTCTCGCCGTGGAGGTTCGAGTCCTCCCTGGGGCATGGGTGTGTGTGTTTGTCCTTAGGTTAGTTTACCTGTGCCAGAAACATATATATATATATATATATATATATATATATATATATATATATATATATATATATATATTCCGTCTACTTTTTGTATTTGCCAGTGACGATATGGACAAACTATGAAAGAAAGCGCCGAAACCATTTCCTGCACGTCTCTTTCATTCTAAAACCTGATTTCGGTCTATATCTCAGTAGCTTAAACTTTAACCTTTCTTAACATATACATCAGCTAATTAACGGATAGAGCTATAAACAATTTGTTAAGATCAAGAAGGTGTCATTAGCGTTAAATAAACTGTGCTTCATAATCATAAGATGTACTTTTACACAACATAGTGAAGATTTGACGAATCCTGGGTGTGTTGGCGAAATAACCGGAAAGCCTGTACTTATCACACTCAGTATGATCAGTTATATGTAGATGGATCATAATAGTATATTTAACACTATGCTCAACAGATGGATGGATGGTACAAGATAACTATTGTTTTGTTCCAAGAAGTGAGACGAGTTTTTGGGAAATTTAGCGAATATTCGAGGAAAAGTAGTATTCACTCGCTTATAAAGGCTTGTTTGCTGGTTTGGACAGAAGTAAATCGTGTAGCAGAAGCACGAGGCGTTCATGTGACTCGTCACCGGTACATTTATATTCTGGCAATAAACGTACGTACAGACGTGACAGTAGCAAAAAGGGGAGTTCGTATATGAATGTGCCGGTGATTTGCTGAGTTGTCGGTACGGGTTGTCCAACGTGTTTAGGATGCTGCACCATTCGCCAAAATACATGGCGTGAAAACAGAAATCGTGACATGTTCTTGACAGCAAATGCGGACGTCACAACTTGTCAAAGACATTCCGTCTGATAAGCAACAGGGACTGCTCGTGTCCTGAAATGCACGAACATTTGAACCAGTAGTCGAGCGTACAGTGCGAAGGGAATTTCCTTACCCGGAATCGGGTGTATCGTAAAACGTAAAAGTTTACAGTGGAAGCCTTCAGGGCGGTAAACAACACAAACATTACGCATAAACTCAGCTGATTTAGTGAGTTACAATGAGTTAATTTTGTCTTTTAACATCTAGATCGCCAATGTCCTTATCATTTGTTCAACCTGTGGTATGAAGTGGTTTCACAGATTGGCTTCTAACGTTTTGGCGTAGTTCATTGTACCGTGGCTTGGCAGCACCCTTCAAATTACCGAAAACACTACCAAGATATTCATTATAATATTCTTGGTAACCAACTTACTTTCGTCGTGACTACGTTGTGGACACTGCTGAATTCAGAGCTGAGCATACATACTATCATATCATACTTTGACGAAGATTTCAGCAAACTATCATATTTAGACTGGCTCGATAAAGCATTTTATTTTAATCCTATAGAGACTTCCTGAGACCATTTGGAGCAGTGGGCGAAATTAAGGGTTCCAGCACAACCTATTCTGTTGATGGTACGAATGGAGCGGTGTACTGCCTGTCGATTCTCTGAAACAGTTCTGAAGTGAATGACTCGAAGTGTTTGTTTCATCTTCGGAATCAAAGTCGCAATGACTTAAGTCCAGGATGTATGGTGAATGGTACAGTCAAAGCTCCGGTATGGTGCAAGTTACAATGGTTCTCGTGTACGACTGTGATGGTGTTATAATAACGCATTACGTTCCTCCACGGCAGACCGTCAATGCACAGTATTACAGTTCATGTTTGGAGCATCACCTGGAACCAGCTTTGCGAAAGAAGCGGCTACACTTTCTGCGCAACCCACCCAACATTTTACTCGACAATTCACGGGCGCATACAGCGCAGGCTGTGGCTGCTGTGTTCGGTCGATGGAAGTACTGTACCATCCACCATAATCCCCAGACATAAGATATAGTGACTTTGATTTGATTCCGAAGATGAGGGAACCACTTCGTAGCATTCGCTTCAGAACTTCTACAGGCAGTAGACCGCTCCATTCGCTCCATCAACAGAACAGGCTTTGCTAACGGTGTACTATGTCTTCCACATCGCTGTCAACGGGTTTTACACAACGCTGGTGATTACTTTGTGGGCCAGTAACAGATGCGAACATGTAACACTTTTTCATCGGTTGTGAATAATTAGTTGCCACTATTTAAGTTCCAAACCTTGTACATCAGTTGTCTTCCCTCTAACATGGTAGCTCAGCAGAATTTAAAGATCAGTGTGTGCTTTCAGCTGGTTGTCACGTACGTGAAGGCCCTTGTGGGCTATCTTCCTCAATTGAGGCTTCTGTCAGTGCTAGAGGTGGCTTAACGTCATGTGTCCTAGGGGAAAAGAGTCTGTTTGGTTGTGTTATTAGATTTAGGCCAACAACTGATGCCTTCTAACATGTTGGCTGCTGCGATGAAGTCAGAGGCGCGTCAGAGCCGCCTGCTGTGGCCGCCGGCAGCCAGCGTGTTAGAGCAGCAGTCTCCTTGGTCTTCAGTCTGCCGCGGCTGCTAAACCTGTGTGTTGTCTTCGCAGAGGGCGAGCCTTGCCCATCCCTCGGTGGCGAGTCAAGCGTGTGCCGGCGCGTGCGCCACTGCCCGTCTGCAGTAGAAGCCATCCAGCAGCGGCGGCCGCTGCCTCAGCGCTGCGGCTTCTCCGGCCTGGAGGAGGTCGTCTGCTGCCCAACAGAAGTCGAGGACCGCGAGGGCGACGACGCTGACAGCCGAGAGGCCGAACACACCAATGACATACCCACCGGGCAAGACTCCACTCCACCTGCCAACCAGCGACCCAGCGAGGCAGGTGAGCAAATGGGCAACCTCTCTCTTCTTTATTTCTTGCCGCCAGAGAATAGCGCAGCGGTCAGAGGAGGGTAACTATACCCCTGTTTCCTCTTCTACATCTACATCTACATGGGATACTCTGCAAATCACATTTAAGTGCCTGGCAGAGGCACGCAAGAAGAAAGAACACCTGAATCTCTCTGTTGGAGTTCTGATTTTTCGTATTTTATTCTGATGATCATTTCTACCTATGTAAGTGGGAGTCAACAATATATTTTCGCATTCGGAGGAGAATGTTGGCGATTGGAGTTTCGCAAGTAGCCCACGCGCAGCGATAAGCGCCGTTGTTGTAATGATTCCCATCCCAGATCCTGTATTATTTCAGTAACGCTGTCTCCCCTGTATCATGACAATACGAAACGAGCTGCCCTTCTTTGGACTCTTTCGATGTCCTCCGTCAAACCCACCTGATAAGGAGCCCACACTGGGCTGCAATACTCCAAAAATGGACGGACAAACGTAGTGTATGCAGTTTCTTTTGTAGTTCTGTTGCATGTTTTAAGGGTCTGCCAATAAAAATCAGCCTCTGGTTCGCCTTTCCCACGATATTATCTACGTATTCTTTCCAATTTTCTGCTTCTAACAAGTGGTTTGCACTAGTATCGGTGGGAGACGTTGTTAATAGACCACACAATTTGATACCGACTTAATAAGTGATGGGCGGTACAATTCCTTCGTTAGCTCGTTTTCCTGGTGAGGCACCATAGCCTCGGTTTTTGTTGTACAGCTCAGGAGAGTTCATGCTGAATGAAGCAAGGACGACGGGGGTTTAACGTTCTGACGTTATCGAGCTCATTAGAGAGATCGAAGTTGAAGTACAGTTATTGCTAGAGACAAGCAGGGTCTACTGCGGTAGGCAACTGGGCTACTACAGTCTGTCGCGCAGATCGGTCAACTTAATATAGCGTTGCTGTGGAATGGCAATTGAGCCTTAATAATGAGAAGAGTGAAGCCGGTAAACTTCATTTACACGATCAATCAGTCGAAACTACAGGCCGTAAATTGAACTAAATACCTGGGAGTAACAATTACAAACAAATTGGAAAGAACACACAGAAAATATTGTAGGGAACTGGAAACAAAGACTACGTTTCGTTGGTTGAATACTTAGTAGATGCAACAGTTCTGCTAAAGAAACTGCCTACACCACACTTGTGCGTTCTATTTTGGAGTCTTGTTCCGCACTGTGGGATCTCAACCAAGTTTGAATGAGAGACGATTTAGAGAAACTTCAGAGAAGGGCAGCTGGTTTTGTATTAGCGCGATATAGGGGAGAGAGTGTCATGGGAATTGTAAAGTATCATTAAAACAAGGCATTACTCTTTGCGATGAGATTTATTTGCGAAATTTCTTCCACCAACTTTCTCTTCCGAATGCGAACATATTTTGCTATCACCCACCTACATATAAGGACATGACCATCAAAATAAAATAAGAGAAATCAGATCGAAAACGGAAAGATTTAGTTGTTCCTTTTTCCCGCGTGCTATTAGAGAATGGAACTGTAAAGAAACATCAAAAAACCTATTCGATTCAACTTATGCCATGCAGTTCAATTTGACATGCAGAATACGTAGATGTAGACGTAGATGTAGAAGAGAGAACTGAACCGAAACAATGTCCTGTCCTGTCGGTACCCGAGAACTCAAATGTAACATCTAAGATAATTGTTCTTGACCTATATCTGCACGTGCCCTTGTAACAAAGTGGCGAAACGGTGTTCACTTGCGCCCGAATCAGGTAGCAAATTTCAGCTGTGCTTTACCTCTGACGGGATCCTCTTTGCAATGTTGCCACTCTGGTTGCGCTGTTACTGCAGTGCGTCTGTCAGTGCTCCATATTCTATCTCTCCATTTCAGCCGCATGTGGACTATTAAACGTTGCATAGATCTGCAACGAAAAGGTCTTTGTGTATCGACTGTATCCTAGTCCTACTCGTACTACATCAATTTTATGTTTTAGTTGATAGGAAAATGTTTTATAAACTGACCTGGATTTGAGTTTAAAAGAAAGTTCTATTATGACCTTCCGTCGTGTCTGCCGTATTACTTTAATTATTGTCACTTGTAACTGACATGCCACTACCACACTATGACAGCTCATGTTCCCAACTTCTTAAAGGATACATAAATCTAAACTTCAGTTAATTTAATTTCTTATGTGTTCACAAGTTCGCAGCTTTACATACGTCGAAGTTTGAACTACTTAGAAAATGAAAAAACTTGCAGCTAATAGCTTACGTATTAAGATGGTAGAAAAAAGAGGTACAGCATTTCAATTAGTTCAAAAATATTCAAATGTGTGTATAGCTTATGGGACTTAACTACGTGGTCATCAGTCCCTAAACTTACAAACTACTTATGAAGTAGCTAACACTAAGAACGGCAGCAATATCAGTGCCCGAGGGGGATTCGAACCCCCGACCTTAGTGGCCGTGCACACCGTGACTGGCGCGCCGCAGTCCCCTCGGCCACCGCGGCGGCATTTCAATTAGTAGAATTATTTATATGGCGTCTATTATTTCCGGACATGTACAAAAAAATACCACTATCATTAATTATAAAATATGCTTCCCCAACTAGTAATTGACAATTTCAACGCGGGCGCATTCATATTCTCGATCCCTTGCGGCAATTCAGTATAGGCTGTGAGCAAGAGGAACTAATGCGCAGGGTGCACTAGCATCGTAGTGTGTTATAAGACAAGAATCTGGCTTAGAAAGGAAGCGTGCCTGGATAGCCTGATTGGGTAAGGCGATCATTGGCCCGAAGCGGGAATCTTGGTCCAGTACAAACATTCAACTTCGCCGTTGAATTTATTTCAAAGCCCTGAAGCGAAAGAAATGTTTTTAATATTTCGAATTCGTTTCAATTAGTATGCTGCAACCAGCGACGCTGTTTAGGGAGAGGGGGGGGGGAGAGGACATCAGAGAGACACCGGTTCTTGGGCAACCTCCCTGTCGTTCCATTCCTCACTATCTGTGAGCGAAGACCTCATCGGTACTTTGCGCTTCTCACTACAGATGACGTTGTGTTGCATCTGCATCAGATTTTTGTCGTTTGTTTTCTTTTGTCCTACCATTCCAATCCCTTTCCCTCTTCTATTATCCTCCACAGTCTTCCCACCTGGTAAGACAAAACACAACAATCATTAGTGTGTAGTGAAGTCTTAGTTTTACGACTGATTTCATACTTCTTACAGTACTATTTGGGTAAACATTGTAAGTATATGCGAATGATGAAGTAAAAAAGGAAAAATACGCCATTTGTCTTTTTCGTCGATTGGCATTTGTATCGCGTTCTATTTTTCTTGTCGCCATTTACACATAACATAACACCTTGGCGTAAAAACAAGTTATGCTCTCATTAGATTAATTTCTACATTTACTTTAAAAATAGGTTCCTTACTGTTTTAACAAAGCTAATATGTATTTTCATGTGGAGTGTAAACAGCGCACTGCCTTCATGTAAATTAGCTACGTTATTTAGTTTTAGCTTTCTTAGGTTAGTGACGCAAAGTATATCCGGCCACCGCTTAAAATTAATCATGCCAAATTCATAGTTAACCACGCCGACCCATTGCAGGCCGAACTAATACATAAGAAAGAGGAGAAGAATAATGTCTTTTATATACGAATGTTATATACTATCTGTATTACATTCCTTTTTCTCTCCTTCACAGCCTGCACTTCATACAAAAACATGCGGGGTCCAGAAGATCACATCTTACATGGAAAACTGGTTGAGGAAAACGAATTGCCACACATGGTGAGTCGAATCATATAATAACGTTCGTCATCATCTACATTTTTCTCATGATAAGTACAGTGTTTTTTTGGAGGGAGAAAATTGTCAGTCAATAACTGTTACTTTGTCTAAAACAATAAACGTTAAGTTCCATACATTACATGTACAGTACTACATATGACTATTGTAAGTAATTACTATATATTTTCGACATGATGCCTTTGGGCCAGTTCATTTTATATACAGGAAAGAATAGGTTGCTGCCACGATCGATTTAAAAAATATGTAAACCGTTTGTCTTTCTTTCAGGATGCTGAAAACTACATCAAATCTTAAATCTGCCGAAATAGGGCAAAATATAAAGATATTTTAAAGAGATTGTGAGCAATCTATGTTTTTTTTTTAATTTTTTAACAAAATACACTTATCAAGTATCAGGTCGTAAGAGAAAATGGCATATCACCGTGATTATGCATGTTAATGTGGTAGTTTTCAACCAGAAACTTCTTTCACGTAAATTAAGTAACGTGCGGCATAAGAACGAAAATTTAAAACCTGTTTCTCCATGCTGTCAATTTAAAAGCTTTCGATATAAAATTTGCGCCCTCTGTTCCATGTTACAACTTTGTAGAATGGAATTTGTTCAAAGTCGTACTTAGGGAGAAAATTGTCTCATTGTCGATGATGAACGACTTGTTATAACTAGACCTCAGACTTCTAGATTGTAAAGATCTTTAATTAGGTAACTAAAATAGGTTCTATCACTTACAAAGTAAGTTATAAAAATCAGAAAATATGATAAGAATCTGACATTTTATTGTATAGAAAGATTAATAGATTGACACGTCACAGTAAGTAATTAACACTTTCTCCAGATTTTCCGTTGTCTGTCAATAGCGTCTTATATGTCGAGTATGAGCGATAGACATGAACAGATGTCACCGGAGAATATTTAAACGCTGACCTGAAATTAGGCGGTTTCAATCACAAATTGGAGTAATTCGTCTTTGTATAACTTTTATTGCCTTTGTTTAATGAGGAACAAATTAGGTTTTTACCTAAAATCTGAGGTCTAGCTATAACCAAGTCTGATAAATATAGTGATGTCATTTGAAAATCTGGATCTTCAAAATAAACCAACATAAATTGATCAAATGGCGGTCAAATCCTTCAAAAACTTCTACATCAAATCTGCGGTATATGGCCAAAGGGTAGCAGAAGATCAGGGAAGCTGGAAATTACACTGTGTGTCATGGCGACGTTGACGTTCTAGTATATTTTTATGAATTGGGATTAGGGTTAATGTGCTGCTGATAACAATGTCATTGAAAACGAGATACACGCTGAAATTTTAAAAAAGTTCGAAAAGAAGTGAGCAGTTTTCTTTCGAAAAAACCCAATTTGTCACTTTCCTTGAGTATCTTAGGGAAACCATGTAAAATGTTACTCTGCAAGATATGGTGACGCTACAGTGTTCTCTTGGTTACCAGTTCATAATCATAATCTGTCTTACTTTCCCAATACAGATGGACGTTCAGGGGCATGTAGGTTTCACGAATGTATTCATGTATGATGAGTGTAAGTCGTATGTTTTCATGACACTGTGAGGAGTGGAGTCGGGAACAGTATGTGCCGCGGTGGAGTAGCCGAGCGGTCTAAAGCGTCTTGCTACGGAGCGCACGGTTGCTCGCCGTGAGGTTCGAGTCCTCCCTGGGGCATGGGTGTGTGTTGGCCTTAGGTTAGTTTACCTTAGTTTAAGTAGTTTGTAAGCTACGGACTAATGACCGCTAAAATTACAAACATTTGAACATTTTGGAACAGTGTGTGAGTCTTGTACCTGTTGCAGGCGGCGCTGGGCTACAGCCTTCCGGACACGGAGGGCATCAGCTGGCTGTGCGGAGGCACCCTCATCAGCGACCAGTTCGTCCTCACCGCGGCCCACTGCTGCGCCAGCAGGGTCACGTGAGTACCTCTGCTCTTGATTTTTCTAAAATGACGTTGAAACGTAGGAGAGAAGGAAGAGTAGGGTTTAACTTTCCTACGAGCAAAACCTCTGTTTTGTTCAGACTGGGGTATTAAATTAGGCATGTCCGTTATTACAAAAACGTACCTAAATGGTTTATAGACGATTTGGTTGTTTTTTATAGCTCTGAGTAATTCATTTATGACATGAGTAATTATGGCTGACAGCTTCCTTACCGGGACCATCCTGTGTGTCTGTTCTAGGGGGAGACCACTGAGGGTTCGCATGGGAGTGAATAACCTCACGGCGACAGCAGAGAGCAGAGATTACGAAATCTCAGAAATCGTGATGCACCCGAAGTACAGGAGACGCCAGTATCACAGCGACATAGCCCTGCTGAAGCTGGACAGGAAAGTGGAGTTCAGCGACGCCGTCTTCCCCGCTTGTCTGAACACACTGGAGGGAGATCCGACCAGCTACACAGCCGCTGGTTGGGGAGCCACGAATCCTGCCGGTAAGTGGAGTGGCTGTCCTGTCTCCAATATTAGTGCCCAGCAATCGAGTCCAATCATATACCTCCTACACTATTAATTCTGTTTCCAAAATAGAAACTAAACATTTCTTTGTTAGTAACCTTCCCAGTCGAACAAACCTATAGCGTTACCTTTTTTGACACTAACAGTAGTTGCCTTTACATATTAGAGCAGTGTGTCCGAGTTTGTAGCCGCGGTGAAGTGGACAAGCGTTCAAAGGCGCCCAGCTGCGGAGCATGCGGCTGCTCGCCGTCGGAAGCTCGAGTCCTCCGTCGACCATGGGTGTATTTGTTGTCCTTACCATAAGTTAGATTCAGTAGTTTGTCAGCCTGATACTGATCATCACAGTAGTTATGTCCCACAGACTTACGAACACTTCAATTTTTTCAGTGTTTGTTTGTGTATACGTATTGGATACAAATCTTCAATTTTGTTCCAGTCTTAATGAAATTAAGAGGACGGTCGCCGTAAGTGTAAGAATCACGTATAAGACACAATTCACGAAAAATGACGTCAGGTATGAAAAACAATTCGGAAAACTCCTTCATTAAGCGATATTGCTGCTCATTTTCTCCTAAATCACTGAATTGATTTCAACCAAATTTGGTACACATATTACTTACAGAGAGATACAACTGCTGTAAGGATAAGAAGATACCATATACACATGATCTAGGACATATGACGTCATAAACAATGGGAATCGCAAAAACGTGCCACATCGTCTGATGATACTTTATTCATACGGTATGAGAGTAAATTTGGACTTGCAACACACATTAAACATAACTTCAAAATGTTTTGTCGCTGTCAACCACAGCAAAATTGTGAAAGGGAAACAGCTTCTTGCTTACTACTTTTCCGCTTTTCATGGCTAAACTACGTCATTCGGTATGACGTTACAATTTATAATTTCTACACTACAAGTTGTACTCTCATGATATTTTGCAGACAGTATACACACATACAGCTGAACGTACCTTCAAAATTAAATCACAGTACGTCATGTTGTTCAAGAGATATGAGGTCATAAACAGTACCGTTCATGGAAAACCGCTCCATCACGCATCATGTTTTAATCTATTACTTTTGCTACTGACTGTATTCCCTAACAGATTTTACCGACACGCAGTATTTACACAAATGGATATATACCTGCAAAATTATACAATTGCACAACATATAATTCAATAAATATCTTATCATGCACCACGTTTTAACACATTTACGTATTTACTACGAAGACACTTCTGTACTCCTCTCAGTTTAAAAAGAAATCCTAAAATACGACAGTGCAGTTGACAAATTTGAACCAACTTTGAAGCGCAGACAACTACAGGCGAAAGCAACAGACTTCTATAGAGTTACAAAGAAAGGAGAGAATGAAACAATGGACATCCAACAAGTACCCACTATTTCCGACATATCTACTTTTTAACTTCAAGAGACTGCAGTTTCCAGTAAGACTTGTATTTTCTATTCCGATTAATAAATGACAGGGCAATCTATTAAATCCTGGAGAGTGAATTTGACGTTTCCATGTTTCTCTTGCTTGCTCATGGGTGGGTTCACCAAAGAATTTATTCATATTATTTCCTGGACAAGTAATAACAGATAATATTTAGAGTCAAGTTTGGAATTAAATGAATGTATGAGTGTTACACACAATTTTCATTTTGATTACTACCTTTCTTTGAGTCTGTATAGTAATAATTTTGTACATTGCCGAAGATGGCTTTATTTCTAATATATTCTTCCATAAATATATTTTTAGAAAACAGAAGGTGGACAGAGAGGGAAAGGATAGGAAAACTACTACTCAAGGCTCGAATAAATAAATAAATAAATACCTGAAAAACGCAGGATTTTCAGTTACTCCTACATAAAAGAAGGAAGTGCGTGTTCTGAAATGTAACTCTCACTGCCGAACTCAAAGTACTATGTCAGTTCAGTCACAATTTGCCACACTGTAAAACGAAGCAATACGAGGTAGGCAGAGGAAGGATGACAGGTAGATCTATTGTCATTCAAAGCAATCTGTTTGTACTACAGTGCATTCACATAGTAATATTTATAAATGACCTTCCACTGCAGTTTGTTCCATCTAGCCTTACTCTGCCAAAGGTATGAGCCCCGGTGAAGTGGCCGACCGTTCTAAGGCACCTTGCTGTGGAGCAGGCGGTTGCTGGCCGTCGTGGGTTCGACTCCTCCCTAGGGAATGGTTACGTGTGTCGTCCTTGGGTTAAGCTGTTCGTAAGCCTAGGGACAGATAACCAAAGAAGTTGAGTCCCGTAGATATACTAAATTTTAACTGTTTTTGCACAGACTTGTTTTAAACCACCTTGATCGTGAAAGAGAATATGACTTTTTTTTAACCTAACAAAGTCATTGGTCTCCCTTGGTTTCAGGTACACGACCGAGTTCTGCCCTTCTGAAGACTACCATTTACCCATATGGAATATCAGACTGCCAAAACACATACAAAGAGAAATTTCCCAAGGGAATGGAGTCATCGTTAATCTGTGCTGGAGATCCAGAAGGAAAGACGGATACCTGCGTTGTAAGTATTCTGTACAGAACGGACGCCTATGGCGTATTAAAAAACGTACAGATATGCAGGCAGGTATGAAAGCCAGCCGATATTTCGGCAGGAGCACACCCTGGGCGTTGTCAAGACAATACTGCAGCGAGGAAGCAATGAGCAAACGACATTTGAATCCTCGATTCTCAATGACTACAGAAAGTCAACACACACCGAGCCAGCAAGCAAACATCGCCATCATTCGACCAAAGATGAAAACCAATATCAATATTGATACACTAATAAAATCAGTTTACAGCGGGTGAGTAGGATTAATTTTTTCCCTCTGCCTCTGTCCCAAACTAGAGGGACAAAATTAACGCCACCTCACCCGCTGAAAACTGATCTTCATTATTGATATTGCTATTGGTTTTCATCTTTGGTCATGTGATGGCGCTGTATGCTAGATTAGATTAGATTAATACTTGTTCCATAGATCATATATACGATATTTCGTAATGATGTGGAACGTGTCAGTTTAGTAAATGTTGTCTACACTTGACAATCAATATTTTAATGATTTTTATTACTTTTTTTGTTTTTATTTATTTATTTTATTTAATTTTTTTTAAGTTTTATCTAAAAATTCATCTACATTATGGAAGGAGTTGCCATTCAGAAAATCCATTAATTTCTTTTTAAATACTAGTTGGCTATCTGTCAGACTTTCGATGCTACTTGGTAAGTGACCAAAGACTTTTGTGGCAGCATAATTCACCCCTTTCTGAGCTAAAGTTAGATTTAACCTTGAATAGATGGATTGCTAAGGATGTGTTGTTTTTCTGTTGTGATTGAGAACGAGGTTTTAAATGCCGTTGCACAGTATTGCCTTGAGAATGTATTGATGCCGAAATATCTGCCTATGCCGAATTTCAATACCTGGCTGTATAGCGGCAATATTTTTTTGATATAGAATACTGTCCAGTAACTTAGGACGAAGATTTTGTCTCGTTTCTCACTTCTGGTTTGAGGTACTCTCCAGTACCTGGTGAGCTGTCCACTAACAGAGTGCTCTTGGTTGGCAGGGCGACTCCGGCACGGCGCTGGTGACTGACCGGTCTGCACCCTACACGGCGTTCGGCGTGACCAGCCTGGGTCCCAAGCCGTGCGGCGGCCGCGTGCCCAGCCTATACACGCGCGTCTCCCACTACCTCGACTGGCTGGAGGCGCGCGTCTGGCCCTGAATATGACTGACGCACCCGACAGCCCAACACCACCAAGAAGATAAGAGCCTCACAACTGAGAGGCCGCAAGCGCTGGCTGACTGGCCAGAAGCTTCGAGGCAGTGGGCGTGCCCCAGCGGCTGGCCAGTCAGCTAGCGCTCGCCGCATCTCGGTGTGACGTGGCGCGGCCTGTTGTGAGGCCTCGTCTTCTAGGTGCTGTTGGCCAGTCTTCAGCACAGCCGACACACGGCGTCTACAAGCTCAATTTACTTGTCTGTGTAATACAGGCTACTAGTCAATCTGTGATATGTTACATGTGATACAGGGCAATGTATTTATACATCCTCACCTGTTAGCTGCCAACTGTGATTAAGAAAGCCTTTAGCATAATATATATGTACTACAAGTAGAATTATGTATAAAATATGTTAAAATACTTGCTCAAATAGCTGTTAGTTTAATATTTCACTTCAGTCCTCTGTTACATTACTAACTCTTTCTTTTTTTCATTCCGACTGTATCATTTATGTATGAAGATCGGTACCAAATTTATAAAACTAAAATGCTGAGGTAATGGCCAAGCAGTCCAAGACGCTTAGCTGCGAATGGCGCCACAGTTCGCCGTCTGAGGTTCGAGTCCTCCCTCAGGCATGGGAGCATTTGTTGTCCTTAGCATAAGTTAGTGTAAGTAATTTGAAGCCTAGGGACTGCTGGCCAGAGTAGTTAAGTCCCATGGATTTACAAACATTTGAACATTTGAAACTAGAATGTCTATATGATTTCTGGCTATTGTAGTATTATTATTATTATTTTGTTTTCAATATTTCCAAGCTGAAGGAAAGTATATAGTGTAAAATGCACATCAAACTCTGACTCTTATTCAGAGTTTTGTCTTAGGCGTGTAATAATGCTAAGCATTTACGTTAAAATATTGTTTTTAAAAACTGTGATACAAGTATGTGGTAATGTTTTAAATTACTGCAAAACCACTTATGAAACGTCACTACTTGTTCATTTTCTGTCTTTTTCCAGAATGGAAATAATAAAGGAAATGCATACTGTAATCTTAATAAGATGTAACCTGTTTTACTGTGATAGTAATTAGTGAATATTTATATGTTCTTTGTAATTTATATTTTTAATGTTATCCTCATATTCTGTTTACATGATAGTAATGTAGCAATGTTGTTTGTTTACTCATCATCTCATTGTGTAATAAAATACATTTTATATATTAATTCTTTTATTTTTTACAAAAACATACTGATGTATGTATGTTAAGTACTAAAATGAGAGTTCGGTGCATGCAGTACGTACGCAAACAGTAATTTTTAAATATACTTCCCATACAGCACAGGATATAAGATTAACCTTAACTAGAGTAAAGACTGATGGAATTTAATGCCCGAAAATCAGTCGAAAGGAATTAGATTAGGTAATCCGACAATAAAAGTAGCTAGTGAGTTTTCTTATTTTTGTAATAAAATAACCTCTCATGGCCGAAGTAAAAAAGATATAAAATTCAGAATGACTATGGGAAAACATGCGTCTCCGAGGAAGCGAAATTCGTTGACAATCATTATTAATTTAAATGTGAGGAATTCCTCTCTGAAACCATTGGTCTTGAGTGTAGCATTGTATGGGAGAGAAACATGGATGGTAAGGAGTTAAGAAAAAACGTGGTATTACAGGGATGTCTAAGGTGCCTTTCTACGGAACGCGCGGTTGCTCGCAGTCAGAGGTTCGAGTCCTCCCCCGAACATGGATAAATGAGCTGTCCTCAGGTTATTTTAACATAGTTTAAGTAGTTTATCAGCCTAGGGACTAACAACAAAAGTCCCACAGATTTACAAACATTTGAGTTTGACCTTATTGTCACTGCGAGTGTGAGTCGCAACGTCTAATGTTTACATTGTTCTGGTTCCTTCGTTATCTTACTGACACCTTTGTAGGTTGGTCCCTTAATTTACAAACCAAGCAACGTTCTCAGACGGCCGCGTCGATCTAGGCAATACACAAACAAGGTCATGTCCTCATGTACTGTCATATATACTAATAAGAAATCTGTAAATATAAGCCTGTCACTGTTCACATCAATCTTCAAAACTACTTGACTAATATTCATGCGGTTTTCACAGAAAACAGGAGAAAAGATTGGGTTAACATATAGGCATAATTTTATCAAAATCGGATCACGAGGAAAAAAGATGTAACCGTCGCGTCTCTTTGTTCGACCATTAAAAGCCTCTTATCTCTAAAACGAATTTGAAAGATGTAACCGTCGCGTCTCTTTGTTCAACCATTGAAAACCTCTTATCACTAAAACGAACTTGCATGAGGTGTTCACAGGTAACTTCAGCGTAACTCTGTATAACATATAAACTTTGATTCAAAAAATCGAATCTCGGAACAAAAGAATATCGTAATTTTAATTTTTTTTATCTACGACCGTAATGTCTGTGTCTCTTTGAACACGTTTATCTCCAAAACTACTTGACGAATTTTCGTCGGTTTTCACACGTAACTTGAGTATATCGTGCCGTTATATAAAAGCTTCAATAATTAAAATCAGATCAGAGGAAATAGAGATATCAAAATTTAATCATTTGTTTAATAGTCATCGTCTATGCCTATTTGTTGAGGATAATCTCCAAACTTACTACACGAACTTTCAAGAGTTTCCACATATAAATTGAGAATGGTTTGAAGTGTAACATAGGCTTCATTTAATCAAAATCGGATGAGAGGAAGGAATGGTATCGTAACTGAAAGTTTTATGTGTGTATGATGCTCATAAGTGTGGTGTAGTACAAGAAATCTCCAAGAATACTATACAAAATATCATGGGGTTTCATAGGTCAACTGGGGCAACGTATAAGCTTAATTTCATCAAAATCGGTTCAGGAGAAGAAAAGATATCTCAATTTGTAGTTTTTGGTATATGCTATGCTTCAATTGTAGCATAGTATAACAAAGATCCGGTAGAGGCACTGTTACTTACATAGTATACCAAATAAATAATATGGCGATGCTGCGTTTTTTATTCTCAGAACTAAGGTGTAATACAGTAAAACAAAGGCTACGATTTTCCTTACGGCAGCGGTGTACTGTATTTATATTGGCAACAGCCGTTAAATCCTTTTTGAAAAATCAGTCACGTACAATGAGGGGAATAATTGTTTGTGTTGATACTCGAAATAAATAATTAATGTTGTTCCGATTAGTAAATTAATGATCCCCCTAAAGCAAATCTTTAGTTGCCAAAGTTACTAAACCGCTGCTATTGCAAGTAAAATCTAACCCCAGTACGATATATATATATATATATATATATATATATATATATATATATATATTATATATATATTATATATATATATATATCCCACATGCCTAGCTATGCCATGGAAAGAAAAAAGGTGCTTCTTTCCACGGGTATCATTTGAATTTAAAACATAACGACGTTCCTTCACGTCTTTCGATGTTTTCATTTACTAAGTTTCCTTTCTGATTTCGGTGCTTAATTATTACATCTTGAGTCCATTCTGTTTAGGTATGCCTAGAAAACGGTGTAGTACAGTACATAACAAATAGATACCATGTTAGTTACATAATCCACCAAAGAACAGTTGGAGCTGCCGCATTTTTAATTCTTTAATTTTTTATTTCTTTTCGATGTTTATGCCACAGAACAGCAACGAACTACTAAAGGTGCTGTTGGTTTTGTAGTGGTGGCAAGAAACAATACATGATCGTTGTGTGCCTAACAGAAGTATTTTGAATTAAGAGCCGCAATCTTCTATGCAAATACATACTAGCATTGAACAGCAAGTTGCTGATTACACTTTGTATATTCACAGCTTAACGACATTTCTTTGCTTATTTTGACAGGGAACATTTCGATTACAAACATAACGACATTCCTTCGTCTCTATCGATGCTCTAATTTACATAAGATTTTTAGCAAGGAAACAGGAATATATGTAGTTCCCTTTCTGATTTCGGCGTATCCTCATTACATTTTTAGTACGTTCTTTTCAGAAATACCTCGAAAACGGCATAGTACAGGAAAGGATAAAGTGAGGCGACGGTAGTTACGTAGTACACCAAGAGGTACAATTTTACTTAAGGCGCCGTGTTGTGTGTTGATGTTGGCAATGGCCGTTAAATGCTTTTTCAAAAATCATTTTTCCGTGAACAGATTTTTATGAAAGAAAGACTATATGTTGTCGCGATTTATGCTCAAGTTAGCTGTGAAAATCCCATGCAAATTCGTGAAGTAGTTTTGGAGATAATTGGTTTTAGTAGTTCAACAAACAGTCATGGCGGTTACTGAAAACACTTAAAATTACGATACCTTTTTTGTGATCTGATTATGGTAAAATTATGCCTATATGATGGTCCAAACGTTTCTCACATTTCTTGTGAAAACCGCATGAAGATTCGTCCAGTAGTTTTGAAGATTGAAGTGCACAGCGACAGGCGTACATTTACAGTTTTATTATTAGTACAGATAAATAACTGCCAGTAATCTTCCCTGATATAAATCATATCTTCAACATGTATATTAAATCTTCAGTAATTTAAGTAATTTTTACAGACACACATTCAACATTTCATATTACATCTATTTGTTTATTGATCTAGTAAACATATAATTTGCACTAACATGAGTGGTCAGCCGACAACTAAAGATCATTTGCATTTCAAACATGTATGATGATATACAGCCATATATTTTATTATTTATTACATAATATAATATTATAGTCGACGCTGAAAACACTATACTCTTGCATTGCCAAGTCATCTGCTCGTGACTTCAGGTGCCCAAGTATTTTATCTCTTGTCTTGGCAGCGAAGATACTGCTTTCGCGAGATGCGTCGATTCTCTCGACCTGAAACACACAAAAAGAAAAGTAAATGTTATGTTAATTAAGCTATAAATGACTGAAAACAAACTAAATTACGCTGATATTTATCTGCACGAATTATTTACAGAAGGATGGAATAGCTGCTAGAAGCCGACCTAGGGGAGGATCAGTTTGGGTTCAGGAGAAAGGTAGGAACATGGGAGGCAATACATACGGCTTATCCTTGATAGCTTTCGTAGATTTGAAGAAGGCTTTTGACAATGTTGATTGGAATAAACTCTAAGTTCTGAGGCAAGCAGGAGTAAAATATAGGGAGCGTAAGGTTATTTACAACTTGTACAAAAACCAGACAGCAGTTGTTAGAGTGGAAGGGCATGAAAGGGATGCAGTGGTTGGGAAGGGAGTAAGACAGGGTTGTAGCCTTTCTCCAATGTTATTCAATTTGTACACTGAGCAAGCTATAAAGGGAAGCAAGGAGAAATTTGGAGAAGGAATTAAAGTTCAGGGTGAAGAATTAAAAACATTGCGTTTTGTCGACGACATAGTAATTCTGTCAGAGACAGCAAAGGACCTGGAAGAACAGTTGAACGGAATGGACATTGTGCTGAAAGGTGCATATAAGATGGACATTAACAAGAGTAAAACAAGGGTAATGGAGTGTAGTCTAAGAAAATCAGGCGATGCTGAAGAAATTAGATTAGGTAACGAAACAATAAAGGAGGTAGATGAGTTTTGTTACTTGGACAGTAAAATAACAAATGATGGTCGCAGTACAGAGGATATAAAATGCAGAATGGCAATGGGTAGAAAAGCGTTCTTGAAAAACAGAAATTTGTTAGCCTCGAATATTGATTTAAGCCTAAGGAAGTCCTTTCTGAAGGCATTTGTATGGAGTGTTGCTTTGTATGGGAGTGAAACATGGACGATAAGCAGTGCGGACAGGAAGAGGATAGAGGATTTTGAAATATGGTGCTACAGAAGAATGCTGAAGATTAGGTGGGTGGATCGCATAACTAATGAGGAGGTACTGAATAGAATTGGGGAGGAAAGGAATTTCTGGCATACCTTGACTAAAAGAAGGGATCGATTGGTAGGACACAATCTTAGACACCAAGGAATCGTGAATTTAGCATTGGAGGGAAGCGTGTGGGGTAAAAACCGCAGAGGAAGACCAAGAGATGGATACAGTAAGCAGATTCAGACAGAACAAACAACATTTATCTGCAAGCTGATTTAGGAGACGGACTCGCGTAAAATTTGTGCATCTCTCACATTAATGTAGCATTCGCCAGAGGAGTGAAGAACAGTGGCAAGCTGAACTATTTTTGGCACCTCTAGCCATGCGTTATAGTTATGTGAAATGGTTATTTCAATGTACATCGCGACTTCAGCCCTGTTCCTGAAAACAAAATACAAATACAAAGTTGATTACTGAACTTCAGTTTCTCGAGGTGATAGTTAAACCTTTTTAGATCTCTCTTATTATGGCATAATAAACGAAAATAATTTTAAGATTTTAAGACTGTCGTTTGTACAGAATACCGTCGAACAGGCTAGAGCGGTCGACGTCATTCATGCAACACCAACGACTAAAACATATTCCACTAGTATACTTAGCTTACTTGGCAAAGGTAAGTTAAGATGAAGCCTCTCTTACGCATTGCAAGGAATTGGCAGAGCCAGACACACGGCTGCGGTGGCCGTCTGGGTCATTCGCCTCCAGCAGCTGTGCTGGTGGATCCCCGCGTTCCTCTCCATATGGCAGAGAACATGTCGGGATCGGAGCCAACACGATAGGTGGAGGCCGGAGGGGGGGGGGGGAGGGGGGATAAGAAACAGCACCTGGCACACACACACACACACTCACCACTTTTGCAAGCAAAACTTGTAGCGTCCTACCTCAAAGAATGTTTTAATTATGTTTCAGATATGACGCCATTTGAATGGCAGTATTAATGGTTTTGACAATTCTTTTACGAAAGTTAGTGGTGACAAAGATAATTTTTATAATCCCTTAGATGTTGTATATATTGTTCATATATTATGTTAATAATGTATGGTATGAGGTCTTTGGTGATCGGTGTTATCTTGTTCTAAACACGAAATATAACCAGCATTGAAGTTGTATGGCGTTTAATTTATGTAAAAAAAAATTGTAATCCCAAATAATTGTTCCTTTAGTGAGTTTGATACAACAAGTATGATGCCAATATAAAAGGAGGACAACCGTCATTACTTGAATAGGAGCATAGATATTCAAGATGCTAAATGGTTCAATAATTGTTTGAACAAGGTGAAGACGTTTCTTGTTTTACTGTTCTTTTTTGCAGTGTGACGTATAAAAAACTTTTGTGGATTGACTTCATACTGCAATTACGAATGCACATATACATTCATGAATAGGACACCACAAACTCTTGGAGTTCGAAAGAAGGTATGGTAGTATTCCTGCTGGGGTCTGCCTCACATGAACTGAAATTCCGTGGTTGATATAACGGCTTTGCTTCTAAAAATTCTTAGAAGTGTTGTTGTTGTTGTTATGGTCTTCAGTCCGGAGACTGGTTTGATGCAGCTCTCCACCCTACTCTATCCTGAGCAAGCCTTTTCATCTCCTCATTAGAACGACAACACACATCCACTTGAATCTGCTTACTATACGCGTCTCTTGGTCTCCCTCTGCGATTTTTACGCCACACACTTCCCTCCAATGCTAAATTTACGATTCCTCGATGTCTAAGAATGTGTCCTACCAAGCGATCCCTTCTTTTAGTCAGGGTACACAAAAGATTCCTTTTCTCACCAATTCTGTTTAGTACCTCTTCATTAGTTATGCTATCTACCCACCTAATCCTCAGCATTCTTATGTAGCACCACATTTCAAAAGCCTCTATTCTCTTCCTGTCTGCACTGCTTATCGTCCATGTTTCACTCCCGTACAAGGCAACACTCCACACAAATGCCTTCAGGAAAGTCTTCCTTACTCTTAAATTAATATTCGTTGTTAGCAAATTTCTCTTTTTCAAAAATGCTTTCCTTCCCATTGCCATTCTGCATTTTATATCCTCTGTACTTCAACCATCGCATGTTATTTTACTACCCAAGTAACAAAACTCATCTACCTTCACTGTTTCGTTACCTAACATAATTCCTTCAGCATCGCATTCCATTATTTTTGTTTTGCTCTTGTTAATGTTCATTTTGTACGCTCTCTTCAACACACCGTCCATTCCATTCAACTGCTCTTCCAGGTCCTTTGCTGTCTCTGACAGAATTGCAATATCATCGGCAAAACGCAATGTTTTTATTTCTTCTCCCTGAACTTTAATCCCTATTCCAAAGTTTTCCTTGCTTTCCTTCACCGCCTGCTCGATGTACAACTTCCCAACCGATGCTTCCCTTTCCTGCCCTTCGAGTCTAATAACTGCGGTCTGGCTTTTGTACAAGTTGTAAATAACTCTCCTTTCTCTGTATTTTACCCCTGCCAACTTCAGAATTTGAAAGAGTGTATTCCATTGTCAAACGCTTTCTCCAAATCTACAAAAGCTAAAAATGTAGGTTTGCCTTTCCTTAATCTATCTTCTAAGATAAGACGTAAAGTGATTATTGCCTCCCGGGTTTCCTACGTTCCTCTTGAATCCAAACTGATCTTCCCCGAGGTCAGCTTCTACCAGCTTTTCCATTCTCCTGTAGATAATTCGTGTTAAAATTTTGCAACCATGACTTATCAAACTCATGGTCCTGTAATTTTCACACCTGTCTGCGCCTGATTTCTTTGGAATGGGGATTATAACATTTTTCTTAAAGTCTGACGGTATTTCGCCTGTCTTATACATCCTACACACCAGTTCAAATAGTTTTGTCATGGCTGGCTCTCCCAGAGACTTTAGTAGCTCTGAGAGTATGTCATCTACTCCTGGGGCCTTGTTCCGACCTAGGTCTTTCAGGGTTCTGTCAAATTCATCTCTCAGTATAGTATCTCCTATTTCTTCTTGATCTACCTCCTCTTCCCTTCTTACAAGATCGTCTCTAAGTTCATTTCCTTTGTAGAGCTGCTCTCTGTACTCTTTCCACCTTTCAGCTTTCCCTTCTTTGCTGAGAACTGGCTTTCCATCTGAGTTCTTGATATTCATAGAGTTGCTTTTCTTATCCCCAAATGTCTCTTTTATTTTCCTGTAGGCGGTATCTACTTTTCCCCTTCTAATACATTCTTCTACAGATTTGCATTTGGCTTCTAGCCACTCCTGCTTAGCCATTTTGCACTTCCTGTCAATTTCATTTCTTAGTCGTCTGTATTCCATTTTGCCTGTTTCATTTACTGCATTTTTATATCCTCTCCTTTCATCAATTAAATTTAGTATTTCCTGTGATATCCAAGGATTTTTTGTAGGTCTTGTCTTTCTACCTACATTGTTCTCTGCTGTCTTCACTATTTCATCTCTCAATGCTACCCATTCCTCCTCTACTGTTTTATTTCCCCCTGTTTCTGTCAATTGTTGCCTAAATCTCACTCTGAAATTCTCATGAACTTCACGTTCCGTCCCATCTCCTTATTTTTCTACCTTTCTGCAGCTTTTTCATTTTCAGCCTACAGTTCATGACTAACAAGTTATATCTGCCCCTGGGTATGTTTTACAGTTTAAAACCTGTTTCCGGACTCTATGTCTCACCTTTATACAATCTATCTGATACTTTCCGTTGTCTCCTGGTCTCTTCCACGTATACAGCCTTCTTTTGTGATTCTTAAACCACGTGTTTGTTACGATTAAATCATATTCCGCGCAAAATTCTACCAGGCGACTTCCTCTTTCATTTCTTCTGCCCAGTCCATATTCACATACTATTTTTCCTTCTCTTCCTTTTCCTACTACCGAATTCCAGTCTCCCATCACAATTAAGTTTTCCTCTCCCTTAACTGTCTGAATAATTTCCTTTAGCTCCTCATATATTTCTTTGATCTCCTCCTCATCGGCAGAGCTAATTGGCATATAAACCTGTACTTCCGTTGTCGGTGTTGGCTTCGTATCTATCTTGACAATGATAATGCGATCACTGCGCTGCTCATAGTAGTTTACCCGCATTCATATTTTCTTATTCATTATCAGTCCTACTCCTGTGATACCCCCAACTGATTTTGTATTTATAATCCTGTACTCACCTGACCAGAAATTCTGTTCATCCTGCCTCCGAACTTCACTAATCCCCACTATATCTAGCTTCAACCTATCCATTCCCCTTTTTAAATTTTCTAATTTTCCTACCCGATTAAGGGATCTAACATTCCACGCTCCGATCCGTAGAATGCCAGTATTGTCTTTCCTGATGACAACATCCTCCTGAGTGGTCCCCACCCGGAGATTCGAAAGGGGGACTATTTTACCTCCGGAATATTTTACCCGAGAGGATGCCATCATCATATTTATCATACAGTAGAGCTGCATGTCCTCGGGAAAGGTAACGGCTGTAGTTTCCCCTTGCTTTCAGCCGTTCGCAGTAACTGTGTGGCAAAGGCACATTAGCTGATGTTACAAGGCCAGCTCAGTCAATCATCCAGACTGTTGCCCCTGTAACTACTGAAAAGGCTGCTGCCCCTCTTCAGGAACCACACGTTTGTCTGGCCTTTCCACAGATACCCCTCCGCTGTGGTTGCACCTACGGTGCGGCTATCTGCATCGTTGAGGCACGCAAGCCACCCCACCTCGGCAATGTCTGTGATTCATGGGAGTGACTGAACAAAACGCAATCACTTGATTTACATTGATGGACTGTTTCTTCGAAATCGCTCACATTAACTGAAACATTATTCACAGCAATAGTCTGGATGAGCTGCCTGAGTATATTCAGAAGTGAACAGCAATACTGGGACTGTGGATCAGTCTGAGTGCTTCAAGGTGGATGATGTTGGGCTGTCATTGTACAAGAACTTGAGAAAAGAGGAACCCTGGCAAAATCTGCCGCAAGTCTTACAAGGGGAACACCAAGTATGGTACCAAGGGATTTTGATGGGTCGTAGATATGTTGTGATGGAATTCATCCAGTCCATTAGCCTAAAAGGATTTATTCCAATGGGCCTTGATTTCTAAGAAAACCGAGATCAAATTCGCAGCAAATTACCACGCGTAACGTGTCTACTTATACATGGCGGTTGCCGTCCAGCGTTACAGCGTGGTGTAATCGGCAAGGTGTTTGGCTCCCATGTAGGAGACGAGGGTACGATACCTAAGCAAAGAAAAATATATAAAGAAAGAAAAACAAAAATAATGAAAAGTCAAACGATTAAAAAAAAATAACCAAGAAAATAAAAAAATAAAAAATCTTCCGCTTCCGGTCATTTATTTTTCACTTTTCTTCATTTCTCTTCTTTTATTGTGCATAATTACATGCCTTTATACCCACTCCTATGTTACAGCTTGGGTAAACAGTCAGGATAATAGCAAATAACACAGTAGCAACTGATTATTTTACTTATTGCGCAGTGTTATTTACTCACTGTCGCCATCGTCACTATCTTTAACACCTGTACAAAATTCTGGGTGATAATTGTCATAGAAGCACCGAAAACACAGAACATTGTAGCACCACGCACATCTAATAAATGCTACCGCTTTACAGCGCAAGGTGTTTTCATCAGCGATACTGGAAAACACTGGTCGTTCACATTCAAAAACAATGTTCGGTCGTCAAATAATTGCGACGCAAACCAGGCATATTTAATCATGGGAACAAGGACTGTTGCGCTGAACTGATGCAACAGTAATGAATGTATTCGAATCGAGTCTTCTCGTGAAGCGATTTCGCGATTAGCTGTTAATAATTCAGGAGCATGTTGTAGTCTTTTAATGCAAACGTTTACATAAGAATGGTTATAAATATACATAATTATGCACAATCAACGGACAGGTGTGAAAAGTAATTGACCCATTGAAACCAGGTCTCCTGTAGGGCAGACTCGCATCTTGCCGATTACACCACGCAGTCTCGCAGAGCGGGAACCGCCAAGTATAGGTAGACACATTACGCGTGGTAATTTGCTGCGACTTTGATTTCGATTTTCTTAGAAATCAAAGCCCATTGGAACAAATCCTTTTAGCTTGATGGTCTGGAGGAATTCCCTCGCGGCATACCTACGACCCATCAAATTCCGTTACTTGGTGTTCCCCTTGTCAGTGACCCTCTACGTACTATCATGCGCAAAAATAGCCCATCGATATGAATTGAGCTACGCCTGATATGCATGCATCCCAAATAACGCAGTGTTGTGGGTCCTCTATTTGCTTCAAATTCAAATGTTTGTAGTGCTTATGGGACTTAACTACGAGGTCATCGGTCCCTAAACTTACAAACTACTTATGAACTACCTACAACTAAGGACGGCACAAATATCCATGCCCGAAGAGGGATTCGAACCCTCGAGCGTACTGGCCGGGCAGACCGTGTCTGACGCGCCGCAGACCACTTGGCCACCGCGGTCGGCCTATTTGCTTCGCGGTACAGTCATTGGATTATAGAAACTGAATACCAGAAGATACCACTATAGTACAGTTTTCTTTACGGCAAGCATTCCACATGTCAACTAACGCCACGATATTGTAAATCCAAATAACGTGTTATTAATACGAGACATCCTTAACGCCTGTCAGCTCAACTTTACTGGAATAAGTGACTTTTAAAAGCCATTACATACTCATTAGTCAGTTAAATTTTACGACTTGCCTCTTCGGTCCCTGGAGATAATGTCTGCACCAATGGTCAACTCAGATGACCAATCGCGAGGCAGAATTAGGCAGCCATTGCGATTCGTTGTATTTTTATTTTATTATTATTATTTTTTTTTTTCAAAACTGTAATCTTTAATTTACGAAGATACTCAGTTTACTGAACGGCCAAGGTTGCGTACAAGAACCTGTCAATCGTAGATAAGGGACAGTATTAATTATATTGCAAATGAAACGAACAGCAATAACATTTACAATGTAGCACTTGAAAAACTGACCATTCGTGCCAACATTATCTTCAGGGACCGACGAGGCAAGTCGTAAAATGTTCCTCAATAGTCTGATTCAACAAATTGTCTCTCATATGGCAGTTCGTAATTCTTAGATAACCGTTAACACTGATGAGAAGATACCGATTTTACCACAGCCTCGGATTTCCTAAAGGTCTATAGAAATTCGAAGTAATTTTGTTACCTAAATCGTTGTCTTATAACTACTAAGCGTCGTTGCTATGGCCAGTGGTTTTGTATAAACAGAAAACTAACCAGATACTAAGACCTCGATAACAACTGCAAATGATCCATAGAAATTTCAACATTAACAGTGTATCTCCAGCAATTTCGTGGAACAAATATTTGTGCACATGTTTGGACTAAAATGAGGAAATACCTTGCCGGCCGCGGTGGCCGAGGAGACTAAGGCGCTCCAGTCACGGTCTTCACGGCCACCACGGTCGGGGGTTCGAATCCCCCCTCGGGCATGGATATTTGTGCTGTCCTAGTTTGTAAGTAGTTCATAAGTAGTTTGTAAGTTTAGGGACTGATGACCCCGTAGTTAAGTCCCATAGACTTTACAAACATTTGAAAATTTGAAATACCTTTTTCTGGTTCTGAAATGAAACGCACTATCTACTGCCAATGATAACTACGAAAAGCATTATCGAAACTCAACAACGAGAAACAGTGACATAGGTGACTACGTATCAAGGTGAGTAGAACATCAAAGGTTTTACTATTATCAGTTCACAAATCCGAAATTGAAAACAAATGACAGTTTCTGTTTTTTTTCCACTGAAACAGGAATCTTATAGAAATCATTGTCTATCTGTTAACAAACCACGGGATCCGTTAAATATACTTCACAGGTCACCAATCGCATTGAAAATGGTTACATGACGGAGATCCGAACCCCGTACATATCGGGATGATAACTAAAGTCAGACGTTAGAAATCGAATTTTGAAGCAGCAGCGAGATATTTGAATCTGAAATAAAAATACAATTTATTTTGCCTGAGTGGAAATAGAGCCCCGGATGTATGAAGTTTTATCTTATCTACTAACAGAAGTTGGAATAGTAACTGGCTATTATTACTTTAAATATTTAGAAATGCAAAATTTCAAAATAGGCTTTTCTATTATCAACGACTAGTTTCTGGCTGGGCTGAGCCCATTCTCAAGCCTGTCTTGTATGAGTAGTATGAACTAGTGGAACCATCTGATGAATTTGTAGAGATGACAACAGCATAGAGGACTTGAGCCGGGCTCAGGCCAGCCTGAAACTAGTCAATAATCAAAACATTTATTTTGCCACTTCGGCTGTTTAAATATTTAAAATAAAACTTTATTTCGCTAAAGGCCCAGTTTAAACTTGCTATAGCTTCAAATATAGAATGAAACTTTCACTCTGCAGGGGAGTGTGCTCTGATATGAAACTTCCTGGCAGGTTAAAATTGTGTGCCGGAACCGGAACTCGAACCTGGGATATTTTCCTTTCGCAAGCAAGCGCTGTACCACTGAGCTATCCCGTCACGACTCACGGTCAAAAGGTCAACCCCCCCCCCCCCTGGAGGTGGAGGAAGAATATGGGTGTGGCCAGACGTTATGTCGCCTCCATGGGGGGGGGGGGTTCGACCTTTTGACCTTGACCTCTTGAACTTGACTTCTTGACCTTGAACCTGTCCATGGGGGTTCGGAGGAGATAGTGATCATCAGCCTCACATGCGCATTGCAACATTGCGATCAAACTGATGACGTCACGAGGGTATCATATAACATACCTGTGGTACGAGGATAGACCACTGAGTCATCAAAAAAATCAATTGGCATTGGTACGAATTCAAACTGAGGCCACGCCCATATGCCGCCTCCATGGGGGTTCAGAAGAGATACTAACGCTGCGAGCATGTTACGAGACATGCAGTTTGCTGGAGGACCTTCGTCATGAAGTATCAATCCACGAATTGTGAGTTCTGTGAAATGCAAGCCATTTCATTAATGCTCTATTTCTCTTTTTTCTAATGATTTTTTCGACTAAGTATGACGTAAGGTATTTTATCTTTTGTAGTTCTTTGTAGCAGAAACCTCCTGCAACGGGTCGTGACAAAAAAGTATGTTCGTTGACTAGTCTCTTACATGGAAACCTAGCATCTTGCCAATTATACCACGCTGTATCGCTGAACGGTAACCGCCATGTATAAGTAGACACGTTACGCGTGGTAATTTGCTACGAATTTGACCTCAATTTTATTAGAAATCAAGGCCCATTGGAATAAATTCTTTTAGTTTGATAGTCTGGAGGAATTCCCTCACAACGTACCTGCGAACCATACTTAACAACCATTAATAACATGGGAAATTATTGAGTAAACTGAATAAGTTTATTTCTTACACACTGTGTTATTAATAGTGAGGGGATATATAAACAATGCTTTTTGTGCATACATTCTGTACTACTATGGTATTTGGGTTAAAGGAACTTATTTATTTCGCGTTTTGCTGGGTCTGAAATTATGCAGGGAAAGAAAATTGTAAGTTTAAGAGTGGTACAAAAATCGTACTTGGTACGTTTTTTTTGCGGGTTATGTTAATGCACTAATGCAAAAGAGTCCACAATGGTGCTGTAAATGCTATTGTGACTTTCGACTAGGGTCACTAACAACAAATTAATTCCACCTTCCTTATAGACTTAAAGCTGTTATTCAGCAAGTAAAATGGCATCAGAGAACTACTTCTTTTATTGAGGTGATATGCAGTACCTTTTTATAAATTGTTATATAATTTTCCGATATAGCGATTATAGTAATTTCTTTGGTATTGCAGTATGACTCTCTCTGTGACTTAATCTCTTTGGCAAAACAGATGTTCTGTATCAAGACATTATATACGATATGTGACATTTCTTAATCAATAAAAAACATACTTCCTAGCAATGAGTATCTCCTTTTTACCAACCTAAACTCATATATATCGCTTTTTTAGTGGATTATCTGCAGTTATAGGGCCGAAAAGATTAGTTTCGGAGTCTTGTTTTATTTTACTTATATACTGCTATTTACAATATTTTCCTTATATACTGAAATTTACAATATTTTCAGCGTTTATTAGCTACGTTAGGGCTGTAAGTAACTGAGAGATACTGAAGTTAGAGGTGTGGGCACTAATTTTTGGGTATTCACAGTATAAACAACACGTTATTTTTTACGAAAACAATTCGTATTTTAATATAATCATGTCATCAAACGTGGAAATTAGGTCATTAGGCATCAGTTATTGCATAGGGAATGCTTCCCTTTACGTGTGACGTAATATATTTCTCGTCTGGATAGCATGTAGCAACACTACACCAAATGTAGGCTATTGGGTTTGAATATTAATTGTATCACGGCTGTTTTCATCTATTTAAACTAATGTTGGACTTCTGGTGAATGGAAATAGCTCGAGGAAGTTTGCTTTATGGTTTTTAAGCGAGTTTTTTTTTTTTTTTTTTGCTGCTGATGGTGCCATCTATGGGCAACGTGCTTAACTTGATGACAGCTCGTCTTTAATATAGATATTTTATCACAACAACTGTTTATTTTCAATTGTTATTTAACTTTAATAGAGCATGAATCACTTCCTTTATTTAGTTTATGGGTATTAATGTCGTAACAACATTACAATATCGGTTGAATGACCTATCTTGCTTCTAATAATGTAGTTACTGCTATGGTAAACAACAAGGACTCGTATGGTACATTTGTGGGTTTTTGCAACAGTATTTAAGGTTTCAAAATCTTAAAATCAGTTGCCTATTACTATTTCCTTATTCATATTTTATGAACAACACTTGATTTTCAGTTATTTGCACACATTTTGTTTTGCTCTCACTGCAGAAATAGGTATGGTCAGCTATATAGCCATCATTTAATGTGCTTTAATATGCCCAAACTCTCATAGGGTGGGCAGTTAGGAAACGTTACGCTGGATGTGAGAGCCATCAGCGCCAAAACCTGGGACCTGGGGGTGAATGCCCTCAGTATTTTTGGAAAAAACATTCTAAATGTACGCAAAATGGTTGATGTAAAACTTGTAACAAAATGGGATGGGCACTATGGCGCTGCAGATTTAATTTCAAAGCCAAATCATAAAAGGAGTGTCATATTTCAGGAAAATTTAGTAGCCAATGAGTTAGGCTGTGGGTATGGCCATTTCAAATGTTCGTTATGCTTAAGGGACTTAACTACGGGGTCATCAGTCCCTAAACGTACAAACTACTTATGAACTACCTACAACTAAGGACGGCACAAATATCCATGCCCGAGGGGGGATTCGAACCCCCGACCGTAGTGGCCGTGCAGACCGTGACTGAAGCGCCTCAGTCCCCTCGGCCACCGCGGCCGGCATGGCCATTTTAGAGGCATGCGCCAATATTGTTTACGTCTGCCACATTTTTATGTCCGCCATATTGCTTGTGTCCGTCATATTGTTTATGTCCGCCATATTGCTTATGTTAGCCATCTTGCAGCGGTTGTGACGTCACTGGTGACATAATTAATGACATCACCTGGCCCAAAAGCCTCATATTTTGGCTCAGAAGCCCCATAGCGTACCTACTACAAGAAAATAAAATAGATATTTGGAGACAAGAAAAGCAGCTGTATGAATATAAAGAACTCAGATGGAAAACCAGTTCTCTGCAAAGAAGGGATAGCGGAAAGGGTATATACAGGGGGTTGTACAAAGGAAGTGAACTTCGAGACAATAATGTAGGAAGGGAAGAGGAAGTAGATGAAATAAAAAAGAGATCAGGTGCATATGTCAAAATTACAGAAGCAACAGGTTAATAATAAGTCAAGGTTGCAAAATTTTAACACGAATTATTTATAGAAGGGTGAAAAAGCTGGTAGACGCCCACCTCGGGGAAGATCAGTTTTCATTCCGAAGAATGGAGTAACACGGGAGGCAATACTCGCCTTACGACTTACCTTATACAATACATTAAGGAAAAGTAAATCTCAATTTCTAGCTTTTATAGATTTGGAAAAATGTATTGACAATGTTGTTTGTAGTAGAATCTTTCTAATTCTGACAGCAGTTACCAGAGTTGAAGGTCATGAAAGAGATACAGAGGTTTGGAAGGGAGTAAGCGGGGTTGTAGCCTTTCTTCAATGTTATTCAATTTGTACATTGAGCAAACTATTAAAGAAAGAAAGCAGAAATTTGGAGAAGTTATTAAAGTTCAGGGTGAAGAAACAAAAATATCATGTTTTGCCGATGACATTGTAATTCTCTCAGAGACAGCAAAAAACCTGGAAGAGCAGTTGAACGGAATGGAGAGTGTGTCGAAGAGAGCGTATAAGATGAACATTAACAAGAGCAAAACAAAGGTAATGTAGTGCAGTCTAAGAAAATTAGATAACGAAACAATAAATGTTGTAGATAAGTTTTGTTACTTGGGCAGTAAAATAACACACGATAGTCGCAGTACAGAGAATATTAAATGCAGAATGGCAATGGAAAGAAAAGCGTTTTCAAAAAGAGAAATTTGTTACCATTGAATATTAGTGTAAGCGTAAGGAAGTTCTTTCTGAAGGCATTTGTGGAGAGTGTTGCCTTGTATGATAGTGAAACAGTGGCATTAAACATTTCGGACGGGAAGAGTACAGTGGCTTTTGAAATGTGGTGCTACAGAAGAATGCTGAAGATTAGGTGGGTGGATCACGTAACTAATGAGAAGGTACTGAAGAGAATTGTGGTGAGGCTGGGGGGGGGGGGGGGGGGAAGGAATTTCTGGCATATCTTGATTAAAAGAAGGCATCCATTGGTAGGACACATTCTTAGACATCAAGGAATAGTGAATTCTGAATTGGAGGAAAGTGTGTGGGGTAAAAATCGTAGAGGGAGTCCAAGAGATGAATACAAGAAGCAGATTCAAATGGATGTAGCGTGCTTTATTTATTAGGAGATGAAGAGGCTTGTTCAGGATAGAGTAGGGCAGAGAGCTGCACCAAACCAATTGCCGGACTGAACACCAAAACAATCCCATACCTTGTGTGTGGGTTCATTTAAATTAATTTCATTTAGTCATTTTAGGCCCACGCCAACGATCTTCGATTCGCGGCAACTGCGTGCCATCATCTTGGGATCAAATTGAGTTTTTAATAATTAATTGGATTTAGGATCAAAACATTTAGTAAAAGTGCAGACAGTGTTTTTCTGTTCGAACTAGTCCAATCTAAAAATAAATTTATTTGATGTTTGTTGCGTTTTTTAACTTCATAGCAGAATTCGAACGGCGGTGGAATGAGCGCTCTAAGGTGCATTGGTGCGGAGCAGGTAGTTGCTACCCTTCGGAGGTTCGAGTCCTCCCTCGAACATGTGTGTGTGTGTGTGTGTGTGTGTGTGTGTGTGTGTTGTCCTTGGATTAGTTTAAGTAGATTCTAAGCCTATGGACTGATACCACAGTAGTTAAGTCCCATAGAGTTACAAACCTGCACTAGACCATGTGTTTTGATCTCAATAGTCAATGATAAAAGTAATTCCTAGTAAATACTGACGAAAATTGTATTCAATGAGGAAAGTTCTTTATTTGGCTATCCACCGCGGAGGTGCGACCACGGATTTTAAATTTCATCGATGAACTTTTGCAATTAAGGTGCATATGTCTTTTCGTGTTCTTGACTCCTTATGAGGAAAAAAGAAAGATTTCGTTTCTCAGATTTTCTTTCTTTTAATACATATTTAAAGCTTTACTGCAATGCTTACTGCAAACACATTGCATCTAATAGTGTGTTTTTACAGCTTATGGGACTTAACTATGGGGTCATCAGTCCCTAAACTACTTATGAACTAGCTAATACTAAGGACGACACAAATATCCATGCCCGAGGGGGGGATTCGAACCCCCGACCGTAGTAGCCGTGCATACCGTGACGCGCGCCGCAGTCAGCTCGGCCACCGCGGCCGGCGCATCTCAGAGTGTCCGGACGAGGTCCAGTTCTATACTATTGTCAATATATTGACAATGCGCCAATATACTGACCGACTGCTCTTGGGTATTGATGTGTAGTCAGTATCGTAAATTTTGACAGCGTAGTATTTTCCGGTTTGACAATATTTGTTGTTCATATGCTTACAGTGTTTCGCGAAACAGCCTCAGGGCGCTAGCGTTTACCACATTACTACTGTTTTGTAGTGTTTACTTTTGTCGTCTCTCTCTATATATGCTTTAAATCTACATCGGTTAGCAAACACGAATAAATAATTAATGGTGCAGTTTATCGAATGTTATAGGAGCAATTCATTTCTCTGAGCCCAGTGAACAGTCGATTACGTGGTTATAAGCAATTACTTGAAATTTATCACCTACAGTAACCGGAAGGAAAACCAGAAGACGTTAAAGGAAAATAAACTATGTAATTTCTTTGCAAGTTACGAATATTTTACTAATCGTGTTAGTTGACATTGTACAGAACTTTAAACATTCAAATGACCTACCTGTGGGCTAAAAAATAGTACAGTTGATTGAGCTTTTATGGGCTAAAACTGTTGTTTCACAATTGTCTCGTTTTTTGATTTTATCCCGTATCATTGTAAGTAATTTGTAATATAATTATGGGCTCATTCGAAAACAATTTATGAAATCTTTCGGGTCAGTGGTTCGGATTTCCGTCAGCAGTTTCACATGAGAAAAGTCATTCCGTTTCTTTAACCACTCACGAATTCATTCCCGCTTTTCGTAGTATTCGGTTTTTTTTTTTTTTTTTTTTTTTTTTTTTTTTTTTTTTTTTTTTTTTTTTTTTTATTTAATACTAGCCAAAGCTGCTAAGGCTATATGATTAAGGCTCACAGTTGCTCATATTGACTTCACGAAATCGTACTGTTAATTGAAAACAATGTCACTAATATTGATGGTCTAAGGACTACTGATTGTATTGAAAGTTTGGCTATATATTATTGTCGGTAAATATTGAACGCCGGCCGCGGTGGCCGAGGGGACTGAGGCGCTTCAGTCACGGTCTGCACGGCCACTACGGTCGGGGGTTCGAATCCCCCCTCGGGCATGGATATTTGTGCCGTCCTAGTTCGTAAGTAGTTCATAAGTAGTTTGTAAGTTTAGGGACTGATGACCTCGTAGTTAAGTCCCAAACATTTGAACTATTGAACGTGTGACGGCCCCTTTAGATATGGTACCCTTATCTGCGAGGCATACTGCTGAGGTGAACAACAGGACCCATGCACACTGTTGCGAAGACAGGTCAAACGTAATACAGAGTGGCAGTGGGACACGGAAGTCGACCCGGAATTATATCCTTTCTGCGTAGCACATGATTTAAATTTATCGGCGATGATAAAATTGGATTGACGTACAAGCGCAGACGTTTGCAACAGTGGCGTAACGGCGTCTCTTAGAAGGAAGTCCCCTCCGGTCCGCACACTCAGGCCGCCGTTGCATCACTGATAATGTCACGAGGAATCTCGCGTCTTCCTCCATATTATTTCATTTTAGATTCTGCGGGGTTAGATTAGAGGCACTGATTCCCAACAAACTGCAAGGTGTTTTCACTGAAAACAATAACGCTTATTTACGAAATTAATTCTGAGTAAATTGCATTTACGTCTACAGACCATTGCGATCGTAGCAAGAGGTTTTTATCATTAGAACAGATACGAGAGCTCATTTAGCGTAAGAAGCAATCATGACTTATCTGCAAAGCAATTCAAATGTTTCAAATGTCTGTATAGCTTATGGGACTTAACTACGGGGTCATCAGTCCCTAAACTTACAAACTACTTATGAACTAACTAATACTAAGGACGGCACAAATATTCATACCCAAGGGGGGATTCGAACCCCCGACCGTAGTGGCAGTGCAGACCGTGACTGGAGCGCCTCATTCCCCTCGGCCACCGCGGCCGGCAGAGATTCTTCATTGTTAGGATTTTTTCTCTTGTTTTTTTTCATTTTTGTACTGAATATGTGGAAATGTTGAACAGTCCTAAAACTGTAGCATCAAACGGACTTAAAAGACCAAAGACCATGTTTAAAATCTTGTGGAATAACTGCATAAAGGAAATGAATTTCCCTGTATCAAAATTTTAATTTCTCTTTCCTCCGTTCCTTACCATTTATTCCTCCTTCAAAAGTCATCATCATCATCATCATCATTAGAGACTAGTTATGCCTTTCAGCGTTCAGTCTAGAGCAAAGTACCTCTAACAAAATTCCTCCATGATCCCCTATCCAATGCTAACATTGATGCCTCGTCTGATGTTATGCCTTTTACTTAAAAATCATTCCGCGCCGAATCTAAGTACTTTCTTCTTGGTCTACCTCGAGTCCTCTTACCCTCCGCTGCCGAGCTCATGAGTCTCTTATGTAACCTTGCTTCTCCCATGCGTGTTACATGACCCCACCGTCTCAATCTATTCGCTCTAACTGCTTCATCTATGGTTTTCATTCCCAGTTTTTCTTTCATTTCCTCATTATGTATACCCTTCTGCCATTGTTCCCATCTATTAGTACCTGCAATCATTCTTGCTACTTTCATATCTGTAACCTCTACCTTATGAATAAGGTAACCTGTATCCACACAACTTTCACTTCCATACAACAAAGTTGGTCGAAAGATAGAGCGGTGCACTGCTAACTTAGTCTTGGTACTGACTTCCTTCTTGCAAAAGAGAGTAGATCTTAGCTGAGCACTCACTGCGTTAGCTTTGCTGCACCTCGATTACAGTTCTTTCGCTATGTTGCCATCCTGTGAGAAAATACATCCCAGGTACTTGAAACTATCCACCTGTTCTAACTTCATTCCTCCTATTTGGCACTCAATCTGTTTGAATCTCTTTCCCACAGACATTACTTTCGTTTTGGAGATGCTGATCTTCATATCATAATCCTTGAAGCTCTGATCGAGCTCTGAAATATTAGTTTGCAACTTTTCAATCGAATCTGCCATTACAACTAAGTCATCCGCATATGCGGACCTATTTTAATCCCGCCCTGCCAGTCTACTGTTTTCAACATATGATCCTTCAAAAGGTGATCCAAAATTTATTTTCAGTACAAAACCTATTTTGTAAGGAAATTATCAATATTTCTCGTTTTCATGCAGTTTAAAATAACTTAATGTTTTATCTCTATATTACCAACACTTTTAATTTAGTAGCTACGTATCAAAAATGTTCAAATGTTTGCAAAGCTATGGGTCCAAACTGAAGTCGTCATCAGTCCCTACACTTGTAAACTGCTTACACTAATTTAAGCTAAGGACAATACACACAGTCATGCCCGAGGGAGGACTCGGGCATACGCCGCAAGGTGCCTAAGAGTGCGCGGCCATTCCCGTGTGACTTTCTTCAATTTACAGGGGATACTAATTACCCTACTTCAAAAAATAATTTCCGATGTTTATATTATATATTTGTGTGCAATAAGACGAAGAGCTGTGCTATGAATGTCAAATTTATTTCATAAAAGGCCACGATCGCTTGGCAGAAATTATTACACATGACTAGTTTCGACAGATCCAGCTACATTCGCAGATGGTTACATGATAAACTGAATATAGCAGCCATATCTGCCGAAACTAGTCATCTGAAATGAATAATCTCTAAGCTAGCGATCTTGGGCTATTGTACAACAAAACCGTGCAAGTTCGCCTAGTGAATTGCTAAGTTCTTCGAAATGGGATTTCACGGAGATTGATCAAACCTGCTGAGACTGAATCACAACTGGAGTAGCAGTGCCTGAAACATATTACGATACGAAAAACAAATAACATAATTGACTGCAACTGGAACCAGCCTACAGTATTCATAATAATAGCAAGGGATAAAAATCAAACGGCCTTCATAATCAGAGGTTAGGTATGTCGAACCCACTGGTCGACAATTTTCGCTGAAAGGAATCATACCACAGTATTAACACCAAAGGAGTTTAGTCGTGCACTGACAAGGAAAGTACATGGACTCCAACAAACATATATGTATGAACGTTTGCTTACAGGCTACGTACACCTCAATGTGCTGGTGGGTGTCGTTTTTCTGCAAAACTCTGCAATGATGCTCTAGATAGCACTGTAGATTTAATTGTAGACGCCATACGTAATGCAGATATCTTAACTATAACTTATGTAATAATCATCGTACATGTTCTCTAGCGAATTGACATCAGAATCCGTGATGATAGTTGCAACTTTAACCTTCTCCCCGAATGACTGTTGGTATTCACAGCCACTGCTTCCATCGCCTCTTCCCGCACTTACCTTAGCACTACCGCTTGCAATGAGTTGTTCGTCATTATCATCCCTATTATCATTATTATGAGTTTGTAATAACAGTATCTAACTTTTGTTCATATTTCTGTACAATAACAGATACGAGAAAGCATGCAAATGATTCATCTTCTACACTAATACCATCTTCACGAAGAAGGGTTCTTCCTAACTTCATGTCAACCAATCGCAATACATTAGCAGGACTGATTACCAATCGCCACTCCATCGGACACTTCACCACACAAATGTCACAAAACGGAACTTCGGAGGCACAATGCACCGTCCCTACTGGTGAATCGACAGGTGAAAGTGCAATGTGGCAAGGCACACGCAGAGGCCTCTAACGGACGACTGCAGAATAGGTTCACAGATTTGGGGGTGGCTGGAAGACATCCTAAGTAATAGAACGCAGTACGTTGTTCTCGACGCCGAGTGTTCATCAGAGACGAGTGTATCGTCAGGCGTGCCCCAGGGGAGTGTGATATGACCGCTATTATTTTCTATCTATATAAATGATCTGATGGACAGAGTAAGTTGTAATTTGCGGCTGTTTGCTGATGATGCTGTGGTGTATGGGAGGGTGTCGTCTGTAACTGACTGTAATAGCATAAAGGATGACTTAGACAAAATCTCTAGTTGGTGCGAAGAATGGCACCTAGCTTTCAATGTAGAAACATGTAAGGTGATGCGCATGAGTAGAAAAAGCAATCCCATAATGTTCGAATACACCATTAGTAGTGAGCTTCTTGATGCTGTCGCGTCGTTCAAATATCTAGGCGTAACATTGCAGAGCGATATGAAATGGAACGAGCATGTACGGACAGTTGTGAGTAAGGCGGACAGCCGACTTCGGTTTATTGGGAGAATTTTGGGAAGATGAACTTCACCTGTAAAGGAGACAGCGTATAAAACCCTTGTGCGACCACGTCTTGAGTATTGCTGAAGTGTTTGGGACCCGCAGCAGATCAGTTTAAAGGAAGACATAGAAGTGACTCAGAGGCGAGCAGCTAGATTTGTTACCGGGAGGTTCGCCAATGCGCGAGTGTCACGGAAATGCTCCGGCAACTCGATTGGGGATCGCTGGAAGAAAGACGACGTTCTTTTCGTGAATTTTTGTTAAGTAAATTTAGAGGGCCGGAATTTGAAGCTGAGTGTAGTACGATCTTGCTGTCGACTACTTACATTTCGCGTAAAGATCACAAAGACAAGATAAGAGAAATTAGGGCTCGTACGGAGGCATATAGGCATTCTTTTTTTCCTCGTTCAATTTGGGAGTGGAATAGGAAAGAAAATACCTAGTAGTGGTACAGTGTACCCTCCGCCACGCACCTTACGGTGAATTGCCGAGTATGTATGTAGATGTAGATGTAGATGTGGAGTTTTGCAGATTCGGGAGTATCACCAGTGCAATAAGAGAGATTTACATTATCTCTCGTATGATTTTGATGTATATGTGTTTGTTCGAGCGCAAGTACTTTCCTTGTGAGACACAGTTCCGGCAAATCTAAGAATGGACCAATATCTGGTTGTAGTATTGCAGCGTGTGGCGTCGGGATCCTCAGCGCACGTGGCGAGTTCGTAAGGAAGCAACATCCTCGCCTCGCTGCTTCCTTCCTGCCCGCCTTCATTCCGCGAACCCCCGCGTGTGGCTGGCGTCTTGCGACGTGCGGGGGCAGCGACCAGGGCCCTTCCCCCTTCTGCCCCCGTCACAGCCTCCGCCTCCGATTTCTTCATCTGCTTCACTGATGCTATAAAACACTCTTCGCCGCCACTCGCAAAACAGTCGACAAAGCGTGATAGTCGAATACACACAATGGCGCGCACTGGTACACATGTTGTTGTGTCCTGCCTATTACTCGTGCTGTTGGAATACGCAACGTCTAGCCCTCTCATCTTCGAAGGTAAGTCTATACCCAAGACATTTTATGTCCTCAGTTCTTACCAATTTCGAAATATTATTTTTCGTTTCTAGGAATCAAAGTGTAGGAAATATTTTGTCCTTTCTGTACATCCTATATTTTTGTTATCATTGTGATTCACTGTGCCACAAATAATAAAAAGAAAAAATATGACAAATCGCACCACTATTTGCACATTATTTTTTCGATGCATAAACAAGTAATCTATAGCCTCCCCACTCAGGGTCTCGAACTTGCTTGCTGCCCTAAATGAAGTGTTCGTAAATGACCGAAGCAACATTCAAATCCGCTAAATTACTTTCCCATTTCTAGGCAACGAGGTCTTAACAGTATTTAACACATTGCCAAGAACAGTGCGATTCACTCCGTGATCAACATGCATTAGAATACGTATGAGCACAGATTTCTTTGGGCTTATGTGGGTGTAATGTCCGCTGCAAACAGTGCCTTTTCAAGGTACAATAAGGTGATCATAGAAACAGCGTGTAGCTCCATCATTAACAAGTTATGCAATTCCCTCGGTAAAAGAGGATAGAGAATAAAGGATTCAGACAGTACAAGCTGAACACCGATAACAGTATTCATCGTCATAGTGAGTTTCACAGATGTTATTCAAGTCTCAATAGATTGGAATAACCTTCATTGTAACAGCAGTACGAGCCAACAACCTGTATATGGTCGTCATTCTACATTGTATTTACTTTTTGTATTTACTAGTGACGATACGGATAAACTACGCCGGCCGCGGTAGCCGAGGGGACTGCGGCGCACCAGTCACGGTCTGCACGACCACTACGGTCAGGGGTTCGAGTCCCCCCCCCCCCGGGCATGGATATTTGTGACGTCCTTAGTATTAACTAGTTCATGAGTAGTTTGTAAGTTTAGGGACTGATGACCGCGTAGTTAAGTCCCATAAGCTCTACAAACATTTGAATTTTTTTATTTGTTTTATGAGCTACAAAAGAAAGCGCCGAAACCATTTCCTGAACTTCTGTTTCATTCTACAATCTGATTTCGGTCCATATCTGAGTAGCTTAACCTCTCTTTACATATACATCTTCTAATTAAGGGGTAGAGCTGTAAACAATTTCTTAAGATCAAGAAGCTACCATCAGTGTAAAATAACCTCTGCTTTATAATCATAAGGTGTACTTCTATACAACACAGTGAAGATTTGACGAATGCGGGGTGTTTTGGGGAAATAACCGAACAGCCTATACTTATTGCCCTCAGTGTAATTATTAGATGGGACATTAGTATATTTAAAACTATGTCCTGTAAATGTTAATGTTCATGAATGGTACACGATAATTATTGTTTTATTCCCAAGAGTGAAACGATTTTTTTGGGAAATTTAGCGAATGTTCGAGGAAACGTAGTACTCACTCGTTTATAAGGGCTTACTTTCTGGTTTGGAACGATGTAGATGGTGTATCATTAGCAAAAGTCGTTCATGGTTAGAGTTCTGACAATAAACGACGTAAAGAAGTGACACAGTAGCAGAAAGAGGCGTTCATATGTGGTTTGCTGAGTTATCGGCTCTGCATGGTGTAGATTCGCCAAAATACATGATGTGTCCTAGGGGACAGGAATGTTTGGTGTCGTGTTATTAGTTTTCGCCCAACAACTTCCTTAACCCTTTCGTGGCCGAATTAATTAAATTTTTCTCATATTGCTATAATAATTTGTTTTTTGTTTTGGAGTCAGACCATGTTTCTAAATTTCGATTCTTATTTATAGGCTCACCATTGTATTATGTGGAACTTATATGTCTCACTGGGCTCAACAAGAAGTAAAATTAGGTTTTTATTTTTTTATTTCATTTATTTACTTATATTTAGTAGGGATTAGTATATGTGCAAATAAGAATGTTAGAACCATTATTAAGTCAAAGATATTCATTTATTCGAAACTTACCATTTTTGTGGAATTTTTCAAGACATAGCTGAATACCTAGTGATACTTTGTAGTAGCTCAAATCAGATGTTCATATGTTTGTTAAGCTTGAGGGTCTTAACTGCGGGCTCATCAGTCCCTAAATTTACAAACTACCTTACACTAAAGACAACACACACATCCATGTATAATTATTTTTAACTCAATGCTGTTTGGTTGCAAATTGGTTTAATTAATAACTTTATTACTGGTTTCGGGCGCAGCCCATCATCAGACACAAACCAATTTGCAACCTATCAGCATTGAGTTAAAAAATAATTATACATTAAAAATGGTTGCACACCTCATGAACGATTTTAAATCCATGCCTGAGGGAGTATTCGCAGTAGTTGGCTGTGAAATTTGTCCACGTCACTTGATTCCATGTGCTATATTGTCTGTATCGCCTCCTTGTGCTCCTTGTTGGAAACGCTTCCCAACTGCGCATATCATCAGGTACGCCAGACACTCCTAGTTCAGTTTTTGTCATAATACTTCCCACTCCTCTTTATAATTCTCGCTATCATTTGCAAGTAATCCTGTCATACATTTCAGTCATCAGGTCTATCATTTTTTTTCTGCTGCCTCTTCATCACATTCGTATTCAGACAACACTACACTATCGGGCAGCGAAAGCAAGTATAACATTTCTTCTTTTGTCAATCTCTACATTTCTAGAAACAGGAAATTAAAAGATATTACTAAAAATTACATGATTTATTCTGACACAAACAAATTCTGTACACACGCAGGCCATAAAGAAATCGGAAATGTCGAAATAATTTACCAATAAATATGTTTCCAGAATGAAACTTTCAGTCTGCAGCGGAGTGTGCGCTGATATAAAACTTACTGGCAGATTAAAATTGTGTATCGGAACCGGGACTCGAACCTGGGACCTTTGCCTTTCGCGGGCAAGCGCTCTACCGATTGTGCTATCCCAACACGACTCACGATGCCGCCTCACAACTTTACTTCCGCCAGAACCTCGCCTCCTACTTTTCAAACTTCACAGAGGCTCTCCTTCGAACCCCTGCATACTAGTTTACATGTACATAACACAGTAACTTAAAAAATATGTATGTGCGGTTACGGCACACAATTTTAATCTGCCAGGAAGTTTCAATAAATATGTTCACAGATCTGAATATCTCTAACAAACAAACTAAAAATAACAAATACTTTTACTAAGCTTATCTATTTCAGAAAAGGAAAAATACATAATACTTCCAAAACACGAGGCACAGTGCAAACGTAGGCTTCCGCTGCCGTTGTCACTTTCAGTAAAATTCTTCCGGGCATGAGACCGCGTTGTCATTATATAAACTCTACCAACGTTTCGGCCACTGTTGCAGGCGGCCTTCATCAGGAATTTTATTGAAAAAGAAAACGAGGCACAGTATGCACAACTCAAACAAATAAACTATAACACGTGCAGTAGACGCCAAACAACAAGCAAGTTGACTCCAGACTGTTGATATGTTCAACACTAAATTGCAGCATCAGTATGCACAACTCAAACAAATAAACTATAACACGTGCAGTAGACGCCAAACAACAAGCAAGTTGACTCCAGACTGTTGATATGTTCAACACTAAATTGCAGCATCACAAAGGAGTGCAATTTTTATATCCCTGCGACACACATGTCCCGCTGGTCACGAAAGGGTTGAAGCAGCAGTCCCCTTGACCTCCGTTCTGCCTCGGCCGCTAAGCCCGTGTGTTGTCTGCGCAGAGGGCGATCCCTGCCCGTCCGCCGGTGTGGGTTCCAGCGTCTGCCGCCTCGTGCGCCACTGCCCGTCTGCGGTAGAAGCCATCCAGCAGCGGCGGCCGCTGCCGCAGCGCTGCGGCTTCTCCGGCCCGGAGGAGCTCGTCTGCTGCCCGGAGGACCGCGAGGGCGACGACTCTGACAGCCGAGAGGCCGAACACACCAACCACATACCCACCGGGCACGGCGCCACTTCACCTGCCAACCAGCGACCCAGCGTGGCAGGTGAGTTAATGGGCCACTATACCAGCACACGTTTATTTCTACCATCACTTGCCGCCTGAAACCAGCGCTTCAACCAGTAACAAGTAGTGATTGCAAAACAGCGCAGGTGATTCCCATTTATAAGAAAGGAAAGAGAACTGACCCATACAATTATAGGCCAATATCGTTAACATCAGTTTCATGTAGAATTTTGGAGAATATTCTCAGTTCGAATATAGTAAATTACCTTGAGACGGAAAAGATTCTTTCTATGAAAGCATGGGTTTAGGAAACATCGTTTTGTGAAACTCAGCTTGCCCTTTTCTCACCATGACATCTTGTGAGCCTTGGATGAAGGGGCAACAGGCGGATTGTGTTTTTCTCGACTTCGAAAAGGCATTCGACGCGGTGCCACACTGCAGACTGCTAACGAACATACGAGATTATGGAATAGGTTCACAGATTTGTGACTGGCTGGAAGACTTCCTAAGTAATAGAACGCAGTACGTTATTCTCGACGGCGAGTGTTCATCAGAGACGAGTGTATCGTCTGGCGTGCCCCAGGGGTGTGTGATAGGACCGCTATTATTTTCTATCTATATAAATGATCTGATGGACAGAGTATCTTGTAACTTGCGGCCGTTTGCCTATGATGCTGTTGTCTATGGGAGGGCGTCGTCTTTAATTGACTGTAATAGCATACAGGATGACTTAGACAAAACTTCTAGTCGGTTTGAAGAATGGCAGATAGCTCTAAATGTAGAAAAAAGTAAGGTGATGCGCATGAGTAGGAAAAGCAATCCTGTAATGTTCGAATACAGCATTAGTAGTGAGCTTCTTGATGCTGTAGCGTCGTTCAAATATCTAGGCGTAACATTGTAGAGCGATATGAAATGGAACTAACATGTAAGGACAGTTGTGAGTAAGGCGATGAGCTCTTGAGTATTGCTCAAGTGTTTGGGACCCGCAGCAGATCAGTTTAAAGGAAGACGTAGAAGCGGTTCAGAGGCGAGCAGCTAGGTTTGTTACTGGTAGGTTCGACCAATGCGCGAGTGTCACGGAAATGCTCCGTCAACTCTATTGGGGATCGCTGGAGGAAAGACGACGTTCATTTCGTGAATTTCTGTTGAGGAAATTTAGAGGGCCGGAATTTGAAGCTGAGAGTAGTACGATCTTGTTGCCGCCTACTTACATTTCGCGTGGTGATCACAAAGACATGATAAGAGAAATTAGGGCTCCTACGGAGGCATATAGGCATTCTTTTTTCCTCGTTCTATTTGGGAGTGGAATAGGAAAGGAAATGCCTAGTAGTGGTACAGTGTACTCTTCGCCACGCACCTTACGGTGGATTGCGGAATGTGTATGTAGATGTAGTTTGCTATAGTGGTTAATAAGCCGTTCGATATTGACTTTGTAGTGACGGTCGGTATAATTCCTTCGTATAAATCGTTGTGCTCCTGGTGAGGCCCCATGGCCTCGGTTTCTGTTGTCCAGCTCAGGAGAGTTCATGCTGAGTGAAGCAAGGACGACGGGGGATTGACGTTCCGACGACGTCGAGGTCATTACAGACGGCCGCTGTTGTAGTACAGGTCTTTCTAGAGACAACCGGACTCTCTACAGTCGGTCGCGCAGATTGGTCAACCGCAACAGCGTTGCTGTGGAAGAAAGAACTGAACCGAAACTATTTCCAGCCAAGACGGCACCACACGACTCAAATTTAACGCCGAAGATAGTTGTAGACAAAATCCGTGGTAAGTGCCAAAAATGAAAATTTTTGTTTTATTGTGATAATGTGAGCTACATGCCTAACACTACTCAGTAAAAAGCGGGCTATCTGTTATTCGATGTGGAAGTAGTTCTAATGTGCCACCTGTTGTGAAGTAAAATCTGCACTATGTGCCAGGGCCAGAGGTGCACGTGAGCTTTCTTATTACTGTTTGAGTTGAGGTGCCATCGTGTAGCAAGCAGTAACTATTCATTTTGTGCTTTTTCTGCAATGGAAATGGTAAATAAGCTTAGAGCAGAAGGGAGTCCTACAAGATCAGCCGGATTGTGACAGTGCCTGAGAAACAACCTCTACCTGTTGCGGTAGGTATAAATACCTCTATAACATCATAGACCTGGGTTGTTTATTAATAACTCAAAGTTGTATCCCTTCGGCTTTTAATGTCGCAGTTGTTTATATATGCTTTTTTGTTCTGATTGCAAAACAGTGAAAAACAGGTTATTAGACGCAGTGTTTACACTTCTAATGGCCTTCTTTTATGTAGGTTTCATGCCGATGCCCATATATATGCAGAAGCATTTCCTTCAGACAAAACCTAAACATCTTCAATCAGTTTTATGTATTAGGAGATATCGTCAAGCAAAATTCGTATCTAATGGGAAACAAGTATTAAACGTAGGCGACATGGGTCGTAGACAGATTCGACAGAAAGTAGAAGGCAGGCCAGTGTATTTTATACGATTCCTGATGGCAAAGGTGATCATAAACAAGTGTGCAAGCAAACATTTATGGAAATCCATGGCATCACAAAGCGTAGGGTTGAAACATTGGTTAAATCGAAAAAGTGTGGTGACGTTACGTACGTTGAACTTAGAGGAAATGAAACCAAAGAGAGGAAGTACACAGGTGATGATGCAAAGCGTATAGTTGAACACACAGCAATTTTACCCCAAGAGGAAGGTCATTACACAAGGGCCCAAAGTTCAATTATGTGTTTAAGACCAGATTTGAATTATCAGAGAATGTATGACGCCTTTTGATGACCATCATCCAGACCACAAAGTCTTTGAAGATTAACGGTAGACACAAATTAAGGCGAAAAAATTGCATATAAAGACAAACTGTTCATTTTAGGAGGTTTTTTTGCATTTTACTCAAAACTTTCAGTTTGGCACTCATCACGGCTTTTATAGTCAGTCTACAATTGTCCTCGACGCGTAAGTGCACGTGCCCCTGTAACAAAGTGGCGAAACGGTGTTCACGGACGGCCGTAGTCAGGCAGGAACTGTCAGCTGTGCTTCACCTGTGACGGGATCCATTCTGCAGTGTAGCCACTTTGGCTGTGCTGTTACTACAGTCGTGTCAGTCAGAGCTCCATATTCTATCTCTTCATTTCAGCCGCACGTGATTACATTGGACTATTGATCGCTCCATAGGCATGCAACGAAAAGATCTTTGTGTATCGTCTATATCCTAGTCCTACTCGTACTACATCAGTTTTCATGTTTTAGTTGATAGAAAAATGTCACTTCCACACTAAGTCAGGTCATGTTTCCAATTTGATAAAGGATACATAAAACTAAACTTCACTTAATTCAATTTCTTAATGTTTTCACTAGTTTGCAGCTTTACATACGTCGTATTCTGAACTACTTAGGAAATGGAAACCCTTACAGTTAATAGCTTCGTATTAAGATGGTCTGAGGATTGGCCTGACAGATTATGTGGCTTTGACACGTGTCTTTTAGTGTTACTGGAATTCAGTGCGTTACAAACTCTATGCGAATGATGAAGTAAGGAAAAATGCGCCATTTGTCTTTTCCGTTGATTGGCATTTGTATCGCGTACTATTTTACTTGTCGCCTTTTACGTTTAAGACGCCACCTTTTCCGGCCTTAAGGCAAGTTTTGTTTCGAATACATTAATTTCTACATTTGCTTTTAAAAATTCGTTACTTACTGTTTTAACAAAGCTAATATGTATTTTCATGTGGAATGTAAATAGCACACTGCCGTCCTGTAAATTAGCTCCGTTATTTAGTCCTAGCTTTCTTAGGGTGGTGACGGAAAGTAAATCCGGAAACCGCTTAAAATTAACCATGCCAAATCCATAGTTAACCACGCCGACCCCTTGCAGACCGGACAAATTCACAACAAACAGGAGAGGAATAATGTCTCTTTCATAAGATGAATGTTATATACTATCTGTATTACATTCCTTTTTCTCTCCTTCACAGCCTGCGCATCATACAAAATCATGCGGGGCCCAGAAGATTACATCTTACATGGAAGACTGGCTAAGGAACTCGAATTTCCACACATGGTGAGTCGAATCTTATAATAATGTACATAATCATCATCTACACTTTTCTGTTCTTAGGATAACTATAGTGTAATGTTGGCAAAAGAAAAGTTGCAGACAATAACGTTACTTTGTCTAAAACAAGAACAACAACAAACATTTACTTACACTGCATGTATAGTATTTTATATGTGACATAAGAATACGATAATTACTTACTATATATGTCTGATATGCTGCCTTGTGGTTGTTTATATCTTTTTTATGCAGAAAGGCATAGGTTGTATAAGATAGCTTTAAAAAGAATTTATATTTGATCGGTTTTGTCAAATCTAAGCTGCCATCTTCAGGTCTCTTATATTGTAACAGAATATGATTCTCATGTCAACCGTTGGTCTTTAATAAAAACAGGATACTGTCAATATCAACGTGTCGACTAAAAATTACATCAGATCTTAGATCTGCCAAAATAGGGCAAAATACAAAGATATTTTAAAGGGCTTGTGAGCAGTCTATGCTTTTTTTTTCAATTTTTTATATAAATACACTTACTTATCAAATATAAGGTCGTAAGTGAAAATGGCGTATCTTCATTAGGCACGTTAATATGGTACTTCGTATTTGATAACATGCGGCATAAGAACTAAAATTTAAAATGTTTCACCATGCTGAAAATTTAGAAGCTTTCGACTTATAATTGACATCCTCTCTTCCATGTAACATTATGGCACAACCTTTTAGAATGGAATTTGTTCATGGTCGTACTCATTGAGAAAAATTATCTCATTATCGATGATGAACGAGTTGTTACAACTAGACTCCTGACTTTTACATTCTAAAAGTCTATAATTAGGTATCTAAAATAAGTTCTATCACTTACAAAGATAAATTATAAACATTAGAAAATAGGTAAAAAATCTAATTTTTTGTATAGAAAGATTATTAGCTTGACAAAAATCCACATTATTTTATTGTCCTCGTCCATAATTACAGTCACAGTAAGTACCTAACACTATCTCCAGATTTTCCGTTGACAAACTGCGTCTCTTGCATGTTAATAGCGTCTTGTATGCCGAGTATGAACGGTGGACGTTAACAGATGTCACCGGAGCATACTTCAACGCTCTGCGGAGCATGGCGTGCTGGAATAGCCTGGCGTATGTTGTCGTTTGACTGAAGACTGGCGTTCGCGCATTCAAACAAACCAGTTATCAGTCACTGTTTACAAAGCAACAGGGAATACAAGAAGACTAGTTTTCGTCATACAAATTTGTTTCACTGGATTTTTAAAAATTGGATACAGTGAAGTTCTAACATGATATTAGGAATAATAGGATTTTAAAAATTTAGGTACAATCAGGTACTAAGCTGAAATTAAGTATTTTGGTGCTATAAAACCAGCATTTTCGATCATAAATTGGTATATTTCGTGTATGTGCAACTTTTATTGCCTTTGTTTAATCAGGGACAAATTAGGTTTTTACCCCTAATCCAAGGTCTAGTTATAATCATGTCTGATTAATTTAATGATGTCATTTGAAAATGGCTTAAGGCCGAAATCTGGACCTTGAAAATAAATCAACATTTTATTTTGTTTAATCAAATGGTGGTCAAATCTTTCGAAAACTTCTACTTGACTGAGGTTCTAAATCAATAATTATATTTAAAAAAATCTGATCGTGGAAAGTGTAGAAGAAGATATGGTAAACTGGCAAGTACACTGTGTGTCATGGTGACGTTAACATTCTTGTATATTTTTTCCATATTTTCGAGTTACGTTCAGGTTTAATGTCCTGATGAAGACAATATCATTGAAAATGGGACACAATTTGAAATTTTAAAAATTTCGAAAAGAAGTCAGCAGTTTCGTTTGCAAAGAACCCAGTTAGCCTCGTGCCTTAAGTATCTTATGGAAAATGTTGCTGGGCAAGATATGGTGACGGTACAGTGTCCTCCTGCCTGCGAGTGCAAAATCATAATGCGTGAGGCACTTCCTTCCGTCTTACTTTTCCACTACAGATGGACGTTTATGGGCATGTAAGTTTAACGAATGTATCCATGTTCGACGAGTGTACATCGTTTGTGATAGAGGAAGGAATGGAGTCGGGAACAGTGTGTAAGACTTGTGCTTGTTGCAGGCGGCGCTGGGCTACAGCATTCCCGACAAGGAAGGCGTCAGCTGGCGATGCGGAGGCACCCTCATCAGCGACCAGTTCGTCCTCACCGCGGCCCACTGCTGCACCAACAGGATCACGTGAGTATTTCTACACTTGTTTCTCCAAGGATGTTGCAACATGGGAAGGCAGGAAGGGTAGGGTTTAACTTCCCTACGATCAGAACCTCAGTTATTTTGTTCAGTATGGGGTAGTAAATTAGGCATTTCCGTTTTAAAATACCAGACAGACATTCGCCTTGGGAATAACATAAGTTAAGCATCAGAAAATTTGTTTTGTGTTGCCGTTATTACAAAAACTGACCTAAATGCTTCATTTACGGTTTCGTTGTTTTATATCGCTCAGAGTAATTCATTTATGACCTCAGTTATTATGGCTGACAGCTTCCTTACGAGGACCACCGTGTGTGTCTGTTCCAGGGGGAGACCACTGAGGGTTCGCATGGGAGTGAATAACCTCACGGCGACAGCAGAGAGTGGAGATTACGAAATCTCAGAAATCGTTTTGCACCCCAACTACAAGATACGCCAGTATCACAGCGACATAGCCCTGCTCAAGCTGGACAGGAAAGTCGAGTTTCGCGACGCCGTCTTCCCCGCTTGTCTGAACACACTGGAGGGAGATCCGACCAGCTACACAGCCGCTGGTTGGGGAGCCACGAACCCTGCCGGTAAGTGGAGTGGCTGTCCTGTCTCAAATACCAGTGCCCAGCACTGCAGGCCAATCATGTATCCCCTACACTACTCATTCTGTTTCTAGAACAGCCACTAAACATTTCTCTGCTAGTAACCTTCCCAGTCGAACAAATCTACACCGTTACCTTCTCTGACACTAATAGTAGTTATCTTAATATATAAATCAGTGTCTCCGTGTTTGTGTATACGTATTGTGCACAAATCTACATATTTGTTCCAATCTTAATGAAATTTTGCACACTTGACCTCCAAACTAAGAGGACGGTCGCCGTAAGTGTAAGAATCACGTACAAGGCACAGTTCATGAGATATGACGTCATAAGCTATGAAAAACAATTCGAAAAACTCCTTCACTATGCGACATTGCTGCTTATTTTCTCCTAAATCACTGAATTGATTACAACCAAATTTGGTACACATATTACTTTCCGAGAAATACATTTGCTGTAAGGGTAAGAGCACCATACACACATGGTCCAGGACATATGACGTCATAAACAATTGGAATCGCAAAAACGTGCCACATCGTCTGATGACACTTTATTCATACACTATAAGACTGAGAGTAATTAGCGACTTGCAACACACATTAAACATAACTTCAAACTTTTATTAAATTTTTGTCACTGTCAACCACAGCATAATTATGAGAGGAAAAAAGCTTCTCGCTTAGTACTTTTCCGCTATTCATAGCTAAACTACGTCATTCGGTATGACGTTACAATTTATAATTTCTATACTGCAAGTTGTACTCGCATGATATTTTGCAGACAGTACACACACATACAGCTGAACGTACCATCGAAATTATATCACAGTACTTAATGTTCTTCATGAGATGTGAGGTCATAAACGGTACCGTTCATGGACAACCGCTCCCTCATGCATCATGTTTTAATCTATTACTCTTTGCTACTGACTGTATTCCTTACAGATTTTACCGACACGCAGTATTTACACATATGTATATATACCTGCAAAATTGTCACGGTCTGCACGGCCACTACGGTCGGGGGTTCGAATCCCCCCTCGGGCATGGATATTTGTGCCGTCCTAGTTCGTAAGTAGTTCATAATTAGTTTGTAAGTTTAGGGACTGATGACCCCGTAGTTAAGTCCCATAAGCTATACAAACATTTACCGTTTTTATACCTGCAAAATTATACAATTGTACAATATATAATTCAATAAATATGACATCATATATAATGAGATAGGAAAAAGCCTTTCACATCATGCACCACGCTTTAACACATTTACGTGTTTACTACCATGACACTCCGATTTTTTTTAAAAATCCTACAATATGACAGCGTTGTTGACAAATTTGAACTAAACTTTGAAGCGCATATGGCTGCAGCCGAAAGCAACAGACTTCTATAGAGTTACAGGGATAGGAGAGAATGAAATAATGTACTTCCAGCGAGTACCCATTATTTCCGAGAGAGCTACCTTTTACTTCGGGAGCCTGCAGTTTCCAATGACACTTGCATTTCCTATTACGATTAATAAATCACAGGGAAATCTATTAAACACTGCTTAGTGCATTTGACGTTTGCATGTTTCTCTCTCTTGTTTAGGGGTGGAATCACCAAAGAATTAGTAATAGTAATTAGAAATAATGTTTATAGTCAAGTTTTGAATGAAATTACTGTATGAGTGTTACATACCATTTGTATTTTGATTACTACCTTTCTTTGTTAGGATGCTATATTTACAATTTTGTACAGTTTGGAAGATGGCCTTATTTCATATTTTCCCATTAACATATTTTTAGAAAAGAGGAGATGGACAGAGAGAGAAGCACAGGAGAAGTACTAACTCAGGGCTGAAATAAATTAAGCCGTGGCAGAGTGGCCGAGGGCAATGAGGCACTATGCTCCGATGCGAGAGGCCGTTCCCCGTCTAGGGCTCTAATCCTCCCTAGGGCATGGATGTTTAGTGTAAGGCAATTTATAAGTAGTTTGTAAGTTTAGGGACTGATGATCCCGCAGTTAAGTCCCATAAGCTTAACAACATTTGATTTGAATTTGAAATGAATTAATAAATATCCAAGCAACGCCGGGTTTCAGCTACTTTGAAATAAAAGAAGGAAGTGTGTGTTCAGAAATGTAACTCTACTGCCGTACTCAAAGTACTATGTCAATTCAGTCACAACTTGCTACACTGTAAAGCGAAGCAATACCAGGTAGGCAGAGGAAGCATGACAGGTAGATCTGTTGTCATTCAAAGAAATCTGTTGTTACTACAGTGCGTTCACATAGTAATATTTATAAATGACCGTCCACTGCAGTTTGTTCCATCTAGCTCCCCCTTCCGTTTCTTTTCTAATTATCCTTACTCTGCCAAAGGTACAAGTCACGGCGAAGTGATCGAACATTCTAAGGCGCCTTGCTGCTCCCTCGGGCATGTGTGTGTGTATTTCACTAATGAAATATTAAATGCTCTGGATAACCGTAAATCACCCGTTGGGATTTTTTGTGATCTATCAAAGGCCTTTGATTGTGTTAACCACGAAATTCTTCTAGATAAGCTTAAGTATTGTGGTATGAGTGGGAAAGTGCACAAATGGTTTAAATCACACCTAATTGGAAGAGTTCAGAAAGTTGATATAAGTAATTCAAATAATATACAAAAAACAGCCGAGTCCTCAAACTGGGGAACTATCAAGCATGGGGTGCCACAGGGTTCGGTACTGGGACCTTTGCTGTTCTTAATATATATTAATGATTTGCCTTTCTATATTCATAAAAATTCCAAGCTAGTTCTCTTTGCTGATGATACAAGTGTCGCTATCACATCCGAATCACAGGAATTAACTGATGAAATTGTCAATGAAGTATTTCAGTGAATTATTAGGTGGTTCTCTGTAAATAGACTCTCTTTAAATTTTGAAAAAAAAAAAAAAAAAAAAAAAAAAAAAAAAAAAAAAAAAAAACAGTAAATACAGTTTCACACAATAAATGGCATCACACCACTAATTAATATTGACTTCAACCATAAATCTATAGCAAAGGTAGAATATTCAAAATTTTTAGGTTTATGCATTGATGAGGGATTGAATTGGAAGAAACACATTGAAGATCTGCTGAAACGTTTGAGCTCAGCTACTTCTGCTATTAGGGTGATTGCAAACTTTGGTGATGTACAAGTCAGTAAACTAGCATACTATGCCTATTTTCATTCTCTGCTTTCTTATGGCATCATATTCTGGGGTAATTCATCATTCAGTAAGAAAGTATTCATTGCCCAAAAACGGGTCATCAGAATAATTGCTGGAGCCCATCCAAGATCATCCTGCAGACATTCATTTAAGGATCTAGGAATCTTCACAGTAGCTTCACAATATATATATTCACTTATGAAACTTGTTATTAACAATCCAACTGAATTTAAATGTACTAGGAGAAATGGTGACCTACACTATTCAAGGTTAAATTTAGCTCTGTCACAGAAAGGGGTTAATTATTCTGCCACGAAAGTCTTTCTTCACTTACCAAGTAGTATCAAAATTCTGACAGAGAGCCAACTAGCATTTAAAAAGAAATTAAAAGTATTTCTGAATGGCAATTCCTTCTACACATTATATGACTTTCTAGATAAAAGTTAGTACTTTAGGGAAAAAAATTATAAAAAAAAACAATAAAGAAATAAAATAGTCAAATATTGAGTGTCATGTAATATTATGTATAGACACATTTCATTTAACTGATACGATCCACATCATTACGAAGTGTCGTATTCATGATCTGTGGAACAAGTATTAATCTAATCTAATCTGTGTGTGATGTCATTAAGTTAGTTTAAGTAGTTTGTAAGCTTAGGAACCGATAACCACACAGACATATTTGAATATTTTTTGGGAAAGGTATGGTAGCACATATCAGACTTTCTATAACTCATGCTGGTCTTGAAGGAGCATATGCAATTTTTTTAACCTTACGAAGTCGTTGGTCACATTTGGTTTCAGGTACACGACTAAGTTCTGCACTTCTGAAGACTACTATTTATCCGTATGCAATATCAGACTGCCAAAACACATACAAAGATAAATTTCCAAAGGGAATGGAGTCATCGATAATCTGTGCTGGCGATCCACAAGGAAAGACGGATACCTGCGGTGTAAGTATTCAATATAGAACACTGTGTTTCTTTAATGTGTGCCAGCCTATGGCGTATTAAGAAAAGTACGGGTATGTTGCCACATATGACAGTCGGCGTCGGCCGATATTTTGGCAGGAGTAAAGCCAGCCAGTCTCAAGGCAATACTGCACCGAGGGAGCAATGTGCAACGACGTGTAAAACCCCGGTTCTCAATGACAACAGAAAGACAACACACACCGAGCAAGCAGGCACACAGTGCCATCACACTGCCACAGATGAAAAGCAACAGCAATATCGATAATAAAGATCAGTTTTCAGCGGATAAGATGGCATTAATTTTGTCCCCGTCGATTTTCATACCTGGCTACGTACCCGTAGGTTTTTTGAATATAGAAAACTTCAGTAATTTACCACGAAGTTTTTGTGTCGTTTCTCGCTTCTCGTTTGAAGTATTCTGCAGTAACTGGTGAGCTTTGCAGTAACTGTGCTCTTGGTTTGCAGGGCGACTCTGGCACGGCTCTGGTGACTGGTTGGTCTGTGCCCTACACAGCGTTCGGCGTGACCATCCTGGGCCCCAAGCCATGTGGCGGTCGCGTGCCCAGCCTATACACGCGCGTCTCCCACTACCTCGACTGGCTGGAGGCGCGCGTCTGGTCCTCACTGAAAAACGACGTCTAGAAGATGAATTCAGTAGTCTGCGTAGTACAGACTACTAGCCCATCTGTGATATGTTACATGTGATATGAAGCAATGTATTTATACATCCTTACCTCTTAGCTGCCATTTGTGTTTCAAACTGCTCTATAATGTAAAGGTGCTGCCATTCATTTCATTTTAGTTCTCTGTTAGATTAACGACTCTTTATTTTTTCATTCCGACTGTATTAGTCTGTAAGCAGATCGGAATCAAAGTTTGTGCAACTAGAACGCCGCGGTGGAGTGGCCGAGCGTTTCAAGGCGCCTAGCTGCAGAGCGCACCGCTGCTCGCCGTTGGAGGTCCGAGTCCTCCATCGGGCGTGGGTGTATTTGTTGTTCTTAGCATAAATTAGTTTAAGTTGTTTGTAAGTATAGGGACTGATGACCAGAGTAGTTAAGTCTCATAGACTTACAAACATTTGAAATTAGAATGTCTATCTGATTTGTAACTAATGTTTCAAATTCAATCGGAGCAAAGCTCCAGGAACGTGTATAGTACAATTTTCTCGTAAAGCTCTGACAGATATCCAGAGTTTTAGTTTAGACGTGTAATAAAGCTAAGCATTTCCGTTAAAATATTGTTTTTAAAAACTGTGATACAACTAAATATGTGGTAATGTTTTAAATTACTGCAAAACCAGTTATGCAGCGTCACTTCTTGCTCATTTTCTGTCTTTTTCCACAACGGAAATGGTAAAGGAAATGGATACTGTAATGTTAATAAGATGTAACCTGTTTTACTGTGATAGTAATTTATTAATATATATAAGTTTTTTTGTAATTTTGTATTATAATATTATCCTCATATTCTGTTTACGTGGTAGTAATGTAGCAATGTTGTTTGTTTACTCATCATCCCATTGTGTAATAAAATACATTTCATATTTTCTTTTATTTTTACAAAACGTACTGATGTATATAAGTTAAGTACTAAAATGAGAGGTCCGTGCATGTAGAATGTACACAACCAGTAATTTTTAAATATACTTCCAATACAGCTCAGAGTATAAGATCAAACATTTGAAACTAGAATGTCTATCTGATTTGTAACTAATGTTTGAAATTCAGTCGGAGCAAAGCTCTGGAACGTGTATAGTACAAATTTCACGTAAAGCTCTGACAGTTATCCAGAGTTTTAGTTTAGACGTGTAATAATGCTAAGCATTACAGTTACACTATTGTTTTTATAAACTGTCATACAACTAAATATGTGGTAATGTTTTAATTACTGCAAATGCCGTGACGAAACGTCACTACTTGCTCATTTTCTGTCTTTTCTACAACGGAAATGATAAAGGAAATGGATACTGTAATCTTAATAAGATGTAACCTGTTTTACTGTGATAGTAATTTATAAACACCACTTATATATTTTTTGTAACTTTGTATTATAATATTAGCTTCATATTCTATTTCGATACTAGTCATATTGTGCAATAAAAATACATTTCATATATTATTCCTTTCATTTCTTAGAAACAAGTACCGATGTATGTGTGTATGTATGTCTGTTAAGTACTAAACTGAGAAGTCGGTGCATGGAGTACTTAGCCAAAAAGAAATTGTTAAATGTAATTCACAAACACTACAGGGAATAAGATCAACATTAACAGGAGTAAAACAAGGGTAACAAAACTTAGTGTCAGAAGATCATTCTATGCTGAATGAATTTGATTAGGTAATCAGACAATAAACGTAACTGGTGAGCTTTCTTTTTTTTGGGGGGGGGGGGGCGGGAAGGTAGCAAAGTAAACTCTGACGGTCGAAGTAAAGAAGATATAAAATGCAGATTGACTATGCGAAGAAAAGCATTTCTGAGGAAGCGACATTCTTTGATAATCAATATTAATTTAAATGTGAGGAAATCCTCTATGAAAGCATTTGTTTGGAGTGTAGCATTGTATGGGTGAGAAACGTGGATGATAAGGAGTTCAGACAAAAGGAAGATAGAAGCTTTTGATGTGTGGTGCTAACAGGGCGGTCTAAGGCGCCTTGCTGCGGAGCGCGTGGTTCCTCGTCGTCGAAGATTCGAGTTCTCTCTTTCGGGCGTCTGCGTGTTTGTTGTCCCTAGGTTAATTTAACTTAGTTTAAGCAGTTTGCAAGCCTAGGGACTAATAACCAAAGCCCCTTAGATTTACAAACATTTTAATTTGAGCTTATTGTCAATCCGAGCGTGAGTCGGAAACATACGTGCAACTTCGCCTTGTGCAGACTTTCTCGCACCTCTGTTAAACATTAGGAGGCCTAATGTTTACATTGCTCTGGTTCCTAGTTTCTCTTTCTTTGACACTTCTAGTTTGGTCCCTTAATTTACAAACCATCCAACTTTCTCCGACAGCCGCGCCGATCTAGCCAATACACAAACTAGGTCATTTGACAATATAAACAGAAATATCAGTACTAGAAATATCAGAACTAGAAATACGGGAATTTAGAAATAAAAAAACAAAGAACATGATACAATATTTCATTTGACTTTTTCGCGAAGCACACCAAAGTGTACACTTTGTATAATTTTGGCAGGTTATACCGTTTATTTATCTTGTAGTTAGAGCTCAGGACAAACTGGAATACAACAATCCATTGCGGACAATAGCGTGTGCATGTGAATTCGGTAAAGCAGTGTAGCTACACTCTCTGAGTGTCTTATGTCTGCTATTGCAATGGATTTCAAACAACTGCTCAACTACATTCATGCGCGGGTACTATTAAAGTTAATCCGAACTTATTTTCCTCCCAACAACTATGAGGAGTAATTGTATTTCTTAACTTGGAAAATAACTGCTGTGAAAAGTAAATTGAAATTAACGCGCAACAGTGTAAGTTGTACGATTAAAGAAGCTAAGAGACTGACAGCCTACCGTTAGTTACAGCGTAGCTTACAGAAGCCACCATCATTGGCCTGTTCTAGTACTCACATAATTTAATCATAATTCTTTATTACTGAGTTTCCAGTAACCAGTGAACATACGTTTGTTTACCTAGGTGCAATGGCACTAGTATATCTGAAGCATTCTACTATCATCACAAGAACTTTGTCTGCTCCAGGCAACAAGCAATGAGGCAAAGGCAAAGGCAAGGGATTAGTATGTCACTGGTGTCTCTCCGACGTGTGTGTGGTATATGCGGAGCAATGGACTATGGAGACTAGTAGCAAACACGTCCAAACAGGAGAACCGTGCTGTTATTGTTTCCTTGTGAAAGCACGGGCAGACATACTTCGGAGAATGATGATTGTATATTGTGTCTATTCTCAGTCGTTAAATTGAAAATGTTTGTGTACATACGTACGATTACGTTTGTGAAAACAAGCAAATCGCGAACTTATGATTATTTAACCCTGTGGGCCACACCACCAGGCACCTCAGAGGCCCTCACAATATATAATAATGGAAAACTCTTTCAGAAATTCAATGTCATGCTAAGGATGAGGGTATAACCTTGAATAACATAAAAGAAATATATATTTCCTCAAAAAACCACAAAACAACCAAAGTCTCATAAATTAAACAATGCTAGTTTAAACTTCATATAACGCAAAAAATCCATCATATTCGGAAACCACATACAAGTAATAATATTTAAAACTAAAATCGGTATCACAAAATTCAGCGGAAGTTTCTCATTTTTTACCGGTACAATTAGGACAAATGTTTTTGTGGTGCTGACCACACACTGGCAACTTACAGGAATCACACAGCATTTTTGATTTCGTTTGTTTTTTGTAGTCACAAATTTTACAGTAACTACTTTTTGGGAATAGCTCCTTGTTCAATTTCTTCATGAACTGCCTTTGCAGATGGAGTCATGTTTAGGCATCTATAAATTCTGACCCGTAGGTCACGGGGAGTTGGTGTGTCAAGCGTAGCCTTACAGAACCTTGGAAGGTTCTGTAAGGTGTTCAGATAGCGTCAACATAAACTCAAATAGGGACAATGTTTTTGTTTGACCGTTGTATCTCCCTTTCCCTTGGTCGTTGTAAAGTTATGGAGGTCTCGGAGGCCTAGTTGTTTAGCTGAACGGGCCGACAGGGGCGGAAGTATTGTGCACTGTACACTGGCTGAGAGAAAACTAACTGGAGGAGGCTTACATGCGAGTCACGGCCCCTCCAGCTGTGTTGGAGCGGGATTAGACACGTCTGACTGAGCATCTGGGCCTTGGAGGCCTATGGTGTGACGGCAGGGTTAAGGGTAATGGTAGATTAGTTTTGCTTTGTGGTCGGGCACGCGTTGCCGTTTAGTAGGGTTTCAGTGGTCACATATTTTACGAGTAGACATATTGGACATCTGGCTCGCATTTGATCAGAATGAAAATGTCAATGATTAGCAGAAACAGAGGTGCCACCCCCAATGACCCCCCCCCCCTCCCCACACACACACACATACACCCCGAGATATTAGATCCTGGATTCCTAGTTTATTACCTAATACAATGGTTTTGCCATTAGAATTAAATATCTTTTATTTCACGTTTTATTTCATACCACCCGACTGGCCAAAAGTACTAATTTTTCACCTCCCCCCCCCCCCCCCCAGAAATTTTAATGAAGCAGTTTGCGTCATGAACCTCCCCCCTGTGGGCACCTCTGAGTGGAAACAATTAAGTGTGGGTGTGTTGAGTATTGAAATGAGTCACTGGTGATTTGTGTAAAATTGTAGATGGCATAAGCAAAAAGGTTTGAAACATTTTCTGTTCCGACGGCGGAGACTGTTGCTATCTTAATAATGTGTGTTAACGGATGAAATTTCTTGCCATAAGCAGGAGTCTTTAAGTTTTTGAAGCTCAACCTGAGAGAGGGAAAATTAGTCAAAGTAACTTCTTCTTCTTATCCGCCTTTAATCGCAGTTATCAATACCTCTTCTGTTTGACAGTGGAAGGTACATCAATATTTTTTCGTGATGTTACTCCGGCATTGAGTGCTTGGTTAAACGAACCCTTAGTGCGGCGAACTTGTATTTAGCAGTGGAAACCCTAGTCATATTTAATATTTCATGAGCCCACGATTACATACAGTCTTTTGAACAGTATCATAGGACATGGAATGCTTAGTGAGCAGCCCAATAACGTATCCTTAAAACTCAGTGAGTCAGAACAAGTATTTTCGTACAAGATTCGCAATGCACAAACATTTGTAGCTACTGGGAATGCGGAAGCCAATACAGTTTAACTGCAAGAAACTGAAAACAGTGTTTTACACTTTTTCTTTCTCAGGATACGGGCGTCAATGTCATGAAGAGTCTGAAAGTCATGGTGATTCCGCAGAATCTATTGGGATTGCAGCGCATTCAAATGAACAATTTTTTCCACGAAGCAATAGGTAGATCATTGGAAGCCAAGCTTTTCAACTGTTGACTTAAGGACCGTGTCCAGAGCCAGTATCGCCAACCGAAGAGCTACTCGTGTGGGAAAGAGAGGCCAACGAGCACCAGACTGTCAAAGTTCAAGGCTGCGAACCACTTTCGAGAGAAGTGGCTGTTAAACATCCTGTTAATTAATGGAAAGGACCATGTAAATCAGCCCAGTGTTAATTCTTGGCATTAGGGCAAAATACAATAAAACTAGTGAATTCATCAATACTTCACAATTATGAAAACTAAAATACACAATTTTTTGTTTGTTCTACAAGTTTGTTTATTAGGTGAAACGATTTTCTGCTTCTGAAATTTAATCAAAGAAATTGCGTTGACTACAAACCACAATAGATGTTACATGAAGAAAATAAATTATCATCTTTGATGCAGCAGTTATAATGTAAATAAGTATTTAAATGAAATTTGTAAATTAATAGCACTACAAAAAAGAGACATTGATACTATACCTCGAGAAACTGTGCAGACATAACAAGTTCATGGCAACAATGACTACGGTGAATAAAATTAAAGAAGAAGCTAGAGTTCAAAACGAAGGTGAAAAAACGTAAGAATTATAGAATGAATATTGGAAACCTGGGACGCTATTATAACTAAACAAACAAACATACATTTGCTAAATATGAACGTGAATTTGTCATACAACCTACACTCAATAAAAAAAAAAAAAAATAAATAAAAAAAAGTTCAAATGTTTGTAAATCTATCGGACCAAACTGCGTGGTCATCAGTCCGTAGCTTACAAACTACTGAAACCTAGGTAAACAAACCTAAGGACAAACACACACGCGCAAGCCCTAGGGAGGACTCGAACCTCCACGGCGAGCAACCGCGCGCTCCGCAGCGAGACGCTTTAGACCGCTCGGCTACTCCACCGCGGCTACACTCAATTTTCTAATCTCTCTGGAGATCACCTCTCCTATCTCTAAGACTCTTACTGTCCTCTTTGTCCTGCTAGGGCTCTATCTGTATTAGCTACCTAACAACCAGGAGTTACTCAGGTATTTAATTATTCCAATATTATGTTGGGCCATGTGCCCCTCCCTCCTCTCTCTCTCTCTCTCTCTTTCTCTCTCTCTCTCTCTCTGTTCATCTGCTCCGCTCTATACCCCCCCCCCTCTATTTAGCTCTGCCTGCTCTTCCCTTTTCACCTCCTCCTTCGCCACCACCACAACCACCACCATCACCACCACCATCACCACCACCTACACTTCGTCCTCCCTCTCCCCCTCCTCCTCCATCACCATCTCTTCCTTCTTCACCCTCTATAAACACATCCATCCCGCTGTCAAGGCCAATCCCCTCTCTCTGACAATCTCCACCTGACCCCTATCTCTGATTATGAAAAATTACGTTGACAAATTACATGGTGAACTTTTAAATGGTGTCAAAGTCTGGAGTAAGATATCTCCCACTATGCACAGCAAGGTTATTTAGACAAGTGTTTTTCTTGTGCTGAAGGCCATGTGTGCAAAATTTCAAGATATGAATAAACGAAGACGAAGCCTGTTATGAAATACCCTCCGCCATGCACCGTACGAATTATTATGTACTCTGCGTGGTTCCTCTTGTTTTAGAGCTCAAGTGTCAAACTTTATCGCAGTTAGACACCGCAGAAATTACGAATCTAAGCCGAATTAAAATGGCCAATTTCCAAAATTATCAGTTTTGAATCTCCGATTTTTTGTTCTTTTTGTTTCATGTTCCTTCAGGTTTTCCGGTTTTCCTGAATTACTCTTGTATTAAAGCGAATAAAACAAAATATTTAAATCGGTGAAGCCATTACTGTATTTCAGCGAGACTAACGCACAATGGTTCATATCGCCTATATAGCCAAATTGAAATCAGGTAAATACACAAACACTTAAAATCTCTGTCGTGCCTTGTGTAAATTTAGAAAAAAGAAAATGAGTATTGTGAAATAAATTGTAACATCAAGGAAACGTCCTAAATCGAATATAACAATAATAATTTTATGTGACAAAGTGACTGGGTGCAAGTCTTTCGATTGGACGGGACATCGGCGCCGAACATATCCCTTACATACCCTGGAAAAGGGGACCTACAGTTTAATGTCGAATCCGAACCACGTGTCGTTTCGGACGAATCCTCACGTCGTTAAGAGAAGACTGCGTTACAAGTGAAAAATTCCGTGATCCCAGTGAGACTCTAACCAGTTGTAGTATGCTGTCCAAACAAGAACTTTCCCGTTAGCCCACACTTCCCGTTGAATAATAGCGCCATGTATTAGATATTACCGACAGTAAATAAAACATTCACCTTGTATTAAAAATAATATTTAGCTTATTAATCGAGATAAAAGCTATCTTGTCTCTTAAATTGGAAGAAACCACACACACACACAAAGTGCAAAAATTCATTCATATCAATTGAGTAGTTTGTCATGTTTTGTGGGGTGGGGGCGAATCCTTTCAATCAATTTATTAAGGACAACATCCAAGATCGCTTCTAATTTTTATGTCGATAACCATATTCGGTAGTGTTTTTAAAAGTTTTTAATTGTGATGATCTGAAATGAAAGATCCGAAGATGACAGTTAAGCTCCCGAAGACGGTTATCTAAATAAAAATTAGAAACGATTTGGTTTATTTCAGACAAACATCTTGACACGGGATATATACACTACTGGCCATTAAAATTGCTACACCAAGAAGAAATGCAGATGATAAACGGGTATTCATTGGACAAGCTCCGATGGTGTTATGTGTTTCTGTACTCGCTGGTTGGATATACTTAAACTTAGGTCGTCGCGGTACTAGGGGTCTACTTGTCAGTACGTCTTCCATATCCGGTCTTTTAATATGTGTCGTCCGTACTTGGCCCTGAGTTTGGCCTGTAGATGTTCCACACCAGTGATATCGTATACTTCATCACTGGGTGTTTCCCTAGGTATTCTGTCGAGGCTGCGTAGCAGTCTTCTTTCAGTTGAATGTAGTTTCTCTGATATCTATTTGTGTATTACCCCTAGAGAGGCGGCAGCATATTCAAATATAGGTCTGTAGTACGTCTTATAAGAGTGGTGTCCATTATAGCGGGTGGTGTCAGTTTGTAGCCGATACATTTAATAACATTTTTCCGTGAAGTAACTGCGAAAGGTGTGTAAGGGTTGATCAATATTTTTCCATTGCACTTTTCTTTGAGCAATTTAGCAAGTAGAAGAGGGAAACCCCGTGGGGCAGTAAGCTAAGGGGCGCCCTCGCCGCCTGCCCTGGGTAATTCAATTTGAATTAGCGACACCTTTGCACAGATATTCTTCAATCACAATTCATAATATCTAGAACAGCAGTCAATTTTGTTGACTGCCAGACTTTTACTAGTCTATACTAATAATAAATCAAATATAGGCCTGTCGCTGATCACTTAAATCTTCAAAACTACTGGACGAATCTTCATGCGGTTTTCAAAGGAAACATGAGAAAAGTGTGGGTCAACATATAGACAAAATTTTATCAAAATAGGATCACAGAAAAAAAAAATTTCATGTGTTTTCAGTAACCGTCGTGTCTGTTTGTTTAACTATTAAAAACCTCTATCTCCGAAACTACTTCACGAATTTGCATGAGTTTTTCACAGGTAACTTGAGCGTAACTCTGGACGACATATAGACTACGTTTCATAAAAATGGGATCACGGAAAGAAGAGTATCGTAATTTGAAATATTTTATCTACGATCGTCATGTCTGTCTGTCTCTTTGAACACGTTTATCTCCAAAACTACTTGATGAATTTTCACACGTAACTTTAGAATATCGTGCGGTTACATAAAGGCTTCAATAATTAAAATCAGATAAGAGAAAAAAAGATATCATACTTTAATCATTTGCTTAAAACCCATTTCTATTTGTTGAAGATAATATCGAAAAGTACTAAACGAACTTTCATGGGTTTCCACAGGTAAATTGAGAAAAGTTTGCGGAGTAACATAGGCTTAATTTCATCAAAATCGGACCAGTTTCTCAGTTTCTGGTGTATGCTATGCTTGAAATGCAGCGTAGTATAGCAAAGACCCGATAGAGGCGCTGTTACTGACATAGTATACCAAATAACTAATAGATGGCGATGCTGCGTCGTTTATTCTTTTAGTTTTTTCTAGAGCCCTCCCTGTATTGGGAGAGTACCTCCAACCGGGCGAGCGCCGCCATTGTAGGCCTAGCTCGCAATAGCATGGCTATGGGCGGCGCTGTTAAATTAACATTTATGATGAAGGAAACCGGTCTGTACATCGACGTGGTATGACAGTACGTTAAGTAAACAATCAACTAAAGTTTTTAATCGTTTTCTCACCTCTACTGCGAATATTAAGGAAAAATTGATAATCTGAGATCGAGATATGAGTTCAAGACTTTTTATTTTTGAGCAAACTAGTTGTAAAATTGTTTAGTGCAAAGTTTTGTCAAAAGTAATATATGTAGTAATGATAAGAAACTTTTTTAAGTCGCTAGAGTTAACATAATTCATTTAAAGTATTGGTACTTACTAAAATACAAATATGTAGTTTAGTTATTTAGGCTGCTAAGGAAAAGAATAAAAATTGGAAAATTACAAATTAATTTGTTTAAAAAATTTGAAAGGTATTTTATCTACCTAGTAACTGCGTCTTAAAATACCTTCACGGCATTCATCATGCCAATATTTTTACCACCGCACTCTGCTTGGCGATTATTTTTTCTCAGAAGAATATGTACTCTAATGGTTAAAAATACGTGCACAACTTTTTCCACAACATTGTGACATGAAGGAATATTTTGGAACACGTTCATTGATTGATTTATGTCCAAGCAGGATTGTTCACTATCTATGTATAAAAACAGTTTTGTCTAAATACATTGCGATAAATTTACGTAGAATGAGTAAGATACGAATATTATTTATATAGATACAATATATGTAAACGGTTCTGCCTGTCCAAACTTTCGTCATATTCAGTATAAATGCAAAATTCGTCAAATACGGCAGATTGTTAAATTTTCATGTATTTTTATCTTTTAAAAATATCTTTTCTCTACATGATTGTCCGGCCAACATTACTCGCAAGAAACAGATGAATCTAGAAGTTTACTCGATATTTCAATACAAATTTGTTTACTTCACACAATTTTGCATTCTCGTATGGAAATGCATCTTTTCTTCCAATGCGATGTACCCACTATTCGCGTCTTTTCGCATTCCTTTCGCCCTATGGAGTGTCTTAGTGTAACAATTCACTGCACAGCATTGCGGCATTCTTCACCATATATAAAAGTGGAATATGCTATGTTAAGCTCTTAATTTAATACACAATGAGTCTACAGATTTCCAACACCTCTAAATGCTAAAATAACAGCGAGTTAAGTGAAATATGTCATTTACGCTAATGGACTGCTTAGGCCTAAAATGGCGGACATGCCCCACCCGCGCTCAACTGACCAATAGCAGCCGGCGGTTGTCGGCAAGCCACACATAAAAGGTTAGCGCTACTCTCCCAATACAGGGCTCTAGTTTATTCTCGAAACTAAGGTGCAATACACTGAAACAAGAGCTATGATTTTCCTTACGGCAGCAGTGTAGTATACTGATGTAGGCAATCAGCCACGTACAATGACGGGAATAATTATTTGTGTTGATAATGAAATAAATAGTTAATGTTGTTCCGATCAGTAAATTAATTATCCCCCAAAAGCGAATATTTCGTTGCCAACGTTAACATGCTAAACCGCTACGACCGCAAGTAAATTTAACCCAGGTACTACACAAATAAATAAGTTTTTTTACTAGCTGTGTCCCGCATGCCTTTCAATACCACGGAAAGAAAAAAGTGCTTCTCTCCGCGGGTATAATTTGAATTTAAAACATAATGACGTTCCTTCGCAAATATCGATGTTTTTATTTACTAAGAATTCGTTGGAAAAAAACGAATTTATGTATTTTCCTTTCTGATTTCGACGCGTACGTATTACATCTTGAGTCCATTCTATTTAGGAATGCCCAGAAAACGGTATAGTAGAGTATAGAACAAATAGAGGCCCTGTTAGTTACGTAGTGCACCAAAGAACTAACAGTTGGCGCTGCTGCATTTCTTAATTTTTTTTATATCTTTTCGATGGTTATGCCAAAGAACAGCAACGAACCACTAAAGGTGCTGTTAGTTTTGTAGTGCTGCAAGCAAACAATACATGATCGTGTTGTGCGTATTCCCTCAGTAACGGAAGTATTTTGAATTAAGAGCCGCAATCTTATCTCTGCAAATACAAACTAACATTCAACAGCGAGTTGCTGATTACATTATATATATTCATAGCTTAATTATAGTCTTCCAGCGTTTTTTTCTTCTCATAACTTTGGTGTAATACACTAGAAGAAGGGGTGCAATTTTACTTAATGAGGCGGCGTTGTGTCCTGATGTTCGGCAACAGCTTGAATGCTTTTTCAAAAATCATTCACGTAGAATGAGGGGAATAACGCTTTATGATCACGATGAAATAAATAATTTATGCTGTTCTGGTCAGTAAATTAATCATCCTCCTAAAGCGAATAGTTCGTTGCCAACGATAGCAAACTAAACCACTGCCACTCCAAGTAAAATTTAACCCGGTAGGACACACATCTTTTTTTTCCTTCCTAGCTGTATCCCATATGCTTTACTATGTTATGAAAGGAAAAGAAGTGCATCTTTCGACAAGTATAACCACTGAATTATACGTAGAGTAGAAATATCTATAGAGTGAGCATTGCGTTCTGTTCATCTTCTCAACATTAAGCTGGAATTACCACACATTTATTTGCTCTTATGATTGGTTTTCACCGCATTGGCTTCAAAGAAGTCCCACCTCCTTTTCGCAGAGCAACCACAAAACATGAAATAATATCTAAATAAATGTGTTACGGAAGCGACAAGAAAGTAGAGGAAGTGTCGTTAAAAGGGCCATTTACACGTAGTCATCCATCTTGACCAAACAAAAAAGGAAAAAGATAAAGTCAGCGATTAGTAGATTTTTCTCAATATTACCTGACGTTTCCACCTCAATGTTTAGGACACAAAATCTGTTCTGCGCATCTGAATGCTCACTCCAGAGATATTTCTACTCTGTGCCTGCCACTAGAGATCAGAAACCTCTCTGCTTTCGTTATTGTTCGGTACAATATTGTGATTAAAATTCGTAATTACTTACTTTTGGTGCTGACTACGTTAAGATAGAGAAAGACGTCTTCATTTGCAGAGACACTTGTACTTATATAATCCGACTTCTGAATATATAGTTCTATTACACAAGATCGATTGCAACTTCGTGCTTTACGAAGTAATCACTCCAGGACGTGGGAACATGTATTAGCTGAACGAGTGGTCGATGCTGCTAACACAGTCAAGACAATTCACTGTAAATACTATATTTAATGGAAAGTTCTATACAGACGATCAGCTGACGCCATTCCTTCAGTGATTACCCAGACTTACTTTATCGCACACTGACACCACCATGACGTCTTATTTAAACAAACGTGAACTGCTCTATTGATTGAATTAGTAGACTTTCGGTATTCGTCGAGTTTTCGATAATATGGAGCACTGCGTACAGAATAACTACGTTGTCCCCAGTGCAACACTGCAACATACTAATACTTCATCATACACTTACTGTGAGAAATAAACAGTTTAGTACGACACCATAGAATCAATACATGGCACTGTTATTATTATTACTATTTCTCATTTCAACGATAGACCCCAGTTACACACCCCAGTCTTAACTTTATAAATACAACCTAACATTTAAATTATATCATTCCGGAGTAGGGGCTTAATTTCACTTATTGTATGAGTAACCTTATGAAAATTCATCGTTTTTGACAAATGCTTCTACTTAAATGTGACATCTTGGTTAGGACAACTGAGTTTATTGACAGTGTAATCCAACAAGGATTCTATTTTTGCTGACCTAGGTCCGGAACCCTAAAGAACATATACACAGGTCCCTCTTTAACAACCGTTGCGAAACACGGGCACATAAGCTAGTTTGACAATAAAATCTTTAGAATATATCGTAAAAATTCGACCATTTACAATGAATAAAAAGTGTAGATGCCATCCGCACAATTAGTGATTTTGGTACCCACTTTCACGGTTTTTCGCGATTTTTTCAGGAACCGCCCATAAGTAAATGGTACTTTTGTAAGCCATATAAAGCTCACCATAGACCACACGTAATGTGCTGCTTGGTTCATGGATTTACTATAGAAATAAGAATAACTAAGATTTAAAGACACTTACTTTGGTACAAAAAGATGTTCACCTTTCAGCAGTACACAATTACAATCGAATGCCGGCACCCATGAAAAATTTAATATAAATTACAGTTCAGTTTGAGAAGAGTCCAAAGACTTATTGATGGCCAACTACTTCAACTCCATTAATGAATTTTTAGCGGGACCGATTGATGTTTGTATTTTATTAATAATGTCACATTATGTGATTTTAAGATTCTTGACAAATTCCAGGTCCAAAAATGCAATTTCCTCTGGTTTCTGTGTAAGGTGCAATAGCACATATGCTATCATTGTGTACATATTTTGTGTGTATTAGTGTTGGTGGCATGTTCTAAATCCAATAGGATCTCCTCATTATGGATCCATAGTAATGAACTGTACATCTAACCTAATCTAATATACCTGGTATATATATATATATATATATATATATATATATATATATATATATATATATATATGTGTGTGTGTGTGTGTGTGTGTGTGTGTGTGTGTGTGTGTGTGTGTGTGTGTGTGTGTGTGTGTGTGCTCTTTGAACCTCCAAGAAGCAGTAGAATAGATCATTTCATTCGTTGGTCAGATTTAAACACACTAGCGATTCGGCCGAATGCCTGCTGCACTCCATGACTTTCACGTTCACAAATGGGTCGTTATTAGTCTCCTTACCATAGCGTTAGTGTCTTCTCCGTCTTCATTAAATGTGCGGTTTGTGGTCTGCTGTAGCTAAGCACCAGTGGATCAGTCCGTCAGTCGGAACTTTGCTTCGTCAACACGATGGGGAACTACCGTCCGTCGTCGACAGCTCTGATGAGGCACTAACTTTGTGGTCAGCATTACTGACGTCTAAAACACCTCCGTATGAGATTTAAATTTTCCTCATTGTGATTAAGTTGCCGTTGGTTTCCATGCTGCGGTGTTTAACACTGTAACATTTGTCTTGTCTTATCGTCTTAATAACTGACGCCGTGAAGAAGAAAAGAAGAGTAAGCCCAGGGTTAACGACTCCATCATAGTGTCAGCCAAAGCAGTGGTAATGAAACGAACATTTTCATGAGGATCAAAGATCCTACGCGAATTATCTTTTCCTATCCAGGTACTTCATGACAGTGGTTGTTCAGAAGAATTTAACGTATTATAAAAACTTATCAGATAATTTTTTTTTTTTTTTTTTTTTTTTTTTTAATTTCTTTATTTATTTTTTTTATTCAAATAAACTGAGGTAACAAAAATCACCGGCCTAATACCGTGTCTGTCTTCCTTTTACCTACTCAACGGCTTATGGACACAAGCAGACTTTTGTCACAAACTGTTCTCTTAATAGGTTGTTTTCCTTTGATGAAAAAATGGTTGGATTTGCTGTTATTCTGAATTTTTATAACGATCGAACAGCGTTTTCGGTCGTTATTCTTACAAAACATCTGTTATTTTTCTGATATTACAGCTCAAAAATCATTCACTTTCAAGATTAGATCACATGATCGAAAACGATCGGGTGACATTACACAACACGAATGAAAAAGAAATATGTATCGGCCAATAGTGGAATCCTTCATAAATTTGATGCGCTTAAGGTGTCTTAATTTTTTTAATAAAAATAATTAAAAATTTAAAAAATTCTTTCAGGAAATATGAAAGGTGAAAACTCGTTTAAACTAAAATACACGTATATTTAAATTTAACTGTTACTTGTTATTGTCAATAGAGTGACTCTAGTCTAAAGATCCAAGCTATTATACACCATTAATGTGTGTGAATTAGTATTGTGTCTTGGATTCGGTCTTAGTTTTACTACCAAATTCATTTCATCTTTAAATGTTATTACTGGATATTGTAAATGTTGCATGCTGAGTACTTACCTATGCAGCTACAGAACGAATGTAGATGTAGAAGTCTGCTGGTCCGGATGGAATACCAGTTTGGTTTTACAAAGACTATTCTGCGGCGTTGGTCCCCTACTTAGCTTGCATTTATAGCGAATCTTTAATGCAGCGAAAAGTTCCTAGTGATTGGAAAAAAAGCGCAGGTGACTCCCGTGTATAAGAAAGGAAAGAGAACTGACCCACACAATTACAGGCCAATATCGTTGACTTCAGTATCATGTAGAATTTTGGAGCATATTCTCAGTTCGAGTATAGTAAATTTCCTTGAAACGGAAAAGCTTCTTTCTATGAATCAGCACGGGTTTAGGAAACATCGTTCATGTGAAACTCACCTTGCCCTTTTCTCACATGACATCTTGCGAGCCATGGATGAAGGTCAACAGGCGGATTGTGTTTTTCTCGACTTCAAAAAGGCGTTCGACGCGGTGCCACACTGTAGATTGCGAACGAAGATACGAGCATATGGAATAGGATCACAGATTTGTGACGCTGGAAGACTTCCTAAGTAATAGGACGCAGTACGTTGTTCTCGACGGCGAGTGTTCATCAGAGACGAGTGTATCGTCCGGCGTGCCCCAGGGGAGTGTGATAGGATCGCTATTATTTTCTATCTATATAAATGATCTGATGGACAGAGTAAGTTGTAATTTGCGGCTGTTAGCTGATGATGCTGTGGTGTATGGGAGGGTGTCGTCTGTAACTGACTGTAATAGCATACAGGATGACTTAGACAAAATTTCTAGTTGGTGCGAAGAATGGCAGCTAGCTTTCAATGTAGAAAAATGTAAGGTGATGCGCAAGAGTAGAAAAAACAATCCTATAATGTTCGAATACAGCATTAGTAGTGAGCTTCTTGATGCTGTAGCGTCGTTCAAACATCTAGACGTAACATTGCAGAGCGATATGAAATGGAACGAGCATGTAAGGACAGTTGTGAGTAAGGCAGACAGCCGACCTCGGTTTATTGGGAAAATTTTGGGAAGATGTACTTCACCTGTAAAGAAGACCGCGTATAAAACGCTTGTACGACCACGTCTTGAGTATTGCTCAAGTATTTGGGACCCGCAGCAGATCGGTTTGAAGGAAGACATAGAGACGGTTCAGAGGCGAGCAGCTAGATTTGTTACCGGCAGGTTCGACCAATGCGCGAGTGTCACGGAAATGCTCCGGCAACTCAATTGGAGATCGCTGGAAGAAAGACGACGTTCTTTTCGTGAATTTCTGTTAAGTAAATTTAGAGGGCCGGAATTTGAAGCTGAGTGTAGTACGATATTGCTGCCACCTACTTACATTTCGCGTAAAGATCACAAAGACAAGATAAGAGAAATTACGGCTCGTACGGAGGCATATAGCCATTCTTCTTTTCCCTCGTTCAATTTGGGAGTGGAATAGGAAAAGAAATGCCTAGTAGTGGTACAGTGTACCCCCCGCCACGCACCTTACGGTGAATTGCGGAGTATGTATGTAGATGTAGATGCAGATTAATTCGTGCGTTTACGGTACGTAAATTAATCTTGCACATTAGTTACTTTCGACATCTTTATGCATTTTTCTTAATTTCATTTTTATTTATTATTTTTCGTGCTGAATGTTCACAAAGAATCTTGTCAGGTTAAATCGGATCTTAGGAGGCCAAAGAAGGGTGCAAATAAGAGAATATTTTTGATTAGGTGCCAAAATTAAATATTTTCCACGGATAATGACGGTCTACCGTCTGCCCGATCAGGTCGCATGACAGTTGTTCAGTAGCGTAACGGCTTGCGACGTAGGTTGTAACTATAGTTTTTCGTGTTCAAATGCAATCATTTCCTGTTTCCTTTTCTCTTTTGTTGTTGCGGAAGAATGTGAAACCGTGAAATTGAATGGAATTGTTGCGTTTATTAATCATTTCAAATTTTATTAAAAATATTTGTACCCACCAGGTGCACTCAAACGTCGATTTGGAGAGAGAAATCGATGTTGTATTATATAATGCATCACTGATGAACATATTAAAAGTGATAATCAAATGTTCAAATGTTTGTAGAACTTATGAGACTTAACTACGGGGTCATCAGTCCCTAAGCTTACAAACTACTTATGAACTAGCTAAGACTACGGACGGCACAAATATCCATTCCCGAGGTGGGGATTCGAGCCCCCGAGCGTAGTGGCCGTGCAGACCGTGACTGCAGTGCCTCAGTCCCCTCGGCCACCGCGGCCGGCAAGTGATAATCAACATGAAATGTGTACTTTCTCCAATTATTTTACAAAACGGCTTTAAACACAAATCGCTGGCGTGTCACAAGGTGAATAGCTGTTTTGCGAATGTAAACATCAGAATCTTTGTAGTTGCAGAGGATGATATGTAATACTGAACTAATAGAATAATAATAATCGTCTGGAGTAAATTTAAGCTCAGGCCTCTGTTGCTGTTGTCCCAATCAAAACAATATTCCTATGTGTGAGACCGCATTGTCAGTCTTCAACCCTTTAATGCATAGTGCAGCTGATCAGCTTATGTTTTCCATTATCTCTCAAACTGATCAACATTTTAGCTCAAATTCATTTGTAGCTGCTTGTACATATAGTATTACATATGCTAGTAGCTCGACCTAGAAATTATAAATTGCACAGTGCTACTGAATCAGCTCTACAGTTAGCTGCATTGAGTTACTCCTAACATGTTCGTTTCTTTTCTTTAGTATTCCTCCTTTGTAAAAGTAGTCAATCACACACTACTGTTGTATTATGAGTAACCTTCTGGAAATATGAGAGTCATAATAGTGACATGTAATGCATCGGGTACATCATGGAAGCATTATATAGCGGACCAGCTATGAACTTTTAGCTAGTAGTACATAATAATTTTACGGATTTTTTTCAATATTTTTCTCAGTATATACACACTATACATTAGTCGCGGTAGTTTTTATAAACAGTCATGCATTGCTGAATGATTGGAGGATTGGTTCTCATATAATATTGCGACTAACGGTTTGAGAAGGAGTAGTGAGATATGTTGGACTTTCTTCATTGGTCTTCTCGGTATTTCTTGCCTTTGGTGGAAATGTAAGTCATCAACTGGTGTTTACAAGGAATATATTTCTCGCCATTAATGGTTGCATTATTTCGTCTCATTGGTGGGAATAGACGTCGTCAGTTGGTGTTTGCCACTTGCAACAGTGGTCAGATTCTTAAAATTTGACATTGCGATCTCACACCCAAAAGAATTTTAATGATCATATTGAGTGTTCACGCACATTAAAATTATTCTCAGACAAGTAAATGCACGAAGTGACCGCAATCTCGTTCGAATCTTGAGAAATGCCACGCTGATTTCCGACTGTAAATAAATATGTAGCCTTGGTAATTCGCTTCATTAAATCAGTGTCTGAGGAGAAATATTCTGATACTTGGATTTGTGTGGAGCCAGAATAGGAGGGTCTTCCTTGCGGGCCTCCAGGTGGACGCCCACGAAGGCGGCTGGCTCATTACTAATATTAGGAGCCCCAACTTCCCAGAAAGCATACCCGCGGACAGCGTCCTCTACGGCAGGTATACTGCGCACGCCCACCCTCCGAACACTGTTTCAAGTAGTTTTGCAACGTTAAAGCCATTAGGCTGGCGCCGACGATGGTGGCGTTGTATGGGAGAGAGCGTTGGAAAGCACAATGCTTACGGGCTGTTTGAGCTGATTTACGAAACAAGCAAATTTATGGAGGCCAGTAACCTGGGACGACCATGTTCGGAGTCAAAGTATGGGTGATCACATGTGAGACAAATTATGTCTCCAATGCCAGGTTGGGCGGCACAAATTTCAATAGAGTAAGGAATGTGAGTAGTTGTAAAGAATCACTTGTCGGTCGTGTTTTTTGGCGGATCCCTGAGACGATCGTCCCATACCTTGAGAAATCAGGACCTATGGGCGCGGCCCGAGCTGTGAAAACGCACGAAGAGAGTCCATGGGACTTTTTTTTTTTTGCAGTATGACAGTTTTGGCAATGCATCTTCCGAGCGTAAGCCGACATTGGTCGGACCCTGGCGCCTTGATGTAGAGTCGTGTTTTAGTTTAGGATAGGCGGAGCCTGCGAGTTTTGCTGGAGGAGAGAGAGTTGGTGTACTTTGGGCAGCCAGAGAGGACAGTCGTCCCTTTTCTTCTCCCAGAGTATTCCTGTTTGGAGGAGCTGAACTTAGAGTTTTCGTGCAACTTTCGGATATTTCAGAAATAATTTTTTTTTTTTTTTTTTTTTTTTTTTTTTTTTTTTTTTTTTTTTTTTTTTTTTTTACCGCTGAGTACTGGAAAATTGAAACTAGGTCAGCCTGCCTCCTATTACACGCATGGATGAGCTTATACCGAGTAGCACTGTTCTAGTGTCACCTTTGGCTGCAGTGATCGCGTGTATTTACATAGCCACGAGTGAAATCGTAGGCCTTGAGATCTGCCAGGGTCGCAGTGGCTGAGAGTAGTTACATACCGCTTCTGCTATACGAAGTTGTTTTTTCGGGACCATATCTTACAGCAAGCAACCCACAATGCCGCAGTCTAGCGCCGACACAGTGACTTCGCCTTCCGCCTCTGGTATGATATCGTCTGCACTTGCTTGTGCGACAAGGGGTTTGTTTTCGTTACCAGAGTTATGGGAGGACATTAGGTTAATTTCAGACATCAGGTAACGGGATTTTGTTCCCGAATACTCCACTGTTTCCAACTTAAATGAGTTGTTTCGTGTATCTTGTATCCGTTACAATTATCATTGACTTACCAGTTGTGATATTACAGATATAGGGGAAACTGATTGTTTCTGTGTGAAAGGCGGGTTTTGCCAGGGCGTTGGGTTCCCCAGCCGGCCGGCTACCAGTTTGTACCTAGAGAATGGGATACAGCAGGTAGTCAGGTTTTTCCTAATGTGGTCGGAAACCGGAAGCAACGCTCTTGAATGAGCGAGGGCGGCTAACCCAGACTGCAACTGAAATACAATATAACCACACACATTATTCTAAAAACCCATATAAAATCAGGGAATGATCATACGGAAAATACAATTATATGAATGGATTCGGGAGACTTTAGAGAATCAAACGCCGTAATTACCATTTCAATATCATTTACAGATAAAAAGCCGTCAAATTTCAGTACTATAATAATAATATTATAAAACTTATATTTAAAATTACTGATACGTAGTGTTTATCAGTAACAATTTAAGAATCAAATGGGCACCATTGTACCACGCTACCTATCTTAAAAGACTTTGTTTTACTCTCTTGTTCTGCTTTTCGTTGAGGTAGTAATATTCTTGTGTCAGAACATAGATTCCACCACAGAAACACAAAACATGAACTCAGCAAAGCGGATTACATTTATATATGTATTTTATTATATTTGATATTCTTAGTAACGTTCATTTTTTATGTTGAAGACTGTCACTTAAATATTTCATGGCCGACTAAAACTAGAAGATATGCAGCAGATAATTTTTATATAAACAATTATATGTATTTGTGAACAAGAACTGAATATTTGCATAAAAACCATGATAAATTAAATATTAACTGTGTAACTATATTTCGACGGCGGCAGTACATTTGAATAGTGAGACACCACACTTAATGGCTATCTGAGCAAAGAGCTTCAATCTCAATCATATTTTCGTATTGTTAAATATATATTTGTTTGTTAAATGTAAACAACATTTGTAGGGAGGTGGTCAAAGTATTTCATTCTGTGATATTCAAATGCATAATATTTTGGAAGGGAAATTATATTTTAAAGATGAGGCGTTAGGATGCGCGGAAGGATACAGTTTTGGGAGCAGAGGAAACACGCTTTCGAACGCTTGGGAAGGGACTCGTAACTTGGACGTGGTGGTGAAAGGTTGTGACGCTGGGCTGTCTGAAGCCGCGTTACGAACTTGAGATTTGAAGAGATAGGTATGTGTGGACTTGGAAAATTTACGGGACTGTGGCAGAAGAACTTAGTCTCTGGTGAAAAGTGATAAACTCTGGAACTGTGATAATTCAGCAATCGTGTACTCGTGTGATTACAAACTGTGTTTTACAACAAATACTTTAATCACGGATTAATTTGGAACTGCAATGTTCGATGGACTACACTAATTTACGAGTGATAATTTGGAACTTTTACTCTCGAGTGCGTGCGATATTTATTCTGCCTCTCATAGACAATAGTTGGGGAAATATTTAGTTATTTACCGATCTATAAAGGAGGACCACATCCGCGTTTCATGTCTAATAAGAGTAATAAACTCTATTTATAAAGAATTACTTCGTTTGTGAATCACTTCTTTATGTTAGAATCCATTTCGTTGGTTATTCAGAAGTTTAATTTATGTTTGTTTAAATATTTTTCACGGCATGATATGCAGATTAATAGACTGGCTGAACTACAGATTAAATATTTATCTTGTTTAAACAGACTTGGTAGCTGTTTATGGCATAGAACCTGACATACTTAACTCACCCCTATGTACAGAGACAACGAGTCATAAACTTTTACTACCGTAGTTATGTATTGTCCAAGTCTTATTGGTGAGAACTGACAGGAAGGTCGCACAGTCACTTACTGCAGGAGTGATCATCTTAACTGTGAATTTTATATGTTTATCGATTTGACCTTATATTATTTGTGTTTGGTTTGTTTTTCGTTCTGATGTGCATTTGGCATCATAAAATAGAATGAGTTTGAATTTAATTTTCAATTTACGTCATTCAGATTAGTTTTGAGTGGGTTTGATTAATGAGTTTAATTTGCAAATTAGAGTTGATAACTTATCCTTTTACATAAAGTGCATTAACCTTGATATCCATTTGCATACTCCCACGACCTCTCTTCCTTTCTGTCCCACACCACACACTCTCATTTCTCCTCCGCACTTTTCAATCTGTATGAGTGATTTTCTACATTTCTCATTGCTTGGAACATGCAAAATAAAGTTTCTGAAGTTTTATGGTTGTCTTTGTACACTGCATTATTACGCAATATTTGTTGACGATTTCCTGAATGAAAATGTCCAAACCATATTTCACTGTTGGTGAATTTTATGACAGCATGGGCAGTATCATCTAGGCCGACTTGACAAGCATCTCATGACTGAAATGGAGCGTTTTAGCTGGCTTTTAATGTATTTGAATTTCATTTCCTTTTTTTAAAATACTGCAGTTCATGAGGGAAAAAAGCATGTTATGAGCATAAGATGTTTTGGTCAGGAGCTTTAATGTAACATCAGAGATTTTGAGGTAACAATATTTGGGAAGTCTGTAATTAGTTTTCTTGTACATTTAATAGTTTTGTTAATATATACGTACTTAGTTCAAATTTCAGTGTTTTGGATAAGGTCCTTTCTTCGGCGACTCTACAGAGAATCTCCTCATTCAATATCAGTCCATCAAATGGTCAGTATAGTCAGTATTCGTCAGTAGCACTACATTTCACGCTTCACTTCTCTACTAATTTGATTTTCCTGTTGCCCATGTTTCACTTCCATACAAATATTCTTAGAAATTCCTTCCTCGAGTTAAGACCTATTCCTTATACCATTAGACTCCTCTTGGCCATGATTGCCTTCGTCTTCGTCTACTTTGAGATAACCGAGTTTCATGTTGCTTTACTCGGTATTTACATTTCTGCTACATCTCATTACATTTACCTTTTGCAGAATACTGTCATTCAACTGATGTACTCCTTAGACCATTCCAACGGAGTCATTACTTTCATTAACTACAGCAATATCATTATCAAGGTAGAACATGATAAAAAAGCTTGTTAAAGTTTAAGGGATTGTAACACTTTATGGGAAAGCTGTTTTGTGATAGACGTTTTGGCTACGCAGTAATAGAGGGACGCATCATTCACGGTCTGGAGAGAAGAATACAGCCACTCTCGCCATAATGACTCGATGGGGCCATATTGTGAATAGTGACCACCCAGTAGGATGTCACTGAAACAGACCGAAAACTGCTGCCGAAAGGAAGGCCTTTGTCCTTGCAGCATTTTACATCGGAAGAATATGGTCTATGACATTCCGTCTACCCAATGATTTATGGCTTCCACAGAGTGTACATTGTTATCGTGTTAGAGATATACTCAGCTACGTTATTCATGGGTCCTTCAAACTGTTCATTGTTGTAAGAGATTCGCAGTCGATATCATTCACTGCCCATAGATGGGATGGAAATCACTAGCTAACACCACTCTGAGAAAAAGAACGATTTCATGATTTGGGTCTCTAGATGGGCACTTCGGAATACAAAAAGACATGGGAATGCCAAGTCAGTTAGTATTAATTCACAGTTTTCTGGAGGGAGGAACCTGATGTAAGATAATCGGTATTGAGGTGTAAATCGGGAACTGAAGAGGAAAATGTTCAAATGTTCAAATGTTTGTAAATATATCGGACCAAACTGCGTGGTCATCAGTCCATAGCTTACAAACTACTTAAAACTAGATAAACTAACATAAGGACAAACACACACATCCATACCCCAGGGAGGACTCGAACCTCCACGGCAAGCAACCGCGCGCTCCGCAGCGAGACGCTTTAGACCGCTCGGCTACTCCACCGCGGCAGAGGAAAAAGACTGGTTCTGAGAGGTGCAGCGGCATTGTGAGTGGCATATTTGTGATTACTCCGAGTGGAGTGGAAACTAATTTTCTGGAGACGAGAAGTGGACAGCCCTCTGCGGAGTGACGATCCTCGGACGGTGCGACCGGCTGTCAATTCATGAAGAACAGTGGCTCTGGTATGGGCCACAGAGAGGAGTCCACATTCTTGGACAACAGGCGTGGGACTTAACTACAAACTACTTATGATCTAGCTTATACTAAAGACGGCACAAACATCCATGCCCGAAGTGGGATTCGAACCCCCGACCTTGGTCGTGCAGACCGTGACTGGACACCGCAGACAGCTCAGCCACTGTGGCCGGCTCGTGGACTCTGTCTCAGGATGCTCGATAGCATTGTGGAGACTGCATACTAATTTCTTCTCAGCCACTGCAAAAGCATTTTGGGTGGTTTTTGAAATCTGCAACAGGGCAAGGATGAAAATATAGACAGCATTAGTACATACTGTTCAATGAATTGATATTTCACGATAATAGGTAAGCCATCTCCAACAGCCACTCAGCATATTCAGCTACCGAGTGATTTGTGTCTCATACGTTATGAGCTTCGAAAGTCGTTTTGTCAGATAGCGTTATCTACCGGGTGATCAAAAAGTCAGTAAAAAGTCACGGAATAATGTATGTAGAGAGTAAAAAAAATAATTGCCAGCCGCGGTGGCCGAGGGGACTGAATCGCACCAGTCACGGTCTGCACGGCCACTACGGTCGGGGGTTCGAATCCCCCCTCGGGCATGGATATTTGTGTCGTCCTTAGGATTAGCTAGTTCATAAGTAGTTTGTAAGTTTAGGGACTGATGACCCCGTAGTCTTTTTCTAAAGCTTGAACATTTTTTGAGGAAAAAATTTACACACATGCTTGGAATGACATGTTTTTTGGAACCAAACAAAAAAAAAAATGTCTGACAGATGGCGCTTCACCAAATCAGAAAAACAATAATTAGCATAACAAATTAAGACAAAGCAAAGATGATGTTCTTTACAGGAAATGCTCAATATGTTCACCATCCTTTCTCAACAATAGCTGTAGTCGAGGAATAATGTTATGAACAACACTGTAAAGCATATCCGGAGTTATGGTGAGGCATTGGCGTCGGATGTTGTCTTTCAGCATCCCTAGAGATGTCCGTCAATCACGATACACGTGCCACTTCAGGTAACCCCAAAGCCAATAATCGCACGGACTGAGGTCTGGGGACCTGGGAGGCCAAGCATGACGAAAGTGGCGGCTGAGCACACGATCATCACCAAACGACGCGCGAAAGAGATCTTCCACGCTTGTAGGAATACGGGGTGGAGCACCATCCTGCATAAAATCGTACGTTCCAGCAGGTGTTTATCAGCCAGGCTGGGGATGATGCGATTCTGTAACATATCGGCGTACCTCTCACCCGTCACGGTAGCAGTTACAAAACCAGAATCACGCAGTTCCTGGAAGAAAAAAGGCCCGATAGCGGTAGATGTGGTAAATTTAACCCATACCGTACCTTTCTCGTCATGCAGTGAAGTTTCCACGACATTTCTAGGATTTTCGGTAGCCCAAATTCAGCAGTTTTAGGCGTTGACAGACCCTCTGAGCGTGAAATGAGCTTCGACGGTCCACAATACGTTACTCAACCAACTGTCATCTTCCGCCATCTTTTGGATCGCCCACAATGCAAATGTCATCCGCTTCACTAAATCGCCAGGTAACAGTTCATGATGCCGATGGATTCCGTAAGGATAGCATCGGAGGGTACGTCTAAGTGCCAACCAAACAGTAGTGTATGGAATATCGGACAGCGCTGACTTCCCCGTGCAATCCGCTAGTCTCCATTTCTTCCTGAACTGTCTTAGCAGCATTACGCCTTGTGCTCGGTCAGCTACTACGGGGTCAATCATCTAAACAACCCGTGGCTTCGAACTTCGAAATCATTCTCGCCACAGCTGCATTTTTCAACGGACCTTTACCCGTTCGAATCCCTATGGCGATAGGATCGTAACGCTGAATTAGCACATTCCCCATTCTGATAATACAGCTTCACTACTTCACTAAAAGCGCCTTTTCAGGTAACGACAACATGCTGCGACTGCTGGTGCATCTCATTCTCTCATTATAGCTCCTTTTATACACGATTTTCATCCGCAGTCACTAACGTTTTGCTGTCCAGCACCATCTGTCGGACATTTTTGAACTTTTTTTTTCTTATACACCCCCAGGTCATTCCAAGCATGTGTGTCAATTTCTACCTCTCTATCTACATTACTCCGCGATTTAAAAAGTTTTCAAATTTATATTGACTTTTTGATCACCCGGTACATTATTCCATGATTTATTAAGTTTTCAAATTTATACTGACTTTTTGATCACCTGGTACATTTACATCAAAGAGGAATTGAAGGAAAGGTATTTCACCACCACACACCTTTTTCAATTGAACATTTTGTTACATTCTGCGCATATTAATTAAATGCTTAATTCACGGATATTTCTTAATTTATTTTTTGTGTTTCTTAACACTCATGTCATTTTGTACCCGGATCAAACCTTTGATTCCAGTGATAGTCATTAAATAACATAGTTCAATCCATGAAGGTAATTATACTTTTTAATTTGAATATTTACGTAAAAAGTTCACTCTAAAATTTACATGGGCCGCGAAGAACAGTCATTCAACTTTTTGAGGCTGTTGCGTGCAGTTAACAGTATAATTTATGGACGGTGTTTTTCTGTGACGACATAAATTCTGGTTGAAGAATTTTTTTTAAAAAGCCGTATTTCACATGTTTCCATTTCTCTCTAAAGCTGAATAACACAAAAATCTAAGCAATATGCACAGTTTAAACGACACACACACACAACAAATGAAATCAAACTGGCAAATTACAAAGGAAGCAATACGTTGTTTTAACAAACTTTACTTGAAAGTAATCATTTAAACTGCATATTTGCACAATGTATAAGGAGAACTACTGTTATGTTTGCACACATCAAAGTACAATAATGATGGTAGAACAAGACAGAAATGTAAGATAAAGATCTGTGAAATATTAGGTTTGCTATCAAAACAATTTTACAGCAAAGTTCAAATCATAGTTGTGTAATTATACCTGTGTATTATGATAAGCAACCTGTTTATGTATCATACCCGATAAATAATTATTGATCTGGTATGATACATAAACAGGTTGCTTATCATAATATACAGGTATAATTGCACAACTATGATTTGAACTATTCTGTAAAATTATAATTTTTTTACAATATGTAAGATTTTGAGAAAATGTTGTTGTGGTCTTCAGTCCAGAGACTGGTTTGATGCAGCTCTCCACCCTACTCTATCCTGAGCAAGCCTTTTCATCTCCTCATAAGAACGACAACCCACATCCACTTGAATCTGCTTACTATACGCGTCTCTTGGTCTCCCTCTGCGATTTTTACCCCACACACTTCCCTCCAACGCTAAATTCACAATTCCTTGATGTCTAAGAATGTGTCCTACCAATCTATCCCTTCTTTTAGTCAAGGTATGCCAGAAATTTCTTTTCTCCCCAATTCGGTTCAGTACCTCCTCATTAGTTACGCGATCCACCCACCTAATCTTCAGCATTCTTCTGTAGCACCACATTTCAAAAGCCTCTATCCTCTTTCTGTCCACACTGCTTATCGTCCATGTTTCACTCCCATACAAGGCAACACTCCATACAAATGCCTTCAGAAAGGACTTCCTTAGGCTTAAATCAATATTCGATGTTAACAAATTTCTCTTTTTTCAAAAACGCCTTTCTAGCCATTGCCATTCTGCATTTTATATCATCTGTACTGCGACCATCATTTGTTATTTTACTGCCCAAGTAACAAAACTCATCTACCTCCTTTATTGTTTCGTTACCTAATCTAATTCCTTCAGCATCACCTGATTTTCTTACACTGCACTCCATTACCCTTGTTTTACTCTTGTTAATGTTCATCTTATATGCACCTTTCAGCACACTGTCCATTCCGTTCAATTGCTCTTCCAGGTCCTTTGCTGTATCTGACAGAATTACTATGTCATCGGCAAAACGCAATGTTTTTAATTCTTCACCCTGAACTTTAATTCCTTCTCCAAATTTCTCCTTGCTTTCCTTTATAGCTTGCTCAATGTACAAATTGAACAACATTGGGGAAAGGCTACAACCCTGTCTTACTCCCTTTCCAACCAATGCATCCCTTTCATGCCCTTCAACTCTGACAAACGCTGTCTGGTTTTTGTACAAGTTGTAAATAACCTTACGTTCCCTATATTTTACTCCTGCTTGCTTCAGGACTTTAAAGAGTTTATTCCAATCAACATTGTCAAAAGCCTTCTCCAAATCTACAAAAGCTAGAAATGTTGGTTTGCCTTTTCTTAATCTATCTTCTAGGATAAGTCGTAAAGTGAGTATTGCCTCCCGTGTTCCTACATTTCTCCTGAACCCAAACTGATCTTCCCCGAGGTCGGCTTCTACCAGCTTTTCCATCCTTCTGTATATTATTCGTGTTAATATTTTGCAACCATGACTTATTAAACTGATGGTTCTGTAGTTTTCACACCTGTCTGCACCCGCTTTCTTTGGAATGGGGATTATAACATTTTTCTTAAAGTCTGAGGGTACTTCACCTGTCTCATACATCTTACACACAATGTGAAACAATTTTGTCATGGCTGGTTCTCCCAGAGACTTCAGTAGCTCTGACGGGATATCACCTACTCCAGGGGCCTTGTGGCTCGACTATGGTAAATTAATTGTTGTGTAAGATTGAAAATAATAATAAAACGGAATTTGATGGAATTCGCTGGTTCAGCTGGAGAGAAATTTGCTGGTTCAGCTGGAGGCATGTTATATATTCCACGCATTCATTACAAAACACTATTCAGTACCGTCGTAGTAAAAATCGTCTTTCGATGTACAAACAACTGACATAATGATATAGGTGGTGTACATATAATTTCAGGGGTAATGGGACGCAATTTCTCTTGTAAACACAGAAATATTTGATATATCTCATAGAGGTGCTTTTACAAAAAATGTTGACTCGAAACCGCGTACTGGATAGAACTGCATAATAGTTCTCCAGGATGCGTCTTAAGCTTCTAGTTCCAACGTTACTGATAGTCTGATAGCTATTAAAAACTGACAAGAAAAAAATTTCAAGAGTATCTGTATTGACTTTGCATACTACAGTCAATTTCAAAAGTGTATAATAGTAAGGCGTTTTTGCTTCAATAATAATTGCTTTCTAGTCTAACGTGTGAGACATTTTTCCGCTGATTTCAACATTCTGGCGAGATTATAGCGGAAGCAAAAGATAAATTTCAGATGTATTTTAGTTTCTGTTCATCAGAGTCAACCTTCATATTGCTTCCTCCGATGTATATCTCTCAAAAAGGCTAACAAGCTAAAAATCAGATAGATTCGGGGTCATACTGGGGATTACCACCACTCGTTCTTAATGCGAAACATTCGTGACTGGAACGGGAACAGAAGAGGTAAAAAACAGTGGCACAGCAAGTAACACACATCAGACAAGAAACAGAGGTAATACTGCACCGTCATGCAGTTCTGAGCTTCGTTGTAATTGTCAAGTCCCTAGCTCAGTGGGAAGTACGTATGAAAAAAAAATGTAAAATTTGTTCCGATTAGACAAACAGATAGGAAAACACAGTATGCATCGCCACACATTCGACACAAAACGTATTACATTGGCATCCTGTACCCACTAATGTTGTAAGTCTCTAGGTCATCGGGAAGTCAGTATAAAATCATTTACAAAATCTGTGCGTAACTAATTAGCAAGAAAGCGACCCGAGAAAAAACTTGTTAAAATATATTGCGATCTGTATTCCTTTTTATTAAAATATTAAGTACGATCGCTGTTGTTCCATTATTATATCAAAAACTCCAAGTTCAATTAGCGCCCTTTTTTCACCTTCATTGCGGGATGCTAAGCTATGATTAGAGGCAACATGTGAAAATATCATAGAGATTTTTTTGTACTTTTCAAAAAGGATGAACACCATTTCTAGACGGTGATGACAACTGACAGAAACGTATTTTAAAGACCATTATGCAAAAGTCGTTAGACATCCGATGTTCCGTGCTTTAATTATCTGCGACTCACTGTACATAGTCAGCTGTAATTCAATCCTTTCGGGACTTTTTTTTTTTTTTTTTTTATTTTTTTTTTTAACGAAAGGCACTTTTGGTGCAGAATGAGTTTCCAGTGACATGTGTCAAATTAACATTCGATATGAAAATACTACCAAAAAGGCTTAGAGCTCTCCTATGTAGCTGAAGTGTCACCAAAGGTGTCCGCCATGCCGAGAGCATGGGTTCAGTCCTGGTAATTGCAAAGATTTTCCAATGGTTAGAGAGTGCTAAAAAGGTAAGTAACAATTGCAAGGTCTACAAAATAAGCAGCTGCCGTATGTGAGGTGTCTTCACCAAACGCACCTCCATACCCCATCGATGCAACGTCATTGGATGAGGTTGATAAGGCAGTCGATCCCGACTGGCCCAACTGAAATCACAAACAGCGCGGAGCCTTCTTATTATCGTCTCCTCCTGCATTTTCCCCTCCTCCTCCTCCTCATCCTTTTTTCTCCTCCTTCTCCTCCCCCTCGTTCTTATTTCTTCAAGTCTTACAGCGGTTTCCATTAGGATAAATACGTAGGCACCGCTCAGGAAACAAAAGTTGCGCCTCACAGCAGTTCCAATCGTCTTTCTTCTTCTTTATGTATAAAGCAGTGTCCGTATCTTTGTGTGTTGTGTGCACGTATTGTATAGAAATCTACAGTTTTCTTCTAAAGTTTATGAAATTTTGCCACGTAAGCTTCAATCCATGAAGACTGTCGCCGTAAGTGTTATGATCACGTACAACACATTGTTCACGAGATATGACGTCATAAACAATGAGATGCGCCAAAAACTGCTGCTTCAAACGACAGTGCTGCAGATTTCCGCCTAAACCACTGGACCGATTTCAACCAAATTTGGTGCACATATTCCTTACCATGAGGTAACAAAGCTGCCGGGATAAGAACCACATCCAACACAGGGGTCAGGAGATACAACGTCATAAACAATATAGTTGCAAGAAACTGCTGCATAATACGACGAGACTTTATTTACACAATGTATGAGAATAGCAGTACTTAGCGACTTGTAACAACTTTAAACATAATTTCAAACATCTGTTGACCTTTTTCTTGGTGACAACCATAGCAAAATAATGAAAGGAAAAATGTTCCTCGCGTATTACTTTTCCGTTGTTTATCGACTAAAACTACGGAATGCGGTATGACATTAAAATTTATAATTTATGCTACACAAATTTTAGCCGCACGAAATTTTACAGACAGTATACACACATACAGCTGAATGTATCTTCCAAATAGTATCTCAGTACTACACGTAGTTCATGAGTGAGATATGAGCACATAAATAGTAACGTATAGGGAAAGCCGCCCTATCACGCATCTACTCCTTTACTACAAACTGTATTCACAACAGATTTTACAGACATACAGCACTTACACAAATGAATACATACCTGAAAAAATATACAATTGTACAACATATATCTCAAAAATTTTAGCCGGCCGCGGTGGCCGAGGGGACTGAGGCGCTTCAGTCACGGTCTGCACGGCCACTACGGTCGGGGGCTCGAATCCCCCTCGGGCATGGATATTTGTGCCGTCCTTAGTTGTAGCTAGTTCATAAGTAGTTTGTAAGTTTAGGGACTGATGACCCCGTAGTTAAGTCCCATAGACTCTACAAACATTTTCAAAAATTTTAGACTGTACGCATTTTATATGTCATTTGTAATTTGATTACTATTTTTCTTTGTTTGAATACCGCACTTATAATTTTTTACATTATGCGAGGCACAATACACATTGTGCGAGGCAAATAGCATGTTTTAGAAAAAAGGAGATGCACCAAAAGGGAAGGGATTGGAGTAGTACTAACTCAAAGCAGGAATAAATAAATAAATATCCGGGCAAACCAGGGTTTTAAGATATATATAAAGCAGAATGTCCGTACGTTTGTATGTATGTATTGCACACGAATCTACAGTTTTGTTCCAATCTTTATGAAATTTTGTACACGTAAGCTTCAATCCATACGGTCGCCGTAAGTATAAGAATACCGTACAACATATAGTTCACGAGATATGACGACATAAACAATGAGATGCTACAAAAACTGCTGCATTAAGCGACAATGCTGCTTAGTTTCTACTAAATAACTGAACCGATTTCAACCAAATTTGTTGCAGATATTCCTTACCGTGAGGTGACAATTAGTAGAGGGGTGAGAACCACACTCACACACACACACGTGGTCCAGGAGATAAGTCGTCATAAACGACAGGATTTGCAACAAACTGTCACATAATGCGGCGATACTTTACAAATACACTAAATGAGAATGAGAGTACTTGGCGACTTGCAACAAACTTTAAACAGAATTTCAAACTTCTTTTAAACATTTTCTCGCTGACAACAATTTTCTCGTATATTAGTTTTCCGCTGTTCTTGGAGTAGAACTAAGACATTCGGTGTGACGTTACACTTTGTAATTTGTACACTACAAATTGTAGCCGCAGGAAATTTTACAGACAGTTTACTCACATATAGCAGAGTATGCCTTAGAAACTGAATCACAGTACGACACGTCGTTCATGAGATATAGCGTAAACGGTAACATTCGTGGAAAACCACCCCAACACGTACCAGGGTTTAATCTATTATTTCTTTACTAGTAACTGTTTACGCAACAGATTTTACCGACATGCAGTACTTATACAAATGAATATATACGTACAAAATTATACAATTTTACAACATATAATTCAATAAATATGAGTTCGTATATACTGCGATTGGTAAAAACTTTTCACATTTATAGAGATACAGGGAAAGGAATAGAATGAAACAGTGTACATCCAACGAATACCCGTTATTTCCGGCAGATGTAGCTTATACCTCCAAGAGACTGTAGTTTCCTGTACGATTAATAAATCACAGGGCAGGACACCTACATGTCGCCTGTTCAGGAGTGGGCTCCCCAAAGAATTTATTCATATTAGATTTTTCACAAGTAACCAAAAATATTGTTTATAATCACGTTTTGTTTGGATACTGCCGTTATTATTTTGTACATTATGCAAGACACCCTTATTTCTTGAATACTCTCCCATAAATATGACATGTTATTAAAAAAGGAGATGAGCAGCGAGAGAAGGGATATGAGAAGTACTAACTCAAAGCTTGAAAGAATAAATAAATACTCGGGCAACGCTGGGTTTTCAGCTAGTCTTTATAAAGCAGTGTGTCCGTGTGTTTCTGTGTTTGTGGGTGCGTATTGTATACAAATCTATAGTTTTCTTTCAATGTTTATGAAATTTTGCCACGTAAAGACGATAGCCATAAGTGTTATGATCACGTACAACATATTGTTCACGAGCTATGACGTCATAAACAATAAGATGCGCGAAAAACTGCTGCATCGAACGACAGTGTTTCATACTTTCTCCTAAACCACTGGACCGATTTCAACCAAACTTGGTGCACATATTCCTTACCATAAGGTAACAATGCTGTCGGGGTAAGAACCGAATACGACGCATGATTCAGGAGATACAACTTCATAAACAATATAGTTGCAAGAAACTGCCGTATAATGCGACTCAATGGGAATGGCAGTACTTAGCGACTTGCAACCAACTTTAACATAATTTCAAACCTTTATTGAACTTTTTCTCGCTAACAAACATAGCAAAATTATGAAAGGCAAAAAGTTTCTCGCTTACTACTTTTCCTCTGTTCGTGGACTAAAACTACAACATGCGGTATGACGTTACAGTTTATAATTTCTAGACTACAAATTGTAGCCGCACGAAATTTTACAGACAGTATACACACATATAGCTAAATGTACCTTCGAAATTGTATCAAAGTACGGCACGTAGTTCATGAGATATGAGCACGTAAACAGTAACGTTTATGGACAATCGCCCCATGACGCACCAAGTTTTCATCTATTACTTCTTTACTACTAATTCCATTCGCAAAAGATATTGCAGACATACAAGACATACACAAATGAATACATACCTGAAAAATTATACAATTGTACAACATATAACTCCGTGCGAATTTTATATGCCATTTGTATTTTGATTGCTGTCTTTCTTTGTTTGGATCTACATGTATAATTTTGTACATTATGCAAGACAGTCTTATTTCTTATATCTTCTGCGATAAATATAACATGTTTTTATATAAAAAAAGGAGATGGACGGAGAGAGAAGGGATAGGAGAAGTACTAACTCAAGACAGGAATAAATAAATAAATACCGGGGCAACGCCGGGTGTTTAGCTAGTAAGTAATAAGCTTTAGCAAAGAACATACATCCGAGGAAAATAAACCATAGTTGGCACTAAAGTTGCGTATTTGCTTACTACAGTAGTACTTCCCAGGTCTTATGTTACTACTTCTGGGTGTTGATCTCAGGACTTACGGTAAGCGATAACTAGTATTAAACACTGTGATTTAATGTGATCTTGATTGATTTTCATTAAAATGAAAAATGAGCTTGCAACAAATAATACACTGTTTCGAAAGCTTTGCCACGAACACTTAAGTTTACTTGATATCTAATTAACACGAGGGATGCGTAGGCGGTAATGACGTTGATAAAGCAACAAATGTTATTGCATGCGGATGTAGGAAATGCTGGTATCCGAAACGTCGACGGAGTGTGGCGCAAACGTTTGAAGCACGTGAGAGGCTTCACCTACGCACCTGATAACGCCAGGGGCCCCGAGGAAGCTCGAAGCACGGCATATCATGGGCCGTTCACGTTACCGCAGAACAACGTCACGACACCCTTGTGCGGACGTTCGTGCACACACGTAAGCAACAAGGCAGCCAATAATCAAAAATCTAAAACTGGAAATTTTTACCATTTTTTTGTTCAGTCTTTGTTTCCAATAGACTTTCCCGCACAGTGTACAGTGAACTGTAGCAACATGCAAGACTTGACACAGGTACGGTAAGATATGCGATGCGACACGATGAAATAAAATTTGCGCAACGTGACGCTTATCGGTGCGACTTTCCTGCTATTATTGGGTCGATACGATAAGCGATATGATACGATATGATACGCGATTGGACCTCCGTTACGATTTAGACAAGCAGAAGGACGGCACGAATCACGGTTGTGTATCAGTTGCATTTATGACCTCTGCTGAGAGGACTTTTTGTAGCTAATCATTAAAACTTAAGAAACTGAAAACAAAATGAATTAGTCAGTGAATCCGTACCATGGTATAATTATCAAAAATGTATTAGCTGTGGTTTCTCGTCAGCTCTCAAATCATATATTTCACGAATTAATCAGATTTGAGTCCATACATTTCTTGAAGCAACTAGTACCTTACTCTGACGAAGCAGGACCCGCTACTTCTGCTGTTGAAAAACTTCTTGTTATAAAACATAGTTAAAGTGTTCGAGTGACGTAAACAATTTGCTATGAGAATTTTTTTAGTGAATCGTTTTATTATTCTCCTTTTCTCAGCTTGGTATAAAAAATTATTAAAATTAAAAATGCTTGGGCAGTGTTTCTACAACTCTTCAATTTCGCAAAATAGTACATAATTCATGCGGAGGAGTATTATGAAAAAACGTTTCTGACGATCGATCAGTCACTATCGACATTGTAGCAGTGGAAAGTGAACTTGGCCTAGGAATACAGGAACTGTTTGAATGAAAATAACATTTATGTTCTCTCTTTAGTTGCCAAGTGCAAATTTCCAAATTCCTAATTTATAAATTATTTTAATTTCTGTCTTTATATTGACGTGTTAAAGTTTTTTCCACAGTAAGACTTATTTGAAAGTGTCATAAGAAAAGATAAGAAAAATATTAGCGCCTAAGGACTCACTATCTGCATCAGGAAAATGACACAGATTATTTAAAAAAATTGAATTCATATATTTAAGATGTCGAGAAAGTCGTATTATTAATAGTATTTTGTACCAACTATTCCAGTACTGCAGAATATTTGTCTAGGGGTAGTGGAGGAACCTGAGGGTGTTTGCTCCCACGGGCACTCGCAAAGTGTCGCCAAATAGTCTTCAAGACAAACAGTGTCGTAGATAGCTGTGTGGGGGTACAATTCGACCCCCCCCCCCTCCCCCAGGTGCCATACCCATCTTTTTTAAATTTTAGAAAGGATACTGGAGAACTGGAGGCAAACAGTGATCTTGATATGATAGTTAAAATTAAAAACCTGGTCGCGAAAGAGTTGTTTTTATTTGATTACAGGACACCGCCACCGCCTGCCATGATGATAGTATTCATCTGAAGATGGTCTATAACAGATAAACCTGTAATCAAATAAAATCAACAAACTGCGATCTTGACTGTTTTTAATTTTAACTTTTTTGTTGTTATTGTCACAATGCAACTTGTACGCAAATGGATGTTCAGCTACAATACCCATTAGATTTCTATCTGATTATGCTGAAGCGATAGCTCCTTACTTAACAGCCATATACAACCGCTCTCTCATAGAAGGATCTGTACCAAAAGATTGGAAAGTTGCACAGGTCACACCTATATTCAAGAAAGGCAGTAGGAGTAACCCACTAAACTACAGGCCTATTTCATTGACGTCAATTTGCAGCAGGGTTTTGGAACATATCCTGTATTCAAATATTATGAGTTATCTCGAACAGAACGATCTATTCGCCCAAGGTCAACAAGGATTTAGAAAATATCGTTCATGCGAAACACAACTAGCTCTTTATTCACACGAAGTGATGGGTGCTATCGACAAGGGTTCGCAAATTGATTCCGTATTCCTTGATTTCCAGAAGGCTTTTGACACCGTACCTCACAAACGGCTTTTAATCCAATTGCGTGGTTATGGTATACCGTCCCAAATTTCCGATTGGATAGAGGATTTTGTGTCAGAGAGGACACAGTTCGTAGTAATCGATGGTTAGGCATCGACTAAAAGAGAGGTGATATCTGGCGTTCCACAGGGTAGTGTTATTGGTCTTCTGATGTTCCTTATTTACATAAACGATTTAGGGGAAAATCTAAGTAGCTCTCTTAGGTTGTTTGCAGATGACGCCGTCATTTACCGTCTAGTAAAATCATCTGAATATCAAAACCAAGTTCAGAACGATCTGAATAAGATATCAGTATGGTGTAAAAATTGGTAATTAACACTAAATAATGAGAAGTGTGAAGTCGTCCACATGAGTACGAAACGAAATCCGGTAAACTTTGTTTACAACATAAATCAATCAAAAGTGAAGGCCGTAAACTCCACAAAATACCTAGGAATACCTATTACTTCAGACTTAAACTGGAAAGAACACGTTTATAATGTCGTGGGAAAGGCGAACCAGCGTTTTATTGGCTGTACCCTTAAAAGATGCAACACAACTACAAAAGAAACTGCATACACTACGCTTGTCCGTCCTTTTTTAGAGTATTGCTGTCCAGTGTGGGATCCTTATCAGGTGGCTTTGACGGAGGATATCGAAACAGTCCAAAGAAGGGCAGCTCGTTTCGTATTGTCACGATACAAGGGAGACAGCGTTACGGAAATGATACAGGATCTGGGATGGGAATCATTACAACAACGGCGCTTATCGCTGCGGCGTGAGCTAGTTACGAAACTCCTATCGCCAACATTCTCCTCCGAATGCGAAAATATATTGTTGACTCCCACTTACATAGGTAGAAATGACCATCAGAATAAAATACGAGAAATCAGAGCTCGATCGGAGAGATTCAGGTGTTCTTTCTTCCCGCGCGCTATTGGAATGGAAGATAAATGGTATAATGGTGGTTCGATGAACCCTCTGCCAGGCACTTAAATGTCATATGCAGAGTATCCTATGTAGATGTAGATGTAGAATGAACTGCTGTTATTTGAAAACCGTATCGCTTCCCGTCTTCCATCCAGATGAATAAATTACTCTCGCCCATGAGACGAAGTTACATGTCTCGGAAGCGAAGTGAAGGAGGTAGGTGGAGTGAAGGGGGATCCACTATCAAATTTCTACCTCGATTGTGGAGGCTTTCTTTAATGCTATTCATCGCGATGGATGGATGTCGCATTGTTTTTTATGTCAAAGTGTTTAACTCTGCTAAGAAGTACTACGTACAACATAATTCGCACAAAATATCTCGGGCGGATAGTAGGCGAAGCACGCAGAGAGCTAATAGGAAAGCTTAAAAATGAACTCAAAAGTTAGTTGGGGTGAGACGTTTTGACTATTCATAGCTGCACTCACAATGTGACACTCTCTGCTAAATGAGTACAATCAGTGCTCTACTGAAAGATGTGTGAGTTTTGTGCTTTGTCACGGTATAAATAACCACCACTTTAAAGGTTTTGAATTGTATGCAAACGGAGGATGGGCAGATATTTAAACACAACACAGTTCGTTGGCTTGGTCGGAATAAAGTTTTTGAGGTTTTCTTTGCCATTCGTGAGGATATGTGTGTCTCTCTCGTAATGAAATGGGTAAGAGTTGCTTGTCAAAGAGATTAAAACTGGATGTCAAACCTAGCGTTCCTAACTAACATAACTTTCCAACTTACAAAAATTAATCATTGCAGGGAAAAGAGCATCTAATAGAAGAGATGCACGACAAAATCAAAGCGTTAATGTAAGAGTTTCATCTCTCTTAGAGGTAAATGGAATTTAAGGATTCTTAAATGTCTGATTTCCTTAAAACATCATTACAGTTTCCTAAACTTACCAGTAATGATAATTTTCAAATTAATTAATTACTTTTTATTGTATAATACTGAATCTATTACAGCCGAAGTGCTATTAACAATTTCAGTGGATGTTCTCTCTCGTTTTTCTCCATATATCTAGCCATGCAGATTTATTACTACTGACAGAGCGCAAATATGATGGGACGTTTATCTAGGTTGCGAGCAAACACCACAGAAACTGAGGCACGTATTCTGAACGTTCACTGCTTGGTCCATTGTCCGAAACTTGTGATCGAAAAGGTAATGCAAAAGAAAACCACGAGCACTCATACTAATTTACAAATGTGGGCACCTCTGATTCTGAGTCAAGGCGGGGTAGCATTTGCAACAACAGAACAGAGAAAGCAAATAGCAATGATTAACTGCATGGGCGTCCAGGAAAAGATAATAGAATTGCATTCTCTTATAAACGATCGCAATGCCCACATAGTACTAGGAACGGAAAGGTGACTCAACAATGGTAAAATTCGAACTCAGACTGACAAGTATAGGGTGTTACGCTTAATATCTGTTATTATTCCGGAGACAACTGGGGTGAAAATTTTAATTAGGACACACATGATTTCGAAAGGACAGGAGAAACGCTGATGGTGTAGACATGTATATAGCAATGGAAGAAACGAGTGACATTAGTACTAATCCGGAATGTGAACTGTGAAATACACTCCTGGAAAATGAAAAATGAAAACCATGAATTCGTCGACCCAGCAGAGGGAAATTTTATTTACATATTCACACAGGCAGAGAAGTACGCACGTAAGTACAGTCACCAGTCACGCGGCAATGTTGGCGTTAGTACCGTGTATTCCCTCCTTTTGCAGCAATGAAAGCTGTAATTCTTTCATGGAAACGATCGTATACGTTCCGAATGTGTTTATGTTGAATGGCCTGTCATGCAATTTCCACCTGGTGCCTCAGTTGGACCAAATTTCGTGCCGCTCATGCAGACCGCCCAACATGACGTTTCATACGGTCTCAAACATGCTCAATGCGGGGAGAAATCTGGGGATCGTACTGGCCAGGGTAGTTGACGAACACCTTGAAGAGCACGATGGGTGGTACGGGATACATGTGGATCTGCAATGTCTTGTTGGTGCATGAGTGGTAGCAAGACTGGTTAAATGATGGTTTCAGTGTACCGTGCACTGTTCAGTGTTCTCTAAACGATGACTAGAGTAGAATGGCGAGTGTATAATATGGCTCCCCTCAGAATGACGCACGATCATGTGTGTCGTTAGAGTGTCCTCCGCTCACTCCCTAATATCTTTCAGTCCGCCTCCAATGGTGTCATGGTAGGCGCTTAAGAAGGGTCGAATGGAGACGTATCGTCTTCAGTGATGAGACTAGTCGCTGCCTCGATGCCAATGATGGTCGTACGCGTGTGTGGTGTCGTGCAGGGGAGTGCGAAAATCTGGAGTGTACGTGACAGAGCCAAACGGGGTCGACACCTGGCATCATGGTATGTGGAGCCGTATCCTCCACTGGCCGTTCTCCTGTGGTGTACATTGTGGGAAAATTGAACTGTACACGGTAAACTGAAACCACCATTCAACTCGTCTTTCCACAGTTCATGTACTAAAAGGTGATGTGCTTTCCAACTGGACAATGCACGTCCACACATATCCTGTACAACTCAACGTACTCTTCTAGGTTTACGTCAACTACCCTGCCCGTCATTATCCCCAAATCTGTCTCTCATTGAGAGTCTTGGCGCAGTCTACGTGACCGGCATCAGATGAAAACCGTATGGCAGGCCATACCGTAAGACTTCACTCAGCACCTCTACGATCGTTTTCATGAGAAAGTTGCACCCTGCATTGCTGCAAAAGGAGGGTATACACGATACTAGCGTTGACATTGTGCATGCTCTGGTGACTGTACTGAGGTGCGTATGGTTCTGACTGTGAGACCGCGTGTTAGTGCATCCTGGAGAATGTGTCTATACAATTTCGCTCTGCTAGGTTGACGAATTCATGGTATTCTTTTTTCATTTTCCGGGAATGTAATTTGGGACAAGACTCCCTGGATCAGCGGCAGTTGTGGCGGTAGTAGATGGTAATTTTACCTTACCAGAGGGTGGCAGAGGTAGCAAATCGAGTGAAATCCATCTATGTGTATTATCCGAAAATTAGATTGAGCAGAAAAATAGGGAGCGGAGTTGTTGAGATATCATCATAAACTTACTGATGATTAAGACGCGAGAACTTTTTCGTTCAGTTAGTAACAGGGAATCTAAGATCATAATCACTGAATACATCGGTAAATAGGAATCTCAAGAAAGGTAAGAAGATCTTTCTATTTATGTAGGCCATAGGGCAGAATACCTGGTGTTACCTGTTTCCAGTGTCAGATCTGTCAACGAGTCGCCGAGTACGGCTACTCAATTCAGAGCGCTAGACTGGCTAATGCACATACAACCTGAGAGGCTTTGTACGGTGTTGCGGTTTTTCGCTTACTTACACCAACGGTTGACCGCCTACCAACTTCAGGCAGGCGACGAGGCACCGCTTTCAGTAGCGACACAAACAGGCTCTCATAGTAGCCGCATAACAACGCAACTGAAATCGATCACCGAGGAAACGCCGCTGGATCTAATAGATCAACGATTCGATGTTAGACAAAGTAACAAAAGAACTTGCTCCCCGTCTAGCAGACGGATACTAGAGAGTAGTGGTGCGCAGCGTTTCTAATGACTGGAAAAAGACCAGATTCAGGAGTTTCTAGCTTTCATCATAGCGTGTCATTCTCACCTAAGAGAAGTCTTCAGACATATATATATATATATATATATATATATATATATATATATATATATATATATATATATATATATATATATATTACAGCATCATCTGCAAAAAACCTCATTGATCTTCCAATCTCTATATATAAAAATGTTGTGTTGGTTTGTGTGTGTTTGAAAATCTCAAAAAGTTCTTCACTTATTGAGCTCCAAATTTGTCACAACGTTGCACTGTAAAACAGGGTTTTAGATACCTATTTATTTAATATTGATATAAATTGAAGTACGAGATATATTTAAAAATAGACAAATAAAAATATGCGCGTAATCAAGTAGTGTGTAGTATCAATATTTCAAAGTATTCGGTCAAGAACTTTCGGAGATATAATATTTTGAAGATAAGACTAAACATGGTTCTAAGATTTGTAAGACCAGATACAGGAAGGATAGGAAATGACGAAGAGGTGGAGGGGAGACACACACGTACTTTTTTTACATTGTAACCAAGACTCCAAATACCAACTTTTGTAGTTCAGGCTTTAAAACGCTTAAAACCAGCATTCTCCTAAAATCGTTTCATCCCCTATTTCACCCCGTTAATGGCTGATTTTCAGAAAAAGCTTAAAGACGCCTTTTTTAAATTCTAAACAAGAATCCATTTATCTATTTATACAGGTCTAGCTTCAAAACTGACTGGATAACAGCGTATTTTCAAAAAAAAATTCATCCCATATTTCACCCCCTTACGGACGGAATATCGAAAAATCGCTTCTTAAACGACGCCAATGGTGTAAAATGAACACCCTCTGCAAATTTCAAGTTTTTATTATCAGTGATTTTGGCTGGGCGATTGTCAGTCATTCATTTAATCAGTCTGTCAGTCAGTCACTCGGAACATGGCCTTTTATTTATAGATATTATCGCGTTGCAAGCTGTTGTGATCCCTCTAGAAAGTCTACGCAGTGTCGCCTGTTTTATACTGAGTATTACCAAGCGGAGTGCAGCGGAGTCGCTTGCACAGCCGTGTACTGTCGGACGACTGGGAGGACGACCCTGCTGCTCAACGAATTGAAGCACGATGAACATATCGCTTCCCTGAGTGAAGGAGGAAGAGATTGAAAATGGATGGCAGGAAAGGTAGTGATGAACACTGGTCGGGGATTAGATAGAGGGAGGGTAAAGAGGTGGATAGTGGAGAAGCTTGAAATACACATAGCGGATGGGAAATAGATGAAAAGAATGTAGAAAACAGTAGCTTCTTACTAAGGGGAGTTATACGTCACATGGTTCAGAGTCGGTAAACTGATCTGTATGTTTGTGGAAAAAACGAACCACAAAAAATGTAATCTATCTTATGGGTTTAAAATAATGAGTTTTTGCGGAACTATATTTTTATGACTTTTGTTTCACATAGCCACAGTAGCCTAACGATTGATATTGATGTGATTGAAGCATGAGTTACAGTATTTCCTTTTCTATTTATTGCATATGAGAGTGAACCACAGCGAAGTATGGCCGGGTTTAACTAGTTTTATCTATATTATGAACTCGTAGATAATATCAAAAGATCATTGAGTCTTTTTGCGGATGATGCTGTAATATATTGAGATGTAAAAATTCTGTAAAATTTTAGGGGAATGCAGGAAGATCTGCAGTGTATCGACACATGGTGTATGGAATGATAATTGTCTCTCATCATAAATAAATGTAACGTATCGTAAATATTTAGAAAGAAAGATATTTTGCAATATGATAATCACAATCAATGGAAACAATTACTCCCCTAAAATATTTGTGAGTGGGCATTGGAAGCGATTGAAAGTGAAAAAAATCACATAAAATTAATCGTGGGTGAGGCAGATACCAGAGATACATTGGAAGAAAGCAAGTGTAGTCCATAACAACAAAAGAGATACCTTACAAAAAATTGATACAACTAATACTTGAATATTGCTTATAGGATTCAACCAAGTAGGATTTACAGGTGCAATTAGTAAGCGCAACAGTGTCATGGAGATAATTGGTAAATTTGCAGACACTGTAGGAGAGGTTCTGAATCACTATATGGGCTTCTGTCAAAGTTCCTAAGAGTTCGTTTCTTGAAGATTCAAGAAATATATTGCTTCCTCTTACGTATATTTCATGAATAGACAATGAGGATAAAATTAGACAAATTAGAGTCCACAGGGCTTACCAGCACTATATCTTTGCTGCAAGACATATGCTAGAGATATGTGAGAAAGTGACAGTGGTACACAAAGCGCCGGCCGCGGTGGACTAGGAGACAGGCGCTTCAGTCACGGTCTGCACGGCCACTACGGTCGGGGGTTTGAATCCCCCCTCGGGCATGGATATTTGTGCAGTCTTTAATATAAGGTAGTTCATAAGTAGTTTGTAAGTTTAGGGACTGATGACCCCGTCGTTAAGTCCCATAAGCTTAACAAACATTTGAACTTTTTTTTTTTTTTTTTTTTTTTTGTACACAAAGCATCCTCCTCCACACACCGTTAGGTATGGATGTAAATGTAACATTTTCGATTCTTTTTTAGAAAATTGCCAGTACTCATACACCACTGAATATTCCTTTTATTCATTATTTGAGGCCATGAGGTCCTACAAGTCCTGCCAATATTACAATTACTTACTTAAAACAGACATTCTTTAGTCAAAGTAAATCAATGCGATGAATATAACAAATTTGAACCATCTAACAAGAAACTTTTCAGTTTTAGCAGCGCGGAATGGCCACGTGGTTTATGGTGTAATGCTGTGGACTGAGCAGCCATTTCCGTCTTCGAGTCCGTCCTTGTGCTTGGGTGAGTGTATTGTCCTCAGTGTAAGTAAGTACGTACTAAGTCTAGGGACTGATGACCATAACTGTTTTGTGTAATTGATTCTGACGTGCTGTAAGTGATACTACTCTTCCAACTATTTGTAGTGTGCAATGGAGAAACCTGAATCTAATGTACTCTTGCCTGCTGCAAGGAAGACACCAATAGCATGTCATGCAGAATTCAGAAATATGCTCCTTGTCTACTTGAAACTTTATCACTTATATAAACATAGATGTAGATGACATCTCCAGTAAGAAAAATATTAAAATTAACAAAGTGAAACTATTGAGGATCAGTTCGAGTACTAAAGCGAAGTCACTACTTACTGAAATAAAAAACAAACTTAATTAAACAACTGATTGTGAATTTTATATTTATTAACTCCAATATTTTTTAAGAAGACTCAAGATGATAAAGAAACAAACTGAATTTATATTTACAAGTTCCGGATAGATTAACTTCTGAGGAAAGGTACAAACAATTTCAAAATAAAATAAAGTCAGTAGAGTGGCTGAAGAACCACGTCTAATTGACATTAAAAGTAATTCAGTTTTGTCAGTTTACGAGTGAGGCTGTTGCGATGTCAGAAGTGTTATGCAATGTTCAAAAATTCTCTCCTGTTTATATCAACCGATGACTAGCGTTTCCACGTCAGCAGCTCGCCTACCAATCAGATGGTGCATCTTAAAACGCCGTGTGGCTTGTGTCGGCTAATGTCTCGTTTAGGTGCCTCCTTTCTGACTTGATGCCGCCTGCTTGGAATTGCGTGACAATTCTGCCTGGCTTTCTGCCTCCGACTAAAAGTTGTGAGTAAACATCTTTTGTTCCGAACTGTATTGTGTTTTACTTTTAAAAGGTGTTTGAAATGGCCTACACTGCTTTCACAATTTTCTTAAACCCAAACAAATACACTGTCACAATGTTGCCCGTTTTAGAATCCGTTTTCTGAAGCATAAACGACGCTTCTTATAGCTTTAAAATGTGTAATATACAAGATATCATGGCAATAGCTATACAACACTCTTGAATTCTTGGTTTCCTAAGGCACCAAACAGCTAAGGCCATCGGTCCCTAGACTGATGTGCTAATTTACTCAATTGACGCTAAGGACGACATACTCACCCATTCTACATCTACATACATACTCCGCAATCCACCGTAAGGTGCGTGGCGGGGATACACTGTACCGCTACTAGGCATTTCCTTTCCTTTTCCACTCCCAAATAGAACGAAGAAAAAAGAATGCCTATATGCCTCCGTAGGAGCCCTAATTTCTCTTATCATGTCTTTGTGATCACCACGCGAAATGTAAGTAGGCGGCAACAAGATCGTACTACTCTCAGCTTCAAATTCCGGCCCTCTAAATTTCCTCAACAGAAATTCACGAAAAGAACGTCGTTTTTCCTCCAGCGATCCCCAACCAATTGAGTTGCCGGAGTATTTCCATGACACTCGCGCATTAGTCGAACATACCAGTAACAAATCTAGCTGCTCGCCTCTGAACTGCCTCTATGTCTTCCTTTAAACTGATCTGCTGCGGGTCCCAAACACTTGAGCAATACTCAAGACGTGGTCGTACAAGCGTTTCATACGCGGTCTCCTTTACAGGTGAAGTACATCTTCCCAAAATTGTCTCCCAATAAACCTAAGTCGACTGTCCGCCTTACTCACAACTGTCCTTACATGTTCGTTCCATTTCATATCGCTCTGCAATGTTACGCCTAGATATTTGAACGACTCGACAGCATCAAGAAGCTCACTACTGATGCTGTATTCGAGAAATTTTGTCTAAGTCATCCTGTATGCTATTACAGTCAGTTAAAGAGATAACCTCCCATACGCCAGAGCATCATCAGCAAATAGCCGCAAATTACAAGTTACTCTGTCCATCAGATCATTTATATAGATAGAAAATAATAGCGGTCCTATCACACTCCCCTGGGTCACGCTGACGATACACTCTGATGAACACTCTTCGTCGAGAACAACTTACTGCGTTCTATTACTTAGGAAGTCTTCCAGCCAGTCACAAATCTGTGAACCTACGCGAGGAAGGAATCGAACCTTCGACGAGAGTTACTTCACAATCCCTCCCGGTGCGGCCAAGAAATATGACCGATCTAGACAGACATCCACGAGCTCTTTGACTTCTCTAACGTGCGATGTGTGCTCCATTATGATAAAAACAATTATACTAACATCTGAAATTCGGTGTTTGGCCACGATGAGGGTAGCCTGTAATGGCCAAGGTATGTGTTCGATTTCGGCTGGGGGGAAAGTATTTAACAGCTACAAACATATCCTCTTCGCCCCCATAGACCAACGTACAAAAGTCAGGACTGTGCCGTGTTTCAAATCAACATTACACATGTCTATTCGCTACTAACTAGAAAGAAGTTGCATTAGTTTTCGTTATTTCCTCAAAATGCTAAACCCCTTCACGTCTCTACGAACGGTGTAATCCTAACTACCAGTGAACCGAGAATGTGATAGTTGAAACACCGTCGTGAACATTCAACAGTGACGATATGCGCGGAGTTGGAATCCCAGGAAGCACAAAATTACTTGTGGCGTTACTTCTAGCCGAACATGTGCACATCCCACTAATGGTGAACAGACTTTGAATATATTATCTCTATTTGTATCCATAATACAACAGCGAATGGTGCCGGGTTCGAGTCCCTGCCAGGGAGAAAATCAATTGGATCTCGGTTTCAGGTCCCACTATACGCTACTTGTGAATATATTTAATATGTGACATCTGATTGTGCTTAGTTATAATTCATATAGGTACTCCGTTGTATTTCACAATTTTTTGGCGTTTGACACCTGAAAGTTGAACTATGTTACATACCTTTAGTGGTTCCTCTCGGCAACAATATGAGCTTAATGCAATCCCTGGTGCAGTGCTAAATTTATCATTTATATCCAGGTTCGGCCATCAGCCTTGTATATTGATACTCTTGAAAATGTCAGTGTTTAATGTCTCTTTATACCTAACCAAGTTTCGATCAAACACAAGCTTGTTGTATGTTGTTTTTTGTTTAAATGTGAACTGACTGCCAAGAGGGGCAATATTTTCTAGTGTCTTTTGTGGTACCTATGGTGTGTAGTCAATGACTGTACTTCTCAGGGTTTTGAAGACCTGCTATGCTATGTTCGTTGCATACTGTCAGGTGAAGCCAACATATCAGAATTCAGGTGTGACCCACTTTTCTTTCTTTCAAGTGTACAAATTTCAACACTTTTAAAACTACTTATTGTTTCAATAAATGGGCCTCCATGCGTTGCAGCAATGTGCACCAAGTATATGCATCAGTTCCCTTGACAAAGCAATTTGCAAATGCTCGAAACTTCAGGAGCAATTGCAGTCATTTTGTTTCCTTAAATAAACAATATATATTATGCTTCTTTTGTACATAAGCTATATTTGTAACGTTAACATTAACAAGGTAATCATGAGCAATATATGTAGCTAATTAATAGCCATACACACAAGAAAAACTTATTGGCCCCATTTCCGCTGATGGGTAATGACCACGTCCAATTGAGGTATCCCCGTCCGCAATTACCAAACGATTTCTGCTACTTTGCTTACCCTGTTTCCTGATTCTGCAGTAATGAGCTTTTTCCCAATCTGTTCCGTATTCTAACGAAGAAAGTAATCGAATATGTTCTACCTTGTGTTAAATTGCTCCTCGGTTTTCCGATTCCACAGTATGAGTCTGACATTTGATATTTGGAATCAGGATTACTCCATTTCTACTGATTCTCCACACTTCAGCAGGCTTCATTCCTCGTAGGAATACGCACTATTCATAATTGCTATATGGAATATTGCTACTTTTTTCCAATCATAGTCATTTCTGCACTTCTGATTGTATGATCTCGTCCTCTAGTCACATTTTCACAAACACTTCTTGGTATTGGCCTGATTTGACATTAACGTACTTTGTCTCTTCTTGCTCCAAAGGGAATATTCTGAGGCTGATCAATTTGTACAATAACTCTGGAAGATTGAACTGATGTGTCAGTTGGGTGGCTCAGTTCGACTGCTCCTCTGAGTACGACATGAAGAATGATTTCCTAGGTTACAGTTCTTATGGCTTGTTATTTTTTCTTCTGCTACAAATATTTCTCCTGACTGACAGACGATAAATCAATTCAGAATGCATCATTATAGCATGTACCATCATATGATACTTCTTGCATTCTAACTATTAATGTACTGATTTACGTCAACTTTTTAATGGTTTTGCAGCTTTAACTTCATAAGGTTGCGGGTTTAACTCATCCCTTCTATCAATACAGTACCATATTAGTGAGGTCTAGGTTAATGGGGTAATAACTAACCTGATTTTTCTTATTCCAAATACTATGTTTCCTTTTCTTGTAAAATGCATCGATACGTGACCTTGTATCATGCGAATGTAGCAGAGACATAGTCTTTATTTTTAAGATTATGACCAGGCTTCTTAAATCTGTAACATCCGAAAGCTGTGTTTCGGAAAAAGCTGCTTCCTGAAAGGCCATATATTGTGCCAGTCTCTATAACATTCTTACATCCTCTCCATACAATCGGTGAACAGAAGTAGTCAAAGCTCTCAGATCAGAGCGCAAAAGTTCAATGTGATTTTCGGTATCGTCTTCTGGTAATTCGAATTTTTCAATTACCGCCAGCTAAGCACTATATTTCATTTAGTAGCCAAAACTATTCACTATAGACAATGGCGTTTATTCATGATGTAGCCTTCTCTCAATGTTCACTAGTATGGTTTAGTTTCTGTGCGTAGCAGTGGGTGAGTGAGGAGCAAAAATCAACGAAATATGAAGCAACAAATAATCCTAGGAAAAACTGCAAACACGGTTACTTTCGAGCAAATTCGGGTACTGCAGTCTCGAGTTTTGTATCGTGAACTGTGCTCTTTTTGTTAGTCATTACGACGTTATTTCCTACAGTCACTTAGCGTCAGTAACTGTAGTGTTGCTTACGACCGAAAAGTTCTGCCTAGTGCATCTCATACAATTCAACTGTTACAGCTTAGACATATTAAATTCGTGACTGAGTTACAAAATTATAAGAGGTAGTTAACTTCAAGTGCTGTAAAAATTAGTAGCAAGGAATAGAGTAATTTCTTGCTCGACTTCTTCATAATGCGGATGCAGTAGGACACGTGTTAAGTCGCTGGCACTGGCAGCGATGTCATAAAGAGGACATGTGGTGAATCGCCCGGTCAGTTTCCGTACCAAGATCTGATAATTAGTTACAGCACAGCCTAAGATATTCAGTCAGGACAAACAATGCTGTGACAGTTGTTACCATATGACTGCTTCAGCGACACTGGCGCCCCTAATGGTGGCCAAGCTTGTGTTCTTATTATAGGAATTTTCTTTGACAACAATTCGTTACCGAATCTAATGAGTAGCAAACTATTGCACTTCCCTCCGCCTTTGCAGTGGGACGAAATATTTCCCCTGCTACTGCCTTACATCAGCTCAGTTTTGCAGGTAAAATCATGTTTATTATTGTTGTTAATGATTTTTAATGTTAATGATTCTTAATACATAGTTTTAAAACAATATGTGTTGTTTTCTTATGTTTCATGTGCGGTGAAAATGGTGCAACGAAATGGTCAGAATCTCTGGAGATGCCCTAAAAAGTGAAGCCACCAAAATACGCACTCCGGCATTTGTTTGTGCCCAACACATTTGTCGTCTGTATAGTAGTTCTAGTCGTTGAAATGTACGTCATACCTAAGTAAATATTCCGATGTACCTGTCGATTTAGTTAGTCTATGTAAAGAGAGCAATATTCATAGGATTTTAAGCGAGAAAGCTTTGTTTTGGGCTCAAAAGCATGATCCTTCTTGCTGCAACCTGTTCTGTTCTCAGCATAGGTAACGCCACCTCCCTTAATTCCAACATCCTTGGATACAACCTTCGATCAAATGTCAGGTCGCCGTTACCAACCGTCATAATCGATTAAAGAGAAAAAACAAGAATTATAAAGTATTATTACAAACGTTTTTCTAGTTACGTATATCACAAATAGTTTCATTTACTATCTTGAGTCTCTACAAAAATGTTCTAAGACTGTGTATATTTTATTATACTGACTTGTGTGAAGGAAATAAAAATGAAAATTTTACTTCAAGTGTCACTGTGCTGAAGAGAATCATTTCAGCCATTAAGACACCCTAAATTTTAAATATTGTGATGAATTATATTTTTGAAGATTATTACAGGATTTATTGAAGACTTTATATATTTTTAGGGACTCGTCATCACTTTATATATTGTGGAAACTGCGTGTTCGAGTTTGTGAATCGATATCTTATTTTACATATGATTCATAAATTATATATGTGGTACATAACACAACGAGAATTTTTACAAAATATTTGAAGAAATTTTAAGGAATAGACAATCACAGTTTTATTTATCTTGACAGAGCAATTTAAGTTCACGTTCCTATTTCATGCAAGAACCTGCTTATATATAAGGTACGGCCAAACGTTCAGGAAACATTCCTCACATACAAAGAAAGAAAATATGTTATGTGGACATGTGTCCGGAAACGCTTAATTTCCATGTCAGAGCTCAGTTTAGTATTTCAGTGCAAATGTTCTATTAACGGATGAGGCTTCATTCCAACGTGATCAAATTGTAGATTTTCACAATCAACATGTGTGGGCTGACGAAAATCCGCACGCAATTGTCCAATCATGTCATAAACACAGATTTTCTGTGAACGTTTGGGCAGGAATTGTTGGTGATGATTGGGCCTCATGTTCTTCCACCTACGCTCAATGGAGCACATTATCATCATTTCATACGGGATACTCTACCTATGCTGCTAGAACATGTGCCTTTACAAGTACGACACAACATGTGGTTCATGCCCGATGGAGCTCTTGCACAGTTCAGTCGACGTGTTCGTACGCTTCTCAACAACAGATTCGGTGACCGATGGATTGGTAGAGGTGGACCAATTCCATAGCCTCCACGCTCTCTGACCTCAAACCTCTTGACTTTCATTTATGGGGGCATTTGAAAGCTCTTGTCTACGCAACCCCGGTACCAAAGGTAGAGACGCTTCGTGCTGGTATTGTGGACTTCTGTGATACAATACGCCATTCTCCAGGGCTGCATCAACGCATCAGGGATTCCATGCGACGGAGGGTGGATGCATGTATCTTCGCTAACGGAGGACATTTTGAACATTTCCTGTAACAAAGTGTTTGAAGTCACGCTGGTACGTTCTGTTGCTGTGTGTTTCCATTTCATGATTAATGTGATTTGAAGAGAAGTAATAAAATGAACTCTAGCATGGAAATTAAACGTTTCCGGACACATGTCCACATAACATATTTTCTTTCTTTGTGTGTGAGGAATGTTTCTTGAAAGTTTGGCCGTACCTTTTTGTAACAGCCTGAATGTATGTACATCTAATATACAAAGCAGTGTGTCCGTATGTTTGTACGTGTTGCATACAAATCTACAGTTTTGTTCCAATCTTTATGAAATGTTTTACGCGTAAGCTTCAATCCATGAGGACGGTCGCCGTAAGTGTAAGAATCACATACGATATATAGTTCACGAGATATGGCGTCATGAACAATGAGATGCGCGAAAAACTGCTGCATTTTGCGACAATGCTGCTCATTTTCTCCTAACCATTGGACCAATTTCAACCAAATTTGATATACACATTCCTTACCGTGAGGCAACAATTGCTACATGGTTAAGAATCACATACGGCACATGTTTCAAAAGATATTACGTCATAACCAATAGAAATCGCAAAAAATGCCATATAATGCGGCGAGACTTTCGAAATACACTGTATGAAAACGGCAGTACTTAGCGACTTGCAACAAACTTTAAACATAATTTCGAACCTTTATGATGAAAGGAAAAAAGTTTCTCGCTTACTACCATTCCGCTGTTTATGGAGTAAAGCTACGGCTCTCGGTATGACGTTACAATTTATAATTTGAACATTTACAAAAATGTAGGCGCAGGAAATTTTACAGACAGTATAAACACATATAGTTGAATGCACCTTCTAAATTGAATCACAGTACGAGACGTAGTTCATGACATACGAGCAAATAAACAGTAAAGTTCCGCTGTTCATGGACTAACACTACGGCTTTCGATATGACATCACAATTTATAATTTTTACACTACAAATTGTATTCGCAGGAAATTTTACAGACAGTATACACGCATATAGTTGAGTGTACCCTCTAAATTGTATTTTACAGACATACATCTCATATACAAATGAATACATACCTTAAAACTGACTGGAATAAATAAATAAATACCCGTATTACATACGCTGACTATGGCAAAAACTTTTACGAATCAATTTAAACGGCCGCGGTGGAGTAGCCGAGCGGTCTAAGGCGCCTCGCTGTGGAGCGCGCGGTTGCTCGCCGTCGGAGGTTCGAGTCCTCTCTGGGGCATGGGTGTGTGTGTATGTTGTCCTTAGGTTAGTTTACCTTAGTTGAAGTAGTTTGTAAGCTACGGACTGATGACCACGCAGTTTGGTCCGTCAGATTTACAAACATTTGAACAGTTTAAACGTTACTGCCCGCACTTATTTTATGTCGTATTCATAAATGTAGCTCACCGCGTCTTCGTGCGCTGATGTGGCATTTATAAAATAAACGGAAGTGTCGTGACTGTAGACTGCAGTCACAATGCTTTTTATCATCACAACGCCAGCGCCTACATTTGTGCAAATTGTTTATGTCTGATGTTTCAGATTGTTTGAGGATACCAATATTGAGTTCCAAACAGACTTTTCACTTTCGGTTCTTCAATTAATAAAACTTCTAACAGACCCGCTGCATTCGTCGATTATAAAGTTTCTCTACGTAGAAAATTATTGTTACTTTCAAATGTTTGATCAACTAATTTCACGCCAATGATGTCCAATACGCCCCCTTATATTCTCAATTTAGCAATTGTTTGCTTATCAGCATCAAAGAACCCACATATCACGTTCAATTAAGCCACGATGTTTAAAATCATGTTTGTAAATCCATGGGACTAAACTACTGAAGTTATCAGTCAGTCTCTACACTTACAAACTATTTAAACTAACCTTAGGGCAACTCACACACTCATGTCTGAGGGAGGACTCGCAACCGCGCGCTCCGCCTTAGAGCGCAAGATGGCAGGCTCTTTGAGTTGCAGAAGGGATGCTTTGAACCGATGAAGACATCTCTCCTGATTTAGAGTTAACCAAATTTGATAAAAAAAACTTATCTGAACCACAAAATTGAAGTAGCTGCAGTCCTTTCTGTGACTAACGAATGTCTATAGAATATTCACAGCCGCTTACGTAAATTTACAAAGTGCTACTGTACAAAAACGAGTCACATTTAAGTGATCATCAGAATAGAAAAATGCGATAGACAAACTTAAAACAAGTGTAACCACAGGTCTAATGTTAGCGTAACACGATTTAAGAAAGTCCTTCACTCTCTCAATAGATGCCTCAAATTTTGTCGGTGGAGTCATGCACAGAAGCACAGAACTGGTATACTGCCATATATCGTGGAAAAGGAGCTGTGTGCTTTGGCTTTGGGGGAAACTTATTTCTTTACAGGCAGCATAAAACAGTGATTATAGGTACGTAGCACTGAAATGGTTAGTCAATTTAAAAGGGCCAAGTTCCAGGTTAATAATGACGACATTAAGACCGAGTGAGTAAATTGTCTGCTATTAATTACTCAATTTCTGTTGGTAATTTGTTTGAAACAGTTTGTAGGGTGGCCACATTATTTTGATTGAATTATTTTATTTTGACTCATTGGCGAGAATAAATCACTCAAGCACAGAGAAATCTGTTAGAAACCCAGTGTTTCGTGTAGTAACCAAATCTGAACAGACCACCTGAATTTTGGCGTTGGTAGTCCGCATTGTCAGATACTGTGCACGCTGCCGCTGTTGCTGCTATGGATCATGCAGTGCTCTACAATGTCATAGTTACAACAGAACTCGAAATTACTTCTAACTTCAAGCATTTCTATATCTAGAGGCTGTAGGATTTCAGGATTTATCCAGTGGTTCCTCGACCTCTACCCTATAATGGATTGTCCTCGGCTGACGTCAGCCGCGCGGAAGTAGCCGAGCGGTCTGAAGCACCATATTGCGGATGGCGCGGTCTCCCACGTCGAAGGTTCGAATACTCGCCCGGGCATGGATGTTTGTGCTGTCATTAGTATAATTTACTTCATAAGTAGTTGGTAAGTTTAGGAAATGATGACCCCGCAGTTTAGTCCCATAACCTTTACAAACATTTGCAAATGTTCAAATGTTTGTTAAGCTTATGGGACTTAACTACGGGGTCATCAGTCCCTAAACTTACAAACTACTTATGAACTACTTACGAACTAGGACGGCACAAATATCCATGCCCGAGGGGGGATTCGAACCCCCGACCGTAGTAGCCGTGCTGACTGTGACTGAAGCGCCTCAGTCACCTCGGCCACCGCGGCCGGCTCAAACATTTGCACATTTTTAGGACCGCACGCGCTAGTTATTAGTCAAATGACGCATTCGGTCGATGAGGAACACTGAGTATGTAATTGTCTGCAGTTTATTCCCAAGTACATTTCACAGTAACACGTAAGCTACGAAACCCACCGTCATTGGGTCTATCGAGACCCATCAGCGTGAGACGGCAAACACGGAAACAGTCGTCCTGTCCGCGGCTTTTTAAACAGTTTCCCGCTACCACACAATACACGCAGGCGACCGGCTGTCTAGGCGTTCTGCGCCTTACACTCAATTTCCTTAGAATTTCCAACATCTTGCAGCGTTTTAAGTTGAAAAAGTCTTTTTGTCGGTCGAAAGATTCCATGAACATGTCTTCATTTTTCTTGAACTGACTTCTCTGGTGCTTGTAAATCCTAAAGTAAAACTGATCGTCATCTAGCGAATCCCTATTACTTTTTTTCCGTTCCTTTGTGTATTATTGTTTTCAAGAACTTGGATATATCAGATCTCCTAATGATTGTGTGCAACTTCTAGAACTTATTTGGTTTTTATTAAGCAAAAAATATACTTGTTCACTAACATTGTTGGTATGCCACACCCACTTGTTTCAGTGCGATGCGGTACCGTTTAAGTGACCCTGCTGTGTTTAGGATTATATGCATAGCATTTTTTCAGAAAATCCAGACTCAACGATGTTTTAAACAAATTTGAATAATTAAAGCTTCCTGATAGATTAAAACTATGCACCAGACAAGGACTCAAATTTAAACCTTCGCGTTTTGTAAACTCCCGGTGATTTTCTGCAACATTACAACTGTAGCGCAGCCAAGCGTCTGGGTTGTAAAAACATACCGCGAAACTATTGTATGTGGAGTTTGAAGTGCAAAAGCACATTCAAAATACCATCGTATTGTGGCGCTAAAATTGTAGCAGCTAACAAAAATATAATCCAGAAATCTTTCACACTATCACGTTCCTCAATATCGGGAAGTTTTCGTTGTTTATGATATATCTCTCGAACTATCAGCCCTATCGCAAAATCCGTTCTTAGCTGACGTCTGCTACCTATAAAATACATTCCTGGAAACTTTCAGCTTCACAGGTGGTGAAGTATTTTTCAAGATTTCGTGAGTAGTCAGTGAGTAAGTGAGTGAGTGAGTGATGTCACCGGCCGCGGTGGCCGAGGGGACTGAGGCGCTCCAGTCACGGACTGCACGGCCACTACGGTCGGGGGTTAGAATCCCCCTCGGGCATGGATATTTGTGCCGTCTTCAGTATTAGATCGTAAGTAGTTTGTAAGTTTAGGGACCGATGACCCCGTAGTTAAGTCCCATAAGCTATACAAACATTTGGAACATTTTTTTTTTTTTTTTTTTTAATTTCCGTTTATAAGAAAGGAACGAGAACTGACCTACATATTACGGGCCAATATCGTTGTCATCAGTTTCCTGTAGAATTTTGGAACATATTGTCAGGATATAATAAATAATAATATATATCTAGTCGAAACAAAATATACATTAAGAGAAGCTATATGTTGTACACTTTCATCTGATAGTTTCATACTGTGAATAAAAGCAAAGCATAAATGAGTATTACTTAAAATTTAAAGATATATAAACGGTCCAAGTTAGGAAACCGGTTGCCTAATTTGGACCTTCAGTAGCTTAAATTGAACCGCATGGTAAAACAATGACTAAAATGGAAATAAGACCCGTAATATGAACAAAAGCTTCATTTCAACATCTCGCCATTGATATTCCTTCTGGCTAACGAGGGAAAGCTCTGTATTTCGTCTCATAAATGAAGAATACCACCCTTTACCAACCATCTTCTTTTCTATGTTGAAAGAATGAGGCAGTTCATATTTCTGTGCTATGTCGAATCCAAGTTTACGAACATCTTTCATTGTGAAAATAAAAAGAAAAAAAATATCTCTCTTCAATTAAAGGAAGGTGATCTGTCACAATTTTTTCCATTTCAGTTGTAAAGGTTGATTGTCCTCCGAATAACTGAACTTCATTTCAGAACATGCTTTTACCATCAGCATATCTCTTTAATTGTAGTTTTTGGTACTCGGTATATACGAACACATTCATTAAGTTCATGGTTACCGTTTCTGTATGCTTCCACAGCTACCTTCAGTTCATCTTCTGTCCATATCCCACACATTCCCCTTATTGACTCCTCCAAATGTAAAAAGGTTACCATACTTACTCCTTATTTTTTAAATTGTTTTGCAGCCTAGAAAAATATACGTAAAAAAGTAAAATCTGCCTATTGCCTTTTGTTAAATGACATTAAGTATACGACTGATCTCTAAATTAGATCGGTCCAAATTAGAAATCCGCCTTTGGTCCAACTTCGGCAACTCGACTCGACAACTTTACGTTGTAGGAACAAAAGACGCTGAACTCTAGTTTTACGATATTAAATTATTAGCTAATGAATGGCATTTTGAATTATAGTGCTGATGATATTTTTACTTACTTTTAGAGCAGAGAAAAGCTTATGATATGTAGCAGAAAACTTACAGTGACATCGAAGAAAACGCAATAATGGAAACTGTTCTCACTCCAATGACTATCGTCGACTGGCGACTGAGTCACGTGACTTCGACAATGTTTCTCACCAGTTGAGCGAACTTAGAACTTTTAAGTTACCAACACACAGTGAAATACGTAGGTGGTCCAACTTAGGCAACGGTCCATCTTCGGAAACTCTCCCCTATTGATATTTTATTTACGTCTAGCTCAAAGACTTTGTGAATATCTGTGATAAAGGGACATTGGAATATCTCGGACTAATAGCGACTGGGCGGTTATGTAGTTCTCATATAATATGGCATCCACGAATCGTCTGTCAGGAATGAGACGCAGTTGGTTACCACGAATATGGTCTGTTTTCTTCGGTCTATTTCTGTGCAATTTGGACGGTACCGGTAAGGAAGGAAATGACCGGCCACCAGGAGTGCGGAAGTGGCATACGTGTGCTGACGCCTGCCATCTATGCGTACGCAGCAAAGACCCCCTCCACGACTCGCAGTTCCGATTTCCTCGTCTCCTGCTCGGCCGCTATATAAGCCGACGCGGCCGCAACCCTCGGCCAAGTCGGTGTTTCCCTAATAGCCTGCCCGCAATGGCAGCAGCCGTGACGTGCTGTGGCTCGCTGCTGATGCTGCAACTCGTCGGGTACGCCGCGCCGGTTCCACGCTTCCTGACTGGTGAGTTAGGCGCACGCTGTGAACGACAGACAGCTGTGGGTCAGTCCATTTCCCATTCCTAAAACAATAGCAACATCACGTACAAAACATCGTATCTCTTGAACTATGCCGGCCGCGGTGGCCGAGGGGACTGAGGCGCTCCAGTCACGGTCTGCACGACCACTACGGTCGGGGGTTCGAATCCCCCCTCGGGCATGGATATTTGTGCCATCCTTAGTATAAGGTAGTAGATAAGTAGTTTGTAAGTTTAGCCAGTGATGACCCCGTAGTTAAGTCCCATAAGCTTAACAAACATTTGAACATTTCTTGAACTATATGGCGTGCAATATAATTTTGTGGATGCACTGAGTGGTAGTGTGATAGTATCTACGGAATGTGTTGCGAATATGTACTACATCTATATCTACATGGAATACTCTACAAATCACATTTAAGCACCTGGCAGAGGGTTCATCGAACCACCGTTGTACTATTTTATCTCCCATTCCATTCTCGAATAGCACGCGGGAAGAATGAACACCTGAATCTCTCCGTTCGGGCTCTGATTTCTCGTATTTTAAAATGTTTAAATGTTTGTTAAGCTTAAGGGACTTAACTACGGAGTCAACAGTCCCTAAACTTACAAAATACTTATGAACTAACTAATTCTAAGGACGGCACAAAAATATCCATGCCCAAGGGGGGATTCGAACCCCCGACCGTAGCGGCCGAGCAGACCGCGACTGGAGCGCCTCAGTCCCCTCGGCCACCGCGGCCGGCTCTCGTATTTTATTCCGATGATCATTTCTACCTATGTAAGTGGGAGTCAACAATATATTTTCGCATTCGGAGGAGAATGTTGGCGATTGGAGTTTCGTAAGTAGCCCACGCTGCAGCGATAAGCGTTGTTGTTGTAACGATTCCCATCCCAGATCCTGTATCATTTCCGTAACGCTGTCTCCCCTCTATCGTGACAATACAAAACGAGCTGCCCTTCTTTGGACTCTTTCGATGTCCTCCGTCAAACCCACCTAATAAGGATCCGACACTGGGCAGCAATACTCCAAAAAAGGACGGACAAGGGTACTGTATTTAAGGAAATGCATACTGTAAACCATGAGCTGTTTATTATTTTTCCAATCTTCTACCGGTTTCGGTTATAAACCATCTTCACGGTAGAGAACTAAACTAGTTCTCTTCCGTGAAGATGGTTTATAACCGAAGTCGGTAAAAGTTTGGAAAAATAATAAACAGCTGGTGGTTTACAGTATGCATTTCTTCAAATATCTTACGGCTGTTGAACCTCATCTCAATAAAAATTTGTACCGTATTCAGTCTCTTTAGTAGTTCTGTTGTATCTTTTAAGGGTTTCACCAATAAAAGGCAGTCTCTCGTTCGCCTTTCCGACATTATCTACGTGTTCTTTCCAGTTTAAGTCTGAAGAAATAGTAATTCCTAGATATTTTGTGGAGTTCACGGTCTTCACGTTTGATTGATTTATCTTATAAACAAAGTTTAACGGATTTCTTTTCGTACCTCTTGTGGACGACTTCACACTTCTCATTATTTAGAGTCAATTGTCAATTTTTACACCATAGTGACATCTTATTCAGATCGCTCTGCAGTTGGTTTTGATCTTCAGATGATTTTACTAGACTATAGATGACGGTGTCATCTGCAAACAACCTAAGAGAGCTACTTAGATTTTCTCCCAAATCGTTTATGTAAATAAGGAACAGCAGAGGACCGATAACACTACATCTAGATCTACATCTACATATGTACTCTGCAATTCACCGTAAAGTGCGTGGCAGAGGGTACACTGTACCACTATTCCTATTCCACTCTCAAATAGAGCGAGGGAAAAAATAATGTTTACACGCTTCTGTACGAGCCTTAATTTCTCTTATCTTGACTTTGTGATATTTGCGCGAAATGTAAGTAGGCGGCAGGAAGATCGTTCTACATTCAGCTTCATATTACGGCCCTCTAAATTTCCCCAACAGAATTTATCGAAAAGAACCTCGTGTTTTCTATAGCGATTGCCAATTGAGTGGCCGGAGGATTTCTGTGACATTCGCGTATTGGTCGAACCTACCAGTAACTAACCTAGCTTCTCGCGTCTGAACTGCTTCTATGTCTTCCTTTAAACCTGCTGCGGGTCCCTAACACTTGAGCAATACTCAAGACGTGGTCGTACAATCGTTTTATACGCGGTCTTCTTTACAGTTGAAGTACCTTTCCTAAATTCTCCCAATAATACGAAGTCGGCTGTCTGCCTTTTTCGGAACTGTTCTTATATGTTCGTTCCATTTCATATCGCTCTGGAACGTGACGCCTAGATATTTGAACGATGAGATTGCATCAAGAAGCTCACTACTAATGCTGTATTCGAACATTATGGGATTGCTTTTCGACTCATGTGCACCACCTTTCATTTTTCTACATTTCGAGCTAGCTGTCATTCTTCGCATCAAATGCAGGGGTTACTACCCTGTGGAACGCCCTATATCACCTCTGTTTTAGTCGATGCGTTACAATCTATAAGGATTCCACACTGGGCAGCAATACTCGAAAAATGGACGGACAAGCGTAGTGTATGCAGTTTGTTTTGTAGTTCTGTTGCATCTTTTAAGGGTTCTGCAAAGAAAACGCAGTGTCTGGTTCGCCTTTCCCACGACATTATCTACGTCTTCTTTCCAATTTAAGTCTGAAGTATTTGTAATTCCTAGGTATTTTGTGGAGTTTACGGCCTTCACTTTTGTTTGATTTATCTTGTAAACAAAGTTTAACGTTTTCGTACTCCTGTGGACGACTTCACACTTCTCATTATTTAGAGTCACTTGCCAATTTTTACACCATAGTGATATGTCATTCAGATCGTTCTGCAGTTGGTTTTGTTCTTCAGATGATTTTACTTGACGGTAAATGACAGCGTTATCTGCAAGCAACCTAAGAGAGCTACTTAGATTTTCTCCCAAATCGTTTATGTAAATAAGGAACAGCAGAGGACCAATAACACTAACCTGTGGAACGCCCGATGTCACCTCCGTTTTAGTCGATGCCTTACCATCTTTTACTACAAACTGTGTCCCCTCTGAGAGGAAATCCCCTATCCAGTCGCAAATTTGGGGCAATATACCGTAACCACGCAATTTGATTAAAAGCCGTTTGTGATGTAGGGACCGAGCGAGGTGGCGCAGTGGTAACGCTCTGGACCCGCATTCGGGAGGACGGTGGTTTAAATCCACCTCCGGCCATGTAGATTTAGGTTTTCCGTGATTTCCCTAAATAGCTTCAGGCAAATGGCAGGATGGTTTCTTTCAAAGGGCTCGGCCGATTTTCTTCCCCATACTTACCCAAAACTCCGAGCGTTAGCTCCGTCCCTAATGACCAAGCTGTCGATGGGGCGTTACACCCTAAGTTTCCTTCCTTCCTGTAATGTAGGTCCAGGGTTCGAATCACGTTCACAATACAATTTTTAATTCAACTCCCCTCGTTATAGAAAACACGTGTGTGATGTGATGTTACCTTTTACTAGACTGACACGTTCCGCATCGTTGCTAAACCTGGTGTTGGTGACTGCCGTGTGTTCAGAGGGCGCGGCCTGCTGGGACCCAGCCACCGGGCTGGCCGGCACCTGCCGCAGGGCGCGGCACTGCCCCGCCGCGCTGGCCGCCATCAGGGACCGCACGCCGCTGCCCGCGCGCTGCGGTTTCGTCGGCTTCGACGAGGTCGTCTGCTGCGCGGACAACCTCGACGGCGAGGCGGACCGCGACCAATGCGCCGACGACCTCCCCGACTACTACGGAGACCCGTACGACGACGGCGACGACGACGGTGACGACGACGTCGGGGACGTCGATCGCAACGACATCTGGGCCGACGACGACTGGCCGGGGCTGGTGGACGAGCGGCCCGGTGTAGCAGGTGAGGCCACCTTTCTCATCCGGGCAGCTCAAATCGAGCGCGAAATACTTGGTATTTAATTGCTGTTGAATCTTCCTGGTTATATGGTCGTGGTCGAAGAAACATATCTGCTCCTGACGTTTCGTCCAGAGCTGCGCAGGACACCTTCAGAGGTGCTACTGGTAGCGGTGAGTCTTGACGACTCACGTCAGGAGCAGATATGTTTTTTCGACCACGACCACATAACCCGGAAGATTCAACAGCAATTATTTCCTCCGGTCGTGAAAGTCTTCACTGCATGACTTGGTATTTAGTTATACAACGCTTTGTACTATTTGTTTAAAATTTCAGTGTCGACGTCAGCTACTCGTGAAGAAGGTACCCTGACTTTTTACTTTCCTTCAATATTTATATCGCCAGTGGCATATTTCAGAAAAACTGAAAACCACCTCCACACGACTCCGTTATTATTTTATTTCAGACTAGCTGAAAACGCGGCGTTACCCCAGTATTTATTTATTTATTAAAGCTCTGACTTAGTACTTCTCATATCCCGTCTCTCTCTCTCTCTCTCTCTCTCTCTCTCTCTCTCTCTCTTTTAAAAACTTTTCATATTTATGGGAGAGTATTCAAGAAATAACGCTGTCGCAGTGGAGTAGCCGAGCGGTGCCGGGCGCCGTGGCACAGCGCGCCCGGTCAGAGGGTTAAGCGCCCTCGGTAACAAAGAAAGCTGAGCCAAATATCCAACGAACAACCAAGAACGAACTAAACCAAAGGCCGCAAAGCTTAGATGTAACCGAAATTAAAACAAAACAAAAAATAAAAAATAATACAAAAAGCTGTCTAAGGCGCCTCGCTGTGGAGCGCACGGTTACTCGCCGTCGGAGGTTCGAGTCCTCCCTGGGGCATGGGTGTGTCTGTTGTCCTTAGGTTACTTTACTTTAAGTAGTTTGTAAGCTACGGATTTACGACCACGCAGTTTGGTCCGATAGATTTACAAACATTTGAACATTTTTGAAGAACTGCCTTGCATAATGTAGAAAATAATAACGGCAGTATCCAAACAAAGAAAGATAGTCATCAAGTTGCAAATGATATGTAGGTAGTCATCAAGTTGCAAATGATATGTAACGTTATTACATTCATTTAATTCAAAACTTGATTACAATATTTCTGTTTACTTAAGCAAAATATAATACGAATAAAGTCTTTGGGGAGTCCACCTCTGAACAAGCGACATGTAATTGTCCGTGTGAGGAACATGGAGATGTCAAAGCCACTCTGCAGTATTTAATAGGTTATCATGTAATTCATTAATTTTGACAACATTGTCAGAGGAGAAAAACAGCGATCTATTTGGTACGATCAATATTACAAAAAACAGTCTTGATCGCAGAAATTAACAGTTTCAATTAACCGGTTTGGACCTGATGTAGGTCATCTTCGGAATTACAAGTAGCCCATGTGGCCAGTGCTGCACTCGGCTGGGCTGGGCTGGCCTGGGGTGTTCTGCTGCCAGCAAGTAACTGTTACCCGTTTTGCCTGTAACTGTTACCTGCTGGCAGCAGAACAGCCCAGGACAGCCCAGCACAGCCGAGTGCAGCACTGGCCACATGGGCTACTTGTAATTCCGAAGATGACCTACATCAGGTCCAAACCGGTTAACTGAAACTGTTAATTTCTTCGATCAAGACTGTTTTTTGTAATATTGATCATACCATGTAATTTATTAATCGTAACAGAAAATTACAGTCTCTTGAAGTTAAAACGTAGATCTACCGAAATAATGGGTATTCGTTGGATGTATACTATTTCATTCTCTTCCTTTCCCTGTAGCTCTATAGAAATCTCTTATTTTCGCCTATAGCCGAGTACGCTTCACAGTTGATTCACAGTTGTCAACAGCACTATCAGCTTTCAGGAATTTGGAATACAGGAGTGTCTTAGTAGTAAATACGCAAATGTACTAATACGTGGTGCATGATGTGAAAGGTTTTAACTCATCGCAGTACATATGAACTCATATTTCTTGAATTATATATTATAAAACTGTATAATTTTGTAGGTATATTTCATTTGTATAAGTGCTGCATTTCTTTAAAATCTGTTATGAACACAGTTAGTAGTAAAGAAGTAATACATTAAAATCTGATGGAGCGGTTTTCCATGAATGTTACCGTTTGCGTCCTCATATCTCATGAACAACGTGTCGTACTGTGATACAATTTGGAAGGCACATTCCACTGTAAAATTTCCTGCGGCTGCGATTTGTAGTGTAGAAAGTATTAATTGTAACGTCATAGCGAATGCCGTAGTTCTAGTCCATGAATAGCGGGAAAAGTAGTAAGCGAGAAACTTTTTTCCTTTAATCATTTTACTCTAGCTGTCACCGAGAAAAAATATAATAAACGTTTGAAATTATCTTCAAAGTTTGTTTTTAAGCACTCTCAAACTCATACAGTATATGAATAAAGTCTCGTCGTATTATGTGGTAGTGGTATTTTGTGATTATTATTGTTTATAATGCCATATCTCCTGAACCATGTGTCGTATGTGATTCTTAACATTACAGCAACTGTTCCCTCACGGTATGGTCATGTCTGATGCGAGAGTTTTAGGGCATCTACAGCAAAACTGTTGTGAGCAGTATACTTCATCATTTTGTGGGGGGTCAGTTACAAAAAGCTTATGAATGTTCGAAATTACATGCAAACTTTGTTACAGGTCCCCAACTACTACCATTTTCCAATAATTGACGCATAAATCTGGGTATTATCACGCGGTAGCCTCTCGTTATTTATGACGTCATATCTCCTGAGCTATGCGTCGTGCTCGTTTGTTTTTAGATGAGAAACCTTCGTGGACGTACGGTGAACAGTTCACCAAAGTTTCATTGCAATCAAATGAATGGTTTATGAACACATAGAGGACATACAGACAAACATTTATTTTTATACATATAGATATGATGATTTAACTGCACAATTTGTTCTTTGCCAGAATAGGACATGAAACAATGGACTCTAACCTTTACTTCTGTATGTCTTCGTATTTGGAGTAATTATGCTTACTAGATGAGACAAAAAGTTAGATCGCACTTTCTCAGCGAATGGCCGTGTGTAATTTCATTGCCAGCTGAGCATTCGATAACTATGTCGCCAGAAACCTTTGTGCATCTCCCTCCCCATTGTTGTTGCATAAAGCGACTGAATCACTTCTTGTTGTTTTTCACGAACATAAGTCCCTCGATTTGCCTTTCAGACCCAGTTGCCCTCTTTTCGTGTAGCTAATGCAACATAGTTTTTTCAGAAGTTGCATTTGTTGATAACCTTAGTCGCGTACATACCACATTATTGCAGCAATATTTATTTCCCAACTAATTCTTCGCTCCAGGAACACAGTTTTTTGGAGCGTTCGTAATTGTTGTATTCTTAACATCAGAATAATCTGCAAAATTTATTAAATAGACTACAAAACGCATTATGAGTTCGTTAATGAGGAATGTGAATGCCATACTCCATAATGGATTATAGCTGTGCCAATATGATACCGAAAAAAATAATATTTCTTGGCTACAGTTTTTTAAAAATATATTTAAAGTCGAAAGTACACCAGTGCCGTCCTCTTTAATTTAATTCGAACTCTGACGTTAGACTGATATTGTGACCCATTACGAACATGGCTGCTCGGAGAAGAAGAAATACAACGTGCACTCCTTGTGGATACCGGGTCGTGTCATTCCAGATGTGGAACGAGTCGTTCTGGAAGCCATGAAAAGCATACTGAAGACAGAGCTCACGATCTGCAGCATAGTTGAAAGGAGTACCTTTGGTGCATAGCCGAGTGGAGGTTGGATGGTTTTGTAAGGTCACCAGTCCCGCCGGTGGGTAGGGGAACGAAAGGACGAGTCGGGAAACGCATTCCAGGGAGGAAAGAAGGAAGAAAGAGTGCATTAGCTCGATGCTCGTGATTGCCAAGCACGTAGTCGCGAAAGAACAGGGAGCCTCCGGATAGATTTAAATAAGAGACTCAGATCTGAAACCGTGTAGGCTACAGATTCCTAGCCTTTCCTCCTGGTACTGGGGTTCCTGGTTCCGTTGAATAGGCCTAGCGTTCACTACACGTAGGAAGCTGCTACATGGGTAGCGGGGGCTGTGTGGCGTGAATGTTCTTTTAGGTTAGATGGCCTCGAGAAGACCCAAAAAAATTTTCAGTCAAAAAGGGTGCGGTCATACACTAGACGAACGGAGATCTAAGTACCATTTGGGCTAACAGTTTTAAAATTTCGTAGCTGTGTTGTGAAAATACCAGAGCTCCAGAGCTAATACAAAGTGATGAAACATGAATAATTACATGTAGCGAAAGCTGTCTAAAGCGGAGATAATTTCAGCGGAAATTCTTAGAAAGGACAAAAGGTTTTCAGAAAGGCTAAATCGAATAAAATAGGTGGTGACGTGTTTATTTTTGTCGCAAGCGCTTTATCCTGTAAAGAAACTGAAGTGGATAGTTTCGCAGAGTTGCTGTTGGTGCTGACTTTAAAAGAAAAAACTTAATTCCATAAATTCCCCCCCCCCCCCCACTCAGACCTCAAGGGCTCACCAGGTACCGACCACCCACCTTGTCATCCTCCCCACAAGGCGTCACCGGATGCGATATGGAGGGGACGTGGTCAGCGCCCTGCACTCCCGGCCGTTGTGTTGGTATTCCAGACCGGAGCCGCTACTTCTCAATCAAGGAGCTCCTCAATTGACCTCACAAGGACCGAGTGCACCCCGCTTGCCAACAGCGCTCGGCTGGCCTGGACGCCTCGACCTCATACATTGGGATAAATACTTGTTCAAAGCCAGAGGCAAGCATAAAATATCGTCTGAAATTGAGTTGAAAGCATTTCCCGAAAACTAATTCGCAAACAGTTCATGAACCCAACAAATAACCCGGGGCTAATAATGAGCAACAAAACAGAGACAGGGATTGTTGAACATAAAGTTGTAGCGAGACTGAATTTCGGATTTCCCAAATCTACCAAAATTAAACGAAAAATATATCTATTCAAAAAAGCAGATGGAAATTCGATTAACGCTTTCGTTTTATATATATATATATATATATATATATATATATATATATATATATATATATAGAGAGAGAGAGAGAGAGAGAGAGAGAGAGAGGGGGGGGGAGGGATGGAGGGAGAGAGAGACTCCAATCTTCCAAAACTAACAATATGAGTGTAGATCAGACGTGGCTTACATTCGTAAACATTATCACCACCAGCTGAGAGATTTATACCAAATAACATAAAATGGGGATAACCCCATGGTACACTGACAGGTTACATAACATTTGCAGCGGGAAACAAATAGGTATTCCAAGTTAGACTCAAAATCCCCAAGACTGGCATTCTTTTACAGAAACTCGAAATTTAGCGCGATGTTCAATGCGAGAAGCTTATAATAGTTCCCACACAAAAATCTGACTCATAATTTGGCAGGAACTCCAAATAAATTCTGGACATATTTAAAGTACTAGCCGTGAAATACCAATACCTTCAATATACTGATGACACTGCTGCTGAAACAAAATTGCTGAACGTAGTGTGTATCCAAATCATAGAAAATAACAATCCTGTGTGATTCCAAATTCACATGAAAATTCACACCAAAATTTTCAGAGTACCGGCTTACGTCCGCTCTGACACCGAAAAATCTCTAAGTTCCAACCTATGGACTCAGGATACGAAAATTTTACAAGTTCCCGACACGAAAACTTTACGATCTCCCACGGAAAATCGCGGAGCCGAGGAGCCCAGATCCGGCTCGAACGAAGCCTGATGATATTCAGCCGAAATAAAGATGGCGGACCACTATTTATCGACTTCTCCCAAACAGTACAATTTTGTTAAATTGCTAATGGGACTTGTTTTATACAAGTGATATATCAATTTAATAGTAAAATTACCAGATTTCCAATGATATTTATTGTTTTTGTACATATCAAATAGTTTTTAAACTACATGAATTTTAATTGCTGTCTTGTAACTGGCATTTGCACTTTTTAAAATAAATATAAGTAGTTAACTTATTTAATATAAACGTATTCCTACCGATTACCTAATGTGTGCACTGCATTTCTTTTTATTATTCAAAAAAAATTGTTCAAATGTTTGTGAAGCTTATGGGCTTTAACTGCGAGGTCATCAGTCCCTAAACTTACAAACTACTTATGAACGACCTTATACTAAAGCACAGAGTAAAACAAATTTGTCTGTGACGAAAGACAGCACAAACATCCATGCCCAACGGGGAACGGCCTCACGCATCACAGCATAGTGCCTCAATGCGCTCGGCCGCTCCGCCGCGGCTTTATTATTTACATACGTATTGTGCGTCATATGTCAAAAGTTAGTTATGGAAAACATTTGTTATTAAATAATACCCAAACGGTAATAGTTACGAAACTTCTGCTACCATAATCTGAAAGAGCTCTCCGAGATCTATCCATCAACACATCATACATACACATTGGTTCATTTTTGATTAGTTATAAATTTCTGAATTTCCGACCGTTATGAAATTGTTTATCAGTAAATAGTTCAACAATTATACTCCTATAACACAAAAATACACCATGTTGGCCGTCTTAAATTTCCCTTTAAAATGGCGGGACCAGCTTCCATGTACCTCGCTTGGTTTGCGAGTAATTAATTTTCTTTCAAATATTGCTTTTAATGAAGGCGGCAGGCTAGCTGCCATAGCGGACCATCTCGTGGCCGCTCCCTAACCACTGGTTATTTTGGGTTTTGCCAGTCACATGATTTCCGCCTTCATGGACCATGCCACTGCAACGACGACGGCGACAAACCAAAAACGCGATCGCGACCAATGCGCGCGCGTGTATTCAAAATAATATAGGGATAGGGCCTGTACCGTCACAGTAGCAAATTCCTCCATCAAAGATGACAAAGCAAATACTCCAGAATTCGAATAAAGAACAACATACAGCATGCGTAATATAGAAGTAAATATCCTTGGAGTAGTAAAGTAACTTAAGCAACAAAGCAAGTCTGCCGATCCAGATTGTATACCGGTTGGGTTCCTTTGTGAATTTGCTGAAGCAGTAGTTCCCTACCCAACTCACATAAACAACAGCTTGGTCAGTGAATTCCGTGCCCACAAAATGGAAACTGGCACAGGTCAACCCAACTTTCAAGACAGGCAAACAGAGTGAGCCGCAAACTTACAGGCCTATATCATTGAAGTCGGTTTGCAATAGGATTTTAGAACATATACATTCCTCAAACATTATGAACTACCTCTAAAAGAACGTCAACACGGACTCAGAAAGTATCATTCTTGTGGAACACAGCTACCTCTTTACTCAATGAAGAGATGAGTGGTATCTACAAGAGATCTCAAATGAATTCCATATTTCTAGATTTCCGGAAGGATTTTGACATTGTACCTCACAAGCAGCTTTTAATCTACTTGTGTGCTTGTGGACTATCGTCTGTTGCGCGACTGGATTCGCGACTTCCCGTCGGAAAGAACACAGTACATAGTAAATGGTGGAAAGTCGTTGAGTAAAACAGAAGTAACATCTAACGTTCTCTAGAAATGAGTTAGAGAGCCCCAACTGTTCCTTGTGCCTATAAACGATTTAAGAGGCAATCTCAGCAGCTCTCTTAGACTGTTCGCGGATGATCAATTCAAGTCACCAGAGGAGCAAAAGCAGTTACAGAACGATTTAGATACCTGCATGATGCAAAAATTGGCAAGCACCCTAAATAATGAAAGTGAAGTAATCCGTTTGAGCGCTTAACTTGATTTACACGATAAATCAGTCAAATCTACAGGTCTTAAATTAAACTAAATACCTAGGAATTACAGTTACGAACAACCTTTGTTAAAGAATACATAGAAAATATCGTGGGGAGTGCGAACCAAAGGTTTTCATTGGTAGAAAACTTTATTTGTAGACAGTTCTACTAAAAAAAATTGCATACACTACACCTGTCCGTCCTATTTTGGAGTAATGCTACGCTTTGTGAGATCCTCACCAGATATATAAAAAGTTCAGACAAGGGCAGTACCTTTTGCATTATCATTATACAAGAGTTGGGACGAAAAACATTAAGAAAAAGGAGTTATTAGTTTCGGTGATCTATGTGCGATATTTCTTTCACAAACTATCTTCTCCATATGTGAACATATTTTGTTAGCATCCACATATGTAAGGAGATACTAGAGGACCCGTGCGAATACTTAGCACCGTTAGTGGAATGACAAAAAGTTGGGAAAAATGGAAAGTTGAATGTTCACGCATAGCTTTCTTCAGAATCAATCAATGCAAGTGTTTAAAAGCGTAAATGAAGTAGCTTGAGTGTTCTTAGGTCAAAAAGAACTGCGTACCTTAATTAGAACCGAAGATACCGTAAAACAAACCTATTAAAATATTCAATGCCAGGACAGAAGGATACCGTGTTTGAATAAAAATAACCGATGAAGAGACTTTAAGTTAATTCTGATACTTCATGACAAATCTTCGAATGAATACATTTAGTTTAAAGCAAAAATGAAGGAAATCGGTGAGATAGAACGGCCTGACCGACTGATTTTAGTTTACAGCTAGAACATCTCCTTAAGAAATATGAAGAAGGAAATCGCGTTTGAGTATAGAAAAAGGAAGACTAGAGTTATGTAAATTCTGAAAAAAAAAAAAAAAAATCGGCCGGGTAGTTTGGTCTGGCCGACTGACTTCAGTTTTAAGATTCTTTTAATATATAAGATTATCATCATAATAGAATAAGAGATCGAATAGAGAATGGAAAGGTAGGGAAATATTGCCACGCGGAATGGTCGTGTGGTTTTGGGCTATACATAGCGGATCACCCGATCGCTCGCGTCGGATATTTAAATTCGCCCTCGGGCATGTATGTGTGTGTGTGTGTGTGTGTGTGTGTGTGTGTGTTGTCCTTAGTATTAGTTTAAGAACTTTGTAAGCTGATAACAGAGTACTTCGGTCCCTTAGAATTACAAATAGTTGAACATTTTTTAAGAGAAATATTATGAAAGCTGTTCAATGAGCCGTCTGGCAGGTAGTTAAATGTGATTTTCTGAGTAAATATGTAAACGTAGAAATTACATTGTAAATCAAGGTCGATATCATTGATGGGAATAATGGCTATGTTTTGTGTATCAAAGAATTTTCTCGAACAGCCATAAGTAGGTGGTTCCCCATAAAAAGGAAATAAATACTTCCGGATTACGACCAAGTAAACAATATTGCGTGAAATCTGTACATAAAACAAGAGTGGAAAAGATTGTAGGTTGTGTATTGTGTTTAGAAGTGCTGAAACATGCTCACTTAGTATCATTATCTTTCACAGCTTGCAGTGAATATAAAAACGAAAGAAGCGGCCCACAGTTCTACATTCTCTCAGGCAGAATGGCTCGTCGATTAGAATTCCCTCACATGGTGAGTTTGATAAATTATACTCCAAGTAAATGTACTACACTGTATAACCTTTAAAAGTCTATAAAGTATCATTGTATAGAATCTGAAAACGAAATTCATACCGTTAACATATTCAGTGTCTTTTCATGGGACGTCTAGGGGTGAAAGAATACGTCCTTATCAGGGACTGAATACTCACTGACAGCCAGCGACAATAGCAGTCCATTTCGTATTGATGATGCTACTGAGAGCGGTTGTCTGTATTCAGTCATCTGCTCTGCTTAAATGGAGCTTGGCCGAGCCAATTAAAAATCCTGATTCGCTCTAAATCTCCTTTCTTCACATACACTAACTTGTTCTGTTGTCGAAAATCAGTCTGAAGTTTACTAGTAAACGTAGTATGCAGGTAGCATGGTTAATATGAGGAGCAGTTACATGAAAATCGAATACTCGCCACAGTGGAATCGAGGAATGCTTGCCTCCATCCTAAGCGTTAACACATTTACCCATTCGGAAACGAGACAACTACTCCTCTTTGGCGGTAGACAGCTGACGGTTCCACAACGACATCCACTCTTGCACATCCACGTCTTACTGAAACCAAGACATCAAAATCACTTTGTGAAACTTCTGGACTGCACGAAAGATATTGCAAGCAAATTAATGAAGCGTAACATTTGATTGATTCGCAATGTGTGGAGAAAAGGGGAGAAGGGGGAAACTTATCGTGCATCGTTTCTTTCTCGTCTAGTCGCAGGGTACGAAACCCGGTGCCACCACTTATAGCCTAAGGACAATACTGGAAACATCCAACATCTTCTCTCCCAAAGATATCCCAGTCTGTTTACCGATGATCACCGTCTACGACTGCAGGGTCCTCTGTTCGTCGAGCTCCTCGACAGTCGAACCACAATCATTACGGAGCTCTATGAAGACTCACTGCAAAAACTGGAATTCATCATAAGTCACAACCAAGGAAGTTTAAATTTCTGGAGATGCCGTAACACAAAAAGTAAATTAAGCAAATTACGCAATCTGCCATTCTTGTGTTCTAAACATTGCTCGTTGTGTACGTGTGTGTGTGTGTGTGTGTGTGTGTGTGTGTGTGTGTGTGTGTTGTAGTCATTGAAGTGTACGTAACATCTAATAACAACTTACTTAAAGACACTTAAGAGGGCAAGATTCTCTGCAAAATCCAGTTTTTCGGCACAAAAACATGGTCCCCTAGCGTCAAGCAATGCCTGTTCTCCTCGTAAGTATCGCCAGCTACCTTTGTTGTAACCTCCTTGGTCAAAATGCTCAGGATTGTTGTCGAACGGAATCAACCCGTTGGATGATAACGCCCGCCCCCACAGTGCCAATAGCACAAAGGCTACGCTTCAGCCATTTCATTGCGCAACACTGCGACATTATCCGAACAAACAGTATTTGTACTGTCTGATTTTTCATATTTCTGGTCACCTGAAGAGAGAAATGCGTAGACGTGTGTTTATGTCGCACGAGGCGATGCAAGAATGGCTACGGTTGTGGATCCGCCAGAAGCCGATCGATCTACGAAAGAGGAATTGATCATCTCGACTCCGAGTAGTACTTACTTTCGACTGGAAGTGCTCCATGTTCCGTTGTGAAAGCTTCATGAACATTTTGTACTACGGTCGGGGGTTCGAATCCCCCTCGGGCATGGATATTTGTGCCGTCCTTAGTATAAGCTAGTTCATAAGTAGTTTCTAAGTTTAGGGACTGATGACCCCGTAGTTAAGTCCCATAGACTCTACAAACATGTGAACATGTGTGTGTGAACATTTTGTCTGACAGGTCGTGATCACCCCTAGATGTTTGATGCAAAGACTGAAACCCTAAGAGGGCAGAGTATCTGCCTACTTCGTATACAAGGTGCCTCTGAAAAGTTCGGCGATTGGTCTCATATTTTACAAACCGCGCTGGCGAGAATGAGATGTCAGCGCATACACATTAAGGGACATGTCAACAAGCACCCCCTATCGTGCAAAGCACTGCAGTGAAGCAGTGGTACACGCTGCGACCCAGCTAACAGGATCAGTGTGAGAACTCGTATCATTCATGTCATTGAAACGTGGAGCGCAAAATAGAGCAACGTGTTAAGATCAAGATATTTTTCTAATTAGGCAAAACGGCGACGGAGACCCATGAGATGTTGCTGCTAGTGTATGGTGTTGAAGCAGTGCATAAAAAGTGTAAGTGAGTGGTTTTAAACGTTTTAGAGACGGAAAGGAAGCTGTCAATGATGAGCCACGTGCAGGTCGACCGTCCACAATCACAGTAACATCGAACTAGTGAAACGGATGCTACCAGATAATCAGTGTCCCCACCACAAATTAGCACTGAAAGGCTTACGCTTCGCAACTGTTGCGGAGATCCAACAACGCGTGATCTCAGTGCTTCGAGCGATTCAACAAGAACCGTTTTCTGGCAGTTTCCAATTGCTGTACAATCGATGTTAGAAGTGGAGATTAATTTCAAGTAAAGGAATTTTCTTTGTAACTATTTTTTCCTATATTTACTGCGATCATTCACCTAACTTTTCAGACGCACCTTGTAATATTTTTTCTGATTTTTAAGCTCAAAGAAAAGCAATATGAGTGCCCAAAAATTTTTGTGGAATTACATACAGTAGAGTAAGGAAGTAGGTGATTCAGAAACCAGAATTTTCAATATGGTGTCGGTAATCAAAGGCATTACAATTTAACCGGAGTCTTGCGTCCAAACTTGCTAATTTTCACCGTGTAGGGGTAACCGCAATGTTTGATCATCCGTATGTTGCAGGCAGCCCTGGGCTACAACCTTCCAGACATGGAAGGCGTCAGCTGGCTATGCGGTGGTACCCTCATCAGCGAACAGTTCGTCCTCACTGCGGCTCACTGTTGCGCCAACAGAATCACGTAAGTACCCATCTCCGTACATCTCCGGTGACGTATCGTTATTTGGTTGCAAGAATTCAACCAAAGTCTCCAGTGTCGTACAAATCACTGGAAATGTATGCTTATGAGAAAGGAACGTTAGAATAGTGTGTTTCATAGGTAAAGCGGAAGGGAAAGTCGGTACACTAGTTCAGCAGTCTTGAATGTTGAATGAAAGGAAGGAAGGAAGAAATGTTAAACGTCCCGTCGTTGAGGAGTTTATTGGAGCACGAACTACTGTGTAGCAGACATGTTCTAAAAGCTGGAGTATATCCTCTCAAATGTTCAAATGTTTGTAGAGCTTATGGGACTTAACTACGAGGACATCAGTCCCTAAACTTACAAACTACTTATGAACTACCTAATACGAAGGACGGCACAAATATCCATGCCCGAGGGGGGATTCGAATCCCGACCGTAGTGGTCGTGCAGACCGTGACTGGAGCGCCTCAGTCCCCTCGGCCACCGCGGCCGACGTATGTCCTCTACTTTAGGCAGTGGCATCTTCCTTGGTTCAGCAGCAAAATGATCGCACACTTGGTAAGGAACGTGGCAGCCTCATTTATATAATGGAAAATATCAATGTTTATTGGCCTTCACCTTCGCCCCAGGTGTAGCTAATGAATACAAGTACGTCGCGAAGTCAACTAGTTTGTTCATAATGAAAATTAAAATACACAATTTTTTGTTTGTTCTATAGGTTTGGTTATCTATTTTCGACTTCTTAGGCCATCATAAGACACTTACTGAAGTTAAGTCAAAGAACTTACATTGTTGTTCATGTTTTCCAGCAATCACCCACAGACGTCGTCGACGTATCCTCCTCAATTAACGAACACAAATTTTATTTGCATGCGTTCTGTGAAGTGTAATAACTTCGTAGAACTACAGTTCTATGTGCATATCCTTGTGCCTTAAATCAGTCATTACAGAACTACATATGTATTTATGTATTTCGCGTAAGGACAGCAGAAATAAGAGGCGAAGTACTTACGTACATGTATACCCCTTTTGACTGATTCTAACAAACGTCAGAAGAAACAGAGTTTAGGGTCTGTCATGATTGGGGACGATCTTTTAATCAATTTATTGAAGTGCCAAGATCGCTTTTTTATTTTTAATAAGATTACCGGTTTCGGCAGTTTACCTGCCATCTTAGGACCTTCGATGTGTTTTTAAAAGATTTTAATAATAATGTTGTGAAGAATGTAATCTAAGATCCGAAGATGGCAGCTGAACTGCCGAAACCGGTAATCTTAATAAAAAATTAAAAGCGATCTTGGCTCTTGTCTTTAATAAAGAGTTTAGGGTCATTAGATACAGAGACAAGCCTTATATGAATCCATGGTTTCTCGGCTAGTTTTACTGATAAAATTCTTTCGGGACTCCTGCCTCGTCAATATATATATATATGTGCGCCTCGGTTGCACAGTGGTAGAGTGCCAGACTACAAATCCAAAGGTCGCGGGTTCGATCCCCGCCAGGTCCTAGGTTTTTTATCTGTCACTTTCCACTTCTTTCACCTCTGGCAGTATTGCTCATGTGAAAAATACCGAGTAGCACCGTGGTTCGGAACCCACGTTAAACTGTAGGTCCCCCTATAACTGGCTGGGTAAGTCAGTTCGAAGATCGGAGGAAGGCAACGGCATACCACCTCCAAACAGGACCATGCCTAGTAAAGCACTGTGGTGTTCAAACCAATCTTCGGATTGTTGACTGCTTTACCTTATATATATATATATATGTGGCGATGCTGCGAGAACCAGTGACGTCACAGGAAGCCGCACAGCTGTATAAGGACGACGGCAGCCATGATAGAGTCACCACCTGACAATAGCCGAGGAGATCTCGGTGTATATATATATATATATATATATATATATATATATATACACCGAGATCTCCTCGGCTATTGTCAGGTGGTGACTCTATCATGGCTGCCGTCGTCCTTATACAGCTGTGCGGCTTCCTGTGACGTCACTGGTTCTCGCAGCATCGCCACACATTGTAATATTTGGTCGCGTGCCTGCTTCAACCGTCAAATGGCCGGGTCCCAAGTTCTGCTTAGCTACAAGCCTCCGTCATTTTAATAGTTTTTCAAATACTGTAATTTCGATCGCCTCTTTTATTACGCTATCCCAGAAAGTATTTGTTCTCGTCTCGTTCTTCTCGTCTCGTCTCGGCGAAAGTAATGTGTGTATTTTCCAGTGCATGCTCCGCATTTTCTGATTTCTCTGGATAACGTAAAGGTAAACAGCTTTGTGTTCAACAAAGCGCTGTTCAATAGTACCTACTGCCTGCCCACTGTAAAACCGTCCGCAGTCGCACAGTATCTTGCATGCGTCTGGCGTTCCAAGGCCTATATCATCTCTCTCAAGTCTCATTTGGCGTCGTAATTTTGGAGGAGGCCTAAAGACCGCGTCGATCTTGTGTCTGTTAAGGACCCGGCTAATCTTTCCCGTTACCGAGCCACAGAACGGCAAAAATGCAAGCTTCTTTGTCTCCTCCTCGGCGGTCTTCTACTTGCGTGGTTTCGGATGGATAACTTGTGAAATCTGGCGGTTGCTGTAGCCATTTTGCCACAGTTTTTGGATGTTTCGTGATTTCTTCCGCTAAGATGTACCAACATCATTGAAACAGATCGATTATGCGGCGGGTAGTGGTGACTCGCGTGCACAGACTGGCTTTACAAGAGCTTAGCTGTTCTTATCGTTACGTTGACGATATGTCCGTTGTCTGGCCTCATGGACGTGAAAAACTGGGTGAATTCTTGGATATAATCAAGAGCATCTATGACAAAAATTCACTATGGAGGTAGAAACAGATTGTACCTTTTCTTTCCTTGACGTACTTGTCAGGTTTAAAGCAAATGGGTGCGTGAGCCAAACTGCTTAGCGAAAACCCACGCCATGAGCCACCACCACCCATCGCAGAAACGATCTGTTTCAATAACGTTGGTGCACCCGACGGAAGTAGACAGTACATATCTACAGAGGGAACTGAGCCACTTAAGGAAAGTATTTAGGAAAAGTGGCTACACAAACTATCCATCCGAAGCCACATAAGGGGAACACCGCCGAGAGGACGAGACAAAGAAGCTTGCATTTTTGCCGCAATGTGGTTCGGTAACAGAGATTAGCTGGCTCCTTAACAGACACACTAGATCTTCGCGTCCTCCAAAATTACCATAGTAGATGAGACCTGAGATAGATGATATAGGCATTGGAACGTCAGGTGTATACAAAATACCATGTGTGTGTGTGTGGACAGTTTTACATCGGACAGACACTACGTACTATTGAACAGCGCTGTGCTGAAAGATGTTCCCGTTACGTTATCCCAAGAGATCAGCAATAGCGGAGCATCCTCTAGAAAACAAACATCACATTTTTTTCGACAAGACCTCAACCATTACAAGAACAAATACTTTCTGGGATAGCATAATAAAAGAGGCGATCGAAATTAGAGCACGTGAAAACACTCTTAATGAAGGCGGCTTGCAGCTGGGCACAGCTTGGGCCCCGGCCACTGACGGTTGACGCGGGCGCAGCAGGCACGCGACCGAAACATCACTGTACATGGCGATGCGGCGAGAACGTGGCCAACGGGAACGACAGGCCCCAGCGCGCACTTCAGTCCACGTAAGTAAGGTAGTTCGCGAGGTCAAGGAGAAAGACAGGCCCCAGTGCATACGTCATGCCACGTAAGCAAGGTAGTTCCGAGCCCTAGCAGCCGGCCAATCGGCTAGCGACCGCGCTGGCTCGGAAGTACCTTGCTTGCGTGGCATGATGTGCGCGCTGAGGCCTGTCTTTCTCGCCGGCCACGGGAGAGACCTAGTGAGGTCACAAGAAGCCGCGCTGCTATATAAAAACGACGCCAGCAGTTATCGACAGTCACCACTTGACAATAGGCGAGGGATCTCGGCCAAAAGCTCATGGATTTCAAACCACTTTAGCTGGTAGCCTGAGAAAATTTTATCAGATAAGCTTTTGTTAGTACAACGATCGATTATGAAAGTAGTTGGCTGTGTCCTTTTCATAGGTAGCGTCAAAAACATTCTTTTTAAATGATATAGACAAAATAAGTTATTCAATTTGTACATCGAGCAGGCGGTGAAGGAAAACAAGGAAAAATTTGGAATAGGGATTAAAGTTCAGGGGGAAGAAATAAAAACATTGCGTTTTGCTGATGACATTGTAATTCTATCAGAGACAGCAAAGGACCTGGAAGAGCAGTTGAATGGAATGGACAGTGTGTTGAAGAGAGCATATAAAATGAACATTAACAAGAGCAAAACAAAAATAATGGAATGCGGTCTTAGAAAATCAGGCGATGCTGAAGGAATTAGATTAGGTAACGAAACAATGAAGGTGGTAGATGAGTTTTGTTACTTGGGTAGTAAAATAACATGTGATGGTCGCAGTACAGAGGATACAAAGTGCAGAATGGCAATGGGAAGAAAAGCATTTTTGAAAAAGAGAAATTTGCTAACATCGAATATTAATTTAAGTGTAAGGAAGTCTTTTCTGAAGACATTTGTGTGGAGTGTTGCCTTGTACGGGAGTGAAACATGGACGATAAGCAGTGCGGACAGGAAGAGAATAGAGGCTTTTGAAATGTGGTGTTACAGAAGAATGCCGGCCGCGGTGGCCGAGGTGACTGAGGCGCTCCAGTCACGGTCAGCACGGCCACTACGGTCGGGGGTTCGAATCCCCCCTCGGGCATGGATATTTGTGCCGTCCTAGTTCGTAAGTAGTTCATAAGTAGTTTGTAAGTTTAGGGACAGATGACCCCGTAGTTAAGTCCCATAAGCTTAACAAACAATCGAATCGTACAGAAGAATGCTGAAGATTAGGTGGGTAGATCGCATAACTAATGAAGAGGTACTGAACAGAATTGGTGAGAAAAGGAATTTTTGGCATACCCTGACTAAAAGAAGGGATCGCTTGGTAGGACACATTCTTAGACATCGGGGAATCGTAAATTTAGCATTGGAGGGAAGTGTGTGGAGTAAAAATCGCAGAGGGAGACCAAGAGACGCGTATGGTAAGCAGATTCAAATAGATGTGGGTTGTCGTTCGTATGAGGAGATGAAAAGGCTTGCTCAGGATAGAGTAGGGTGGAGAGCTGCATCAAACCAGTCTCTGGACTGAAGACCATAACAACAGACAAAATAAGTAACATTTTAGCCTTAGTACCTGCTGAGAATTAGAACCCACGTTCTCCACTTCAGCGAAAAAAAAAATGTGCAACTGTTTATAAACCTAAGGGACCAAAGTGCTGAGGTGAATGGTCTCTAGACATACATACTAGTTGAACTAAATCATGCTAAGGACAAAACAGACACACACACACGCACAGACACACAAGAGGGGAGGAGTCGAACTTCCGTCGGGAAGGCACCTTAGACCGCGCGGTCATAGAAGCGCGTCGAGCGAAGATAATAGGGTATGCTATTTAAGGATAGATTAATAATAAAAATGTTGGAATGTCTTCCATATTGACGACTCAGATCGTAACACCGATGCGAAAGCCTGTCCGTTCTTCGGCGTAACTAGTCTTGTGCAATGCCATATACGATTCACTGCAGATGAAAACTGAATCAAAATTAGGAGGCTACCGTCCATAAGCTATGGGAAATCACCTCTGATTTGCATTGGCATTCGTTTTCTTTCGAGCCATACGTAGAACTGTTCTCTAACATTCGTGTTATTTATTTCCAGTTATCTGTGGTCTAGTAAACTAATCATGCTCTGTAATTCTACATAGATATTTTTGTTGAATTTTTGAGAAAATCTTTGCCTTTGAGCTAAAATACGCTATTCAACCGGACTTGCTGTAGGTTTGTTAAATCTTGCTGCAAAATGTCACTACAAATCTCTTGTTTCATGGATTAAATGAGTGAATGAAACTACTATCCACTGATAAATGACAGATAAAAATCCTAGGGATGACCTGGAAAAGAACTAAGAACTTCTAAATCTATCGTCTTCACTTTGTCAACATGTGTAAGGAGCTATGTATCTGTTTTACGCAGAATTACAGTTTCAGATGTGCTTTTGTATCTCTGCTTAATATAATTAGATGTTACAACTGTAAACCTACGACGGCCAAAGAGCGATAATCTCTAGTCTAATATGCTCCGCTTATATTCTAGGGGCAGACCAGTGCAAGTACGCCTCGGGACCATCGATTTGAAATCAAAGGGAGATGATGACACTGAATATGGAATCTCACAAATCGTGATGCATCCCAGCTACAGGAAGCGACAGTGTCTCAACGACATAGCCCTGCTGAAGCTGGACAGGAAAGTGGAGTTCGGTGACGCCGTCTTTCCCGCTTGTCTGAACACACAACAGGGAAATCCACCGAGCCTCATAGCCGCTGGCTGGGGAGCAACCAATCGTGCAGGTGAGCGATCGGCTTAGCGAAATTGCCAGCCAGGAAGGTTTATTAAAATTATAACGAAAAATTTATATGGCTGTATGTTCTGCAGTTACATCCAAGACTGATGGCGTAAAATTTTATAGAAAATATTCCAGATTGATAAAACTATGTTCAGCAATGAGTATCGCTTCGTACATCATCCTCACAGTAATAAATGAACAATTACCCTTTTCTCTCCATTGCTTTCACAAGAGCTCTGGCTTTCTTCTTCCCCTAGCTGTATTTTTCTGTTTGAACTGAGAGTCTTCGAGAGACTCTTGACAATTTTATCAATGTTGCATTTTCCCCTCCCCATAAACACCCTTTCTTCCTTTCGAACGTGGAATGTTTCTGAACGGCCCAGGATGTTTCCACCATGAATACCAAAGACAGTTCACTCTTTACAACGAAGCAGTCAGATCACTTTCATTAGGGCAGTCCCACAATATCCGGATACAATATTGCACCATTGCAATGGAAGATTGTAGCCACATTTGAGCCCAATTTCAAACCATTAAGTCGTAATGGGACAAACGTGCGGGATTCAAAAATGTTCATGCGATCTAGACTGCCTTGTTACATAAAGTAACAACAATCGTTCTCAACAATAGTTTTTCAAAAATGTGTTTCTTAATTTCTATTGGTGTATCTATCTATACATTTTATAAAATAGGCTGTATGTGGATATGTATGTTCCACATCTCCACCTAAACTATTGGACCTATTTCAACCAAACTTGGTACACATGTTCCACACTATCAGACAACAAACGCTGTCGGGGTAAGAACCACGTAGGACACATGCGTAAGGAGATATGACGTCATAAACAATGACAGCAAAAAATGGCCGCATCATGCGAAAATATTCATCTGCTCACTAAACTAATGGACTAATATTCTTTAAGATTAAGAATCATTTGCTACGGTCGCAAAAACCACCTACGATACATAGTTCATGTGATTCACATCATAAACATTGAAAACTGCCGCATCTTGCGGCGCGTGATAGCGTGATTGTATTCGTCAGCTATTTGACAATGAGAGCACTTAGCGACTTGCAATAAACTTTGAAAATAATTTCAAATCTTCACGACAGTTTTTCTCGCTGACAACCCCAACAGAAGATGAGAGGAAAAAAGTTTATCGCTTACTACTTTTCCGATGTTCATGATGTATATCTACGGCATTTCGCGTGACGTTACAAGTCATTACTTCTACACTGTAAATTGTATTCGCGAGATCATTCATAGACAGTACACATACATACCACTGAATGTTCCTTCCATAGTATATCACAGTTCTAAACATAATTAACGAAGTCATATACAATTTGGTTCATGAAAAACATCAGCAGCACTCATGATGTTTCGGTTTATTACATCTTTACTTCTTACACCATTCACGACATATTTTTCAGACATTAGGCACATATACCACTGAATGTGCCTTCACATTTACATGATAGTATGACACCTATTTCAGGAAGTATGGCGTCATAAACAATGCAATTTTAGTATAACTGCTACATCATGCGCTATTTTTTCACATCTCTTCCTAAAATAATGGACCAATTTCAACTAAAGATGGTACACATATTGCTTACTGTCAGACAACAATCTTATTGGGGTTTAAAACTACCTACGTCTCATGGTTCAAGATATATGACGTCGTAAACAATGAATCACAACAACGTTCCCACACCGCTACGCGCGATTTACGAGGATTCATTCATCCTCTATTTATTCATTGCAGACAGTTTCCTAGTATTTCATTCTAAAAATCTAAAAAAATCTATTACTGTAGGACACATAGTTGAGGAAACATGATGTCATGAGTATTATCTACATGAAAACGATACTTAAATGGACAGATAGTAAGGTGAACAGAAAGAGAAAAACGAGATGGAGTAAATATTGCTCATAGCAAAATTTTGAATTAAATTAATGTTATAAATCATTTCTATTTTATTACTATTTTTCTTTCTTTGGATACTGCACTTTTAATTTTGTACATTATGGATATGTCATTGTTTTACTGTTTCATAATTTCTAAGCTGTTTTCATGAATACATCAAGATGAAATCTTATCCGAATTTTTATTTTCGTTTCTAATATAAGAGTGGAAAAATGCATATAAACCCGGGAAATACCGGGTTTAGCAGCTAGTGTAGATATAAAAGGGCTAGATAAAAACAATGAGAACCATAATTTTTCTCTTAAATGACTTTATTCACACATATACTTACAGCTATACATCTTCAACTTAATTTCCCCCATTGCAAGGTGCCGGATACCATCCGACCTTCTACTTCTGCCGATGACTCTTACTGATCGCTCTGTGGCATGGGTAATGTAATTGCCGATGTTGTTCCGGATCCCAGGAAGTGGTTCTTTCACATTGACAAAGAGATGATAATCACGAGAACTCATGTCGTGTTTGTACGGATGGGTGGATCTCCAACTGCCAGCGTGGCAGCAACAGCAAAGTGAACCAGGAGCTCTTGTGCTGCTGGAAAGGCGATTCGGGAAAAAGCCACCGTAATTACCCGACATAAGTCCCTGTCACTGAGTTCGCTTTGCCAAAGTGAAACAACCAAAATGTTCAAATGTTTGTAGAGCTTATGGGACTTAACTACGGGGTCATCAGTCCTTAAACTTACAAACTACTTATGAACTAGCTTATACTAAAGACGGCACAAACATCCACGCCCGAGGGGGAAATCGAACCCCCGACCGCAGCGGCCGTGCGGACCATGACTGACACGCAGCAGACCGCTTGGCCACCGCAGATGGCGTGAAAGAACCACCTTTGTACATAACATTCTGATATCACCTTAGTCTCAACCACTGCCATGTCTCCCCCTCCCCCCACCCCCCACCGAAAAGAATTCATTCCATTCCTGCCCTGAAACAAAATGTACTCAAACGTAGGCTTCCGCGGCTGTTGTCACTATCAATAAAATTCTTCTGGGTATGAAACCACGTCGTCATTTTATAAATTCCACCGACGTTTCGGCCGCTGTTGCAGGCGGCCGAAACGTCGGTGGAATTTATAAAATGACGACGCGGTTTCATACCCAGAAGAATTTTATTGAAAATGTACTCAGTTCACTGCGGGATTCAGACACTTCCATTCTGGCTCATCTATTACTCTTCACGAGCGAGGGTATTTCATTCCACCATCTTCACTCATAAAGAAATGCTGCAACGATTATATTTTGGAACTCTTTTTCAGGGACACGAATGAGCTCAACGCTTCTGAAGACCACAATTTATCCGTTCCCGTTATCGGACTGTCAAAACGCTTATCAGGAGAAATTTCCAAAAGAAAATACCTCGTCACTAATATGTGCCGGAGATCCAGAAGGAAAGACTGATACCTGTGGTGTACGTATTAAATTAAAGGACTTGTCTGTTGTTTAGTGTTACCACTGACAATCTAATCAAGCCGAAATGTCAATATAGTTTCGTTATTTTCCTTGAAATTGTACCGATAACAATCATTTAGAATGTCATTAGCTAAACAAAAAAAGCTGCTCACTAATACTGATTTCTTACTGTTTTAGGGAGATTCTGGAGGTCCTCTAGTGATGGGGAAGTCTGCCCCTTACACGGTTGTAGGGATCACTAGTATGGGACCAAGTCCGTGTGGAGGTAATGTGCCTGGTATATACACCCGTGTGTCCCATTACATTGACTGGATAGAAGATCATGTCTGGCCTTGACAGCACAGTAAACATAATCGATATAATGTATATTTGTGGACGTATTGCCAATCACAACTATTACCAAAGACCTTTTTAGCTTTAGGTTATTAGTTTTCAGTGGTCCTCTTTTTACAAATTACTTGCGTATCTTGAAGTTCCTGAACATTGTTAACAACAAAGAGTGTGTTAGCTCCGAATTATATTTCAGAACGATTACCCTAGGTGTTAGTTTTATAAGACGAGTACTAAGTACTCTGTACTGGCTGAAAATTGTTTTCTCTATGTTGTTTCGTTATTTTTTATGCTGTTTTGACGAAATTCTACTTTAAGTTATCAACATTTAACTTTCTACTGTTATTTAAGTGATCACAAACACTCTGGACTGAATGAAGACGAAAAGTGTTATTGACAGTCCAAGACTGACAATTATTGTTTGTGTTCGTTGTATCAACCTACATAAAATTAGTACAAATATGACTGATAATTCAGAAAAACTGTGATATGAGGGGATAATATTCCCAGTTAGATATTTATGTTTCGTAGGGCATGGAAACTATTCGTTAATATACGAATGTCTAAAAATGTACATAGTAATTAAAATCGTCAGCTTTGTCCTCTCGTCCTCAACTGCATTTAATGTTATGTTTATAGTTTTTACGTATTCTGTCTGTCACAAGTGAATAAAACAAATTGCTATTATCATACGCGTTCCGTTTTAATTATTTTCAAGGCACATCAGTGGCCTGGAATATGTACAGGTATTCGTTTAACTTATTTTATTGACATTTTGTAATATTTCTGACACTTTATATTTATTATGATGTGATAGTACTGTATAAATTTTTACTTACTATTTTCGTAGATACTACTCTACATTACTTCTACTTCTTCATTTACTGCTGTCTTTCTTCCTCTATAAAAGAGACAAAAAACAGCACAAGTATCTACTAAAATGGTAAGCACAAATTTATACTACTACACCATCATAGATAAAATACTAGGCCAGTTTAAAAAAGGTGTAACAAAAATGTACGCCACAAATTGTAGGGCATATTCGTCACATGTAGATGCTTTGTTTCCACGTCCACCTGAAGAAATAATCACTCTCTTCCACACAGGCTCAATGGTTACAGTTACCATAACAGAGAATGTTATGTTCTATTAGAAGTTGTGTCTAGTGTTAATGTAAAGCAGAACTATGAAAACTGTGAAAAAGACTCTGAAAACGCTTTTATTCAGTTGCAATATACTTAAAAATGTAATAATTATCAAAGTCATATAAAATAATTCTTTAGAGAATACATTATACTTCTATTTTATGTATTTGTTGTTTTATGTATTTTTGTCTTTTGTATTTTATGTATTTGTTATTTATTGTAGTGTATATATTTTTGTGATTTGGAATTGAAGAATTGTTACTGTAATAAATTACTTAAATGAAGATGAGCTTGGATCATTGCATAATCCCTGAAACGAAGATCGAGACTTCCGTAAGTAAAAATTCTCATATAATATTCTTGTGTTAACAGACTTTTGTGGATCGTTAGTCAAAAGGCTACTCGTTTGCATGTCTTCAATCACATGCTAAATTTTTTCCATTTAAACTCCTAAAGAGGCAGAGCCATTATCGATTGCTACAGGCGACACACTAAAACCTCACACAATTTAAAGACAAGTTAAAAGTATTACTGACAGAATCTTATTGTCTAAAGCTTAAAAATATATATATAAACTATATTTAGATTAACTTTTTGTTGTTGAGAAGTTGGCTACATGGCGTTCACTCTTGTCAGTAGACACACAGGTAGCCAGACAAAATGCGCACCCTGTAGGAAGCTCAGAAGCACGTGAAATTTGCAGCGCACTATTAAAGCAAGAGAGGTGCACGTGATTTTAATCTCAGCGCAGGACCGTAGGACGGACGGGAGTAGTCGCGTGGTCTAAGGCATCATGCTAAGGACTGGGCGGCAGCTCCCGACGGAGGTTCGAGTTCTGGAGCCCTGGCTGAGGCATGGGTGTGCGTGTTGTACTTAGTGTAAGTTAAAGTACTTTATAAGTCTAGCGACTGATGACCATAGCAGTTTGGTCATGTAGGTGCACAAACACATACACACACACACACACACACACACACACACAGGAACCCAGCACCAGCGCCAGTACCTTCACACGCAAGCGTTATATGAAGAAGGACTGGCGGCCGAGTGGACACGTTGATTCCGTTCTTATTTACGCTTCTTCTACGTAAGCAGCACCAATATGCCTCGAAGAAGACAGTGTCTTTCCAGCAAGTGCCGGATATCGATCGAGGAAAAGCAGTTGCCTCTAGAGATTGGTGATTACCCGTCTGATAAAACAGTCGTCGTGTAGCATGCAATGCGTCAATTTTGATGGCGATCTGTAACCACTGGATAAGGAGGAAGCGATGCACCGACAGGCCTATTGCAGCCGCTTCATTGCACCACTAAACACACTAAGCACATGGCCGGGATGGATCGATTTGCGACAACCCGAACCATATCACAACAGATTCGCTTTGTTGCTCAACAAAGAGCGCCATTCGAGGTTGTTTACAGCAGAGTGGACTGTCCGCAAGGCGTCCAATGCTGCAAACTCCACGGCACCAATGCCACAGGCGTTTGCGCCAGCAACTGCACGATGAACTACGAACATGTCCAACCTAGAGCTCCTAAAAATACAGGCTGGGGCATCCGCCATTTCGTTTCCTAACGAATGCTAAACACAGCTGAATACCAACGGCGTCGTATCACTAGCGGCCGAGATGACAGGCATCTTATCCGCATGGTTGTAACGGATCGTGCAGCCATGTTTCGATCCCTGAGTCAACAGATGGGAACGTTTACAAGACAACAACCATCTGCACGAACAGTTCGATGACGTTTGCAGTAGCTTGGACTATCAGCTCGGAGACCATGGCTGCGGTTACCCTTGACGCTGCACCACAGACAGAAGCGCCTGCGATTGTGTACGTAAGGACGAACCTGGGTGCACGAAAGGAAAACTTAATTTTTTCGGATGAATCCAGGTTCTGTTTAGAGCATCATGATGATCACATCCGTGTTCGGCGACATCGCGGTGTACGCACATTGGAAGCGTGTATTCGTCATCGTCATACTGGCGTATCACCCGGCGTGATGATATGGGGTGCCATTGGTTATACATGTAGGTCACTTCTTGTTCGCATTGACGGCACTTTGAACAGTGGCCTTTACATTTCAGATGTGTTACGACCCGTAGCTCTACCCTTCATTCGATCCGTGCAAAACCCTACATTTCAGCAGGATAGTGCACGACCGCACGTTGCAGATCCTGTACGGGCCTTTCCGGATACGGAAAATGTTCGACTGTTGCCCTGGCCAGCACATTCTCCAGATCTCTCACTAATTGAAAACGTTTGGTCAATGGTGGGCGAGCAACTGGCTCGTCACAAAACGCCAGTAACTACTCTTGATGAACTGTGGTGTCGTGTTGAAGCTGCGTGGGCATCTGTACCTGTACACGCCATCCGAGCTCTGTTTGATTCAATGCCCAGACATATTAAGGTCTTTATTACGGCCAGAGGTAGTTTTTCTGGCTACTGATTTATCAGCATGTATCCACCCAAATTGCGTGAAAATGTAATCACATGCCAGTTGTAGTATAATATATTTGTCCAATGAATACCCGTTTATCATTTGCATTTCTTCTTAGTGTAGAAATTTTAATGGCCAGTAGTATATATCTATTGCTCTGAATAACTTATATTGGCCAAAGTAAAGAAGTTATAAAATGCAGGAAGGTTATGGGAAGAAAAGCATTTCTGTAGAATCGAAATTTGTTGTGATCCAAAATTAATTTAAATGTTAGGAGGTACTTCCTGAAAACATTTCTCTGGAGTGTAGCATTCTATGGCAGTGAAACGTGAACGATACGGAGTTCAAAGAGAAAGAGATGATACAAGCATTTGAAATGTGGTGTTACAGAAGAACGCTGAAGATAAGATGGGTGGATGACGTAAGTAATGAGGAGGAGCTGAATAGAATGGGAGACCCAAAAAAAATAATTCTGGGATACCTTGACTATGAGAATGGATCGATTGGTAGGGCAAATATTGAGACATCAAGAAATCGTCAACTTAGTATTGGAGGGAAGTGTATGGGGTATTCGAAGATGAAGAGGCTTGCACAGGACAGGGTGGCGCGGCGAGCTGTATGAAACCAGTCTCAGGACTGAACACCGCAAAAACACTGGTCACATAACTAGAATATAATATTAACTGGGTGTTTTCCCAGTTGTTTCATAAATTTTAGGCAAATATCTAAACAATAGTTCACTTTGTGTAAAAATATAAAGACCCAAAAACTATTCCCGGAGTAAATTGACATGCTCATGATTTTCCCTGGCGTCCCGAAATCTCTTACTGTACCTGCTGCAAATTTATCAACACATTTATGGTTCACACGTCCATTATTGTCCAACCGAAGGCTAGAAGGTCATTTACTGTATAATGGTTAGTCATGTACGTTGGTAGCTTTAGTGCACTTAACCAGGAAAATAAAATGAGCCAAGATATTGACCGTGACTTCGTGGAACGCACTTTTCCAGTATTCGCCATTACTGACAGAATGTAAGCACGGACGCAAAACGCGCTATCTCCAGCACCAGAAAGCTGAGATACTAAGGCTTTGGTATAGACCTTATAACCGTTGAAATCTGTCTACAGGCATGAAGAAAATGCATTCAGAATGACATTGAACTGAGATGTAGGAAAATGGATACTCACTTTCTAAATAACACTATTTTTACTGTACCTTGTGCCATTTGAATCGATTTTCCTGACACAACTACTTACTGAAATAATTTATAACTGAATTAGACTAACTTCTTTGAAATATGTTCAATCTGAAGTAACACATATCATAAATCCACAGCTGATACGTATCCAGTTGAGGAATACACTGTTGCTAATACCACAAAGTGCAAGCAATGTTTGTCTAACAAGATGACAATGTGTAATGGAAGATGGGGTGCCCACAGAAGGGGGGGGGGGAGGGGTCATGACGCAAACTGCGTCATTGAAATCTCTGGTGGGGGGGGGGGCTTTATAAAACAATTTTTTTTAATAAAAATTATATAATTTCAATATTAAGTGGCAAAACCATATTTATTAGGTAATCAACTAGGAATCCAAATATCTCGGGTGTGGGGGGTTGGTCGCAGTTTGGTGGAGGAAGTGAGTCATTGACCAGGGGGGGGGGGGCACCACTGAATTGAAGTAAATGGTCGTCGCGACACGGCATTAAAAATTCACTTGTAATGCCGTTATTTCCAAGACTCACTCTATGTCGGAAAGTGGCTGGTACAAGTTCTATATCCTTTTTTTCAGCGTCGAAAGAGTAATGCCATCGTCTACAATATTTCTCATGTTTTTTAACATTACTAATCTTGTGATATATAATTAATATTATAATTGTGGAAGACAAGGAGTAATGTGTATTGCAAACTACTTTGACTGCATTTGAGAAGGTGAAATTATCTTCTTTCGAGTTTCGGCAGATCGGCTGTCTCGTACGAACAATGCGACATGACAAAGTTCTACAAAAACCAAGCGAAGCGAAAAAATTCGAAGAATCGTATCGTTAACATACACGGTTCTTCGAGTTTAGACTTTCTTGAAAATATTGTAACAGTTATGTAAGTAAACTATTAAATCATATAAAGCAAGAACATTGGATACCGGTGTTGGCTTTCACACCTTCATGTCAGCTTGGTTTCAGTCAATTATGTAGAAAGAACTATCATTTGTAACTGGTAACGAAGAAATTCCAGATCATCAGAACAGTCTGCTATAACGTTGAAGATAATGCACTGTTACAACTGGGCTGTTTTTGATGTTGATGAACCGTCTTTAGCTGTGGATTGTTTATAAAATACTATATTGTTTTCGGTTCCTTCGCGATATTTGAAATGAACGGTTTGGAGTAACAAATTATGGAATCAGAATGAAAATTCATGCAAAGCAGAAAAAATTCAGCGAAGCTTTTACTTAGGATTGCTTCAAATTGTAAAAAGAAGTGTAAAGGGAACGGAGAAGACTCGTCATTTGCGTCCACTGATGCGGTGTAAGGAATAAATCTTACTTCTTCCAATTGGCAATTATACAGATTCTCTTTGTTACAGCGCAAAATAGTAACGGCCAAACTTGTTAAAATCTTAAGTTGCGCAAACAATCGTCAGCCAAGCTAGGCGGAAGCAGGTGATCGCTTGTGTCGTAAATGCAGAGTCAATGACTCTCGTGACGACAGCAGTCGCTGAGTCAGCAGTCTGCCACAGAGAGAAGCGAGAATATTCGTTAAGTTGTAAACATTTCATAACTACACCTAATTCTTTCCCAAGAGTGAATAACCAGGTGATAAGTCAGCGGTTAAAAGGCTTGTTGAGTGAGCAGGATACATTCGGTCGTTAAGAACCGACCCACACGTCATAGTTTCAGCCGGTTTCTGTATATATATTCCCGCGTTTGGAAGTTGTGGTCTGCCATTAGGATCGGTGATGCTCAGAAGACTACTCGTCGACCCAATGATCTAATCACTGTATTCATTACGTCTCAGATAAAGCAGACTAGTCGCAGCTAGGAGATGCAATCATGGAACCATTACACGTCGAACTGATCATCATACAGGGAAGATGGTGAACTGAGGTACTACCAAAGCTGAATATTGTTCTAGGCTGAGGCCAGCTCAGAATTCATTGAGTGGTTCCCTAAAGGCAAATGATGTTGTCGACGTGCTAACCTGCTAGATGAAGAGTTCATCTGTCACAAAGGCAGCAGACTCCATTGATTCCAAGTATTGACTCATAGAACGAAGACGGTATCTTCTTTGACTCCCAGACGTAATGGCGCTGGAACCGCCCATCTGAACGGCCCAGGGCAGCCGTCACATACTAGAAGAAGCAGCGAGACGGCGAGCTGACGCGACCGAAGGCGACGTCATCTGCTGATCTAGCTCCTGCCGAGCTAGCGCTACACGAGGAAATCTTGTAACAACTGAATAAACCGATGGACACTAATAATGCTTTACCATAGTCCTCTGTCTGTCGACGAGGTATGTTCGCTACACTGACAAAGTTGGGAATCTACCGCTCGGCCCCCAGCATCTTGTTCGTGTTGACGATAACTGCGTTTTTATGATGTTTAACTGTGTTAATAACAAAGGATGTCGCGGTCAAACCATATATCCTTCATATTCAAGTAGTTCCGTCTTTCTGCTGTAGTTGGCGCCAGCAGAGGAATGTTCCAAACTGGAGTCTGATATGGACGTGCTTATAAAACAGAGATGAATGAATTCCTCACTGCTAAAGAAATTTCTCTGATTAAAATTTATTGACACTTGTGGTACAATCTTTATATTGTATTTTGTGTCAAATCAACGGAGATGGAACAGAAAATCTGGGACTGAACTTTTCTTCTTCAGCAAGTAGGAAGTAGCTGAGAGTGAGTCTGCACTTCGTGTTTATTAGGTATTCAAACGAGATACAGCACTTAGCACATTCCATAAATATGCTATGAAGTATAGAGGAGCTTCTTACTGCGTAAGTTCGTGAGAACTATTTTACATTGCATCACCGTTGAGGAACAACGACACAGAAGCACGAGCAATTAGTGGTATACAGCACAGCATTTTTAGCTGATTCCGTTATTTGTTTACGTCCCTTGCCAAACGCAAACAATGGGCTATTATTGGCACATTGTTTTAACAAGCACAGTTGCCTTGCTTAACAGCATATCAGAGCTGCATTTTTATTACAATAACAATCATTGCGTATTGCGTCAATAAAACAAACGCCAACTGCGCTTAATTGTGTTGTGGATTTGTGGGCATTATGCTTCTTTATTTATTTGAAAACTGATGTATTGAGATAGTGTGTGTGTGTGTGTGTGTGTGTGTGTGTGTGTGTGTACGGGAGAATCCGTACTTCTCAATAGGGAAGTCTCTTCACGCTCGGCGGGTGACTATTTGGTGTGAAGTGCCCAATCACGAAATAATCGCTGCTATATTTCTTGATGGCAGTAACGTGAAGGTGTTGGAACGTGATTTCATCTCTACTATCCAAAGTGAGCCGTATTTCGATAAGAAGTGCTTCATACAAGACGAAATTGATCCCATAGAAGCTGGAGAGTGATGTCCTCTAGAGCATTCTGTCTCTGCGGTAGCCAGAGGTCACTGGCGTGAGCCTCGATTGACCGCCACATCCTCCAGATCCGCTCCCATGCAACTTCTTCTTGTCGAGTTATGTTAAAGAGAAGTTGTACAGCAATAACCCGTAAACTATTACTGAGCTGGAAAAAGCTATTCAGGAGGTCACCGACACTTCGGCGTGTCATGCTGGATTTCACTCTTCGTCTGCGCCACAGAAGGCAGGCATATCAGACACCTGTAGTGATGTTTAAATGCTGAATAAAGTGTGTCCATGCAACAGTTTGTAACCGCTATAGTTACTTACCTTGCATTTATCGCGAATCTTTAATTCAGTGCAAAGTTCCTAGTGATTGGAAAAAAGCGAAGGTGAAAGGTAAAAGAACTGCCCCACATTATTACAGACCAATATCGCTGACATCAGAATTTTGGAGTATATTCTCAGTTCGAATATAGTAAATTTCCTTGAGACGGAAAAGATTTTTTCTATGAAAGCACGAGTTTAGGAAACATCATTCATGTGAAACTCAGCTTGCCCTTTTCCCACATGACATCTTGCGAACCATGGATGACGGGCAACAGGCAGATTGTGTTTTTCTCGATGTCAAAACTGCGTTTGACGTGGTGCCACAATGCAGACTGATAACGAAGATACGAGCATATGGAATAGGTTCACAGATTTGAGCCTGGCTGGAAGACTTCCTAAGTAATAGTACGCAGTACGTTGTTCTCGGCGGCCAGTATTCATCAGAGACGAGTGTATCGTCAAGCGTGGCAGGGTAGTGTGATAGGACCTCTATTAATTTCCATCTATATAAATGATCTGATGGACAGAGTATCTCACAATTTGCGACTGTTTGCTGATAATGATATGGTGTATGGGAGGGCGTCGTCTTTAACCCTCCGTCGGGCGCACCTGCATATGAAACAAAATCAGGCGCACCCGGCCTGAGAGGCCACCCACATATGTTGTGTACTAGCTCCGCCATGTTAAATCCAATTCAAAATGCGTGTTGGCTAGTCTTGAAGAGGATCTAAGGGAAGGCATTACAGCAAACTTAAAGCATAATAATGGATTGATTGAACACAATACACCTTAAACCAAAGTGACCAAAATTACCAATTTCCCACAAAGAGCATTAAAAATTGGTCGAACAGACAACCATAAAAGTAAAGAAGTCATTTTTTAAGGACATTAGGCAGTCTATTCCGACATGGAATCATCTTTTCTCGCCACATTTGCAGCCAAAAACCGATGCTATAGCTCCCAAATCAACAGCTGAAACACAGGTATGGCACAGAACGTATACTTCGCTCAAGCAGATTGGTTGATGACAAGCTGAACATTCGTGATTCTTCATCCTCCTAACTCTTGTTTCATCCACGCATGGTTGACTTTTAGCCATTTGGTTAGTAATGTGGGAGAACTTTCCCGTTCCTTGTGGGGTAAAAATTTTTTCAGTCGAGTTTGCAGCCGAATCGACATTCCACATATATTCGTAGAAAACACACGCTAAATTTTCCAGTTAGAAGTTGATGACACAAGGTTTTGCAATTGGTGGCGTCATTTGTAGCAATATCTTTTACACTGGATGTTGTGTAATAATGATGTGACTTTTCACACTATGAATAGTAGAAGGTATCTACTTAGACTACTTCGTCGTTTTATCGTTTCCAAAATAAAAACTCCTCACATATTTTCTTCTCTTCTTCATATTTCCGAGCTGTTCCCTAAACTTCCTGTTCTGTTGCTGAGTCCTCCTTGCCTTCTCCTACCTCATCCTGAGAGTGGGTGTCACTTTCATCGACTAAATCTTCGAGTGCGGCTGGATCTTCAGCAGTTTCGTCCTCGAGGAGGCGCATTATTTCCACAAGATCATTGGCTTAGAGGCATAATATACTTTTCTGGACATTTCAGCAGAAAATATGGATGTGATAATGTAGGAAAAGAAAGGGAAACTGAAATTAGAACTCGATCAGGCGCACTCAGTCTGAAGGGCCAGGGTCGTCAAAGTCTTCTTTTTTTCCGAAGGTAACGGTGAAAATCACAGAGGACAGACTTAGTTTGATTGGAACGAAGTAATAAAATAAAAATATCTTGAAAAATCTCACCTTAAAAACTATAACGTAATCAGGCGCAGACGGCCTGTGAGGCCCAAGGAGTTCCCCGTGATGCGCATGGAAATCGATGACAGCCTGCGGATCGGCACTGTGTGAGGTTCCCAAAGTTACGCGAGTAAACCGAGATGCGGGTCGCTGGGCCACCAGTGTTAAAGCACGGGAATCAAAACAGTGTTTTGCTGGCCTGTGAGGCCGACTGCGCCCGACGGAGGGTTAATTGACTCTAATAGCATTCAGGATGACTTAGACAAAATTTCTAGTTGATGTGAAGAATGGCAACTAGCTCTAAGTGTATAAAAACGTAAGGTGATGCGCATGAGTAGGAAAAGCAATCCTGTTCGAATACAGCATTAGTAATGAGCGTCTTGATGCAGTCGCATCGTTCAAATGTCTAGGCGTAACATTGCAGAGCTATATGAAATGGAACAAACATGTAAGGACAGCTGTGAGTAAGACGGACCGCTGACTTCGGTTTATTGGGAGAATTAAGGGAAGATTTACTTCATCTGTAAATGAGGCCGCGTATGGAACGCTTGTACGATCACGACTTGGGTGTAGCTCAAGTGTTTGGGGCCCGCAGCAGATCAGTTTAAAGTAAGACATAGGAGCAGTTCAGAGGTTCGTTACTGGTAGGTTCGACCAATGTGCGAGTGTCACGGAAATGCTCCGGGAACTCAATTTGGTATCGCTGGAAGTAAGATGACGTTATTTTCGAGAAATTCTGTAATTCTGTTGAAACTTAAAGGGCCGGAATTGGAAGTTGAGTGTAGTACGATCTTGCTGCAGCCTACTTACCTTTCGCGCAATGATCACAAAGACAAGATAAGAGAAATTCTTGTGCGGAGGCATGTAGACATTCGTTTTTCCTTGTTCTATTTCTATTTGGGGGTGGAATAGGAAAAGAAATGCCTAGTAGTGGTACAGTGTACCCTCCGCCACCTCTTAACGGTGGATTGCGGAGTATATATATATATATATATATATATATATATATATATATATATATATGTGTGTGTGTGTGTGTGTGTGTGTGTGTGTGTGTGTGTGTGTGTGCGTGTGTGTGTGTGTAGTTCTATATGTACTTTTGTTTAATATAATTCAATAATTGTCACCCGGTATGTGCGTATGTGAAGTGTTTGTTTGTCATCATACAGATCTGGAAAAGGGAAGTGCAAAACCCACTGATGATGCAGCTTATTGAATTCTAACGTTTGTGAGTAATTGTCAGTGCACTCGACCGGTTAGCCACGTGGCTTTAGTACCGATCTGCAGTTCGGGAGGTGTGTCGGCCCGGTTGGAATCCGCAAGACGGATCGGCGACGTGGTTCGGTGTGCCGGTCAACTTGAAGGTGGTTTTTACGCTGTTTTTTTATCTTCCTTGGAGAGATCGGTATGTTCCCCCTCTTTTGCCAATTACATCATGGCGACAATTACTGCGTAAACAATTTCTCCGCGGTCACGACTCCACGCTTTACAAAGCATGCAGACATCTTGGGCAAACGTCTGAGGACTGTCCCGCGGGTTCCCCCAGCAAACAAACTGAGCAGGAAACGCCTGCTGCGGTGCGGGCAACGGTGGGCCTGAAGACTGCTGCAGGTCACTGTTGGGGCGACAGTCTCACTGACATTTCCGGTTCCTTGATCAAATTCTTTTCAGCTTAGATCGATTACCAGTTTGACTGAAAGATTTGATTTGTCACTGAGGTCTAGTCTAAAGAATTGTCTAGAAATTTCTTGAACTTGAGTGGCCAACATGCTGTAGGGGTACGTCATTAGCCAATTTAAATTTCATAAATTTTGTTTTCAATTAGCAGAACTGCGTTGTGCAAGAGTCACGGGAACCGAGCCTGGTTTGACGTGCATCGGAAACCGCCGGTATGCACCAACTGCCCACGCTCTCTCTCTCCGCAGTACCGCTGACAGTGGACCGCATTGACGGGCGTCGCGTACCGCAGCACTTTCGGAATCTCCTTGGAATTGACCAATCAGAGGGTTGGGAAGGGGCACATGGAGCCCGTGCTCGACACAGACACGGTCGCTCTCCTGATGGCGAGCCTCCCATCCACGCACACCTGCTCTACCGATTTTCTCATGGACGACATATATATGCAGTCTGTTGCCGGTCTCCCAGGGAGCAAATTTCATTCATTTTGTAGACATTCTTTAAATAAATGTGGCTTACGCTTCTCGGTACAGTAAAAGTCCGATAGTCCGGCATGCATCTACATCTACATACATACTCCGCAATTCACCGTAAGGTGCGTGGCGGAGGGTACACTGTACCATTACTAGGCATTTCCTTTCCTATTCGACTCCCAAATAGAACGAGGAAAAAAAGAATGCCTATTTGCCTCCGTAAGAACCCTAATCTCTCTCATCTTGTCTTTGTGATCACTACGCAGAAAGATCGTACTATACTGACCTTCAAATTCCGACCCTACAAATTTCTTTTCTCGAAAAGAACCTCGTCTTTCCTCCATCGATGTCCTTTTGAGTTCCGTGAGCATTTCCGTGACACTCGCGCATTGGTCGAACCTACTAGTAACGAACCTAGCTGCTCGCCTCTCAACTGCTTCTATGTCTTACTTTTAATCGATCTGCTGCGGGTCCCAAATACTTGAGCAAGACTCAAGACGTGGTCGTACAAGCATTTTATACGCGGTCTCCTTTACAGACAGAGTACATCTTTCCAAAATTCTCCCAATAAATCGAAGTCGGCTGTCCGCCTTGCTCACAACTGTCCTTACATGTTCGTTCCATTTCATATAGCTCTGCATTTTTACGCCTAGATATTTGAATGACGCGACTGCATCAAGAAGCTCACTGCTAATGCTGTATTCGAATATTATGGGATTGTTTTTCCTACTCATGCGCATCAGGTGACATTTTTCTACATTGAGAGCTAACTGCCATTCTCCGCACCAACTAGAGTTTTTGTCTAAGTCATCCTGTATGCTATTACAGTCAGTTACAGACGACACCCTCCCATACACCACAGCATCATCAGCAAACAGCCGCAAATTACAACTTACTCTGTCCATCAGATCATTTATATAGATAGAAAATAATAGCGGTCCTATCACACTCCCCTGGGGCACGCCTGACGATACACTCGTCTCTGATGAACACTCGCCGTCGAGAACAACGTACTGCGTTCTGTTACTTAGGAAGTCTTCCAGCCAGTCACAAATCTGTGAACCTATATCGTAAGCTCGTATCTTCGTTAGCAGTCTGCAGTGTGGCACCGCGTCAAACGCCTTTTTGAAATTGAGAAAACCACAATCCGCCTGTTGCCCTTCATCCATGGCTGCAAGATGTCATATGAGAAAAGTCGAGCTAAGTTTCACATGCAAGATGTTTACTAAACCCGTGATGATTCATAGAAAGAAGTTTTTCCGTCTCAAGGAAATTTATTATATCCTGACAATATGTTCCAAAATTCTACAGGAAACTGATGACAACGATATTGTCCCGTAATATGTAGGTCAGTTCTCGTTCCTTTCTTATAAACGGAAATTTTTAAAAAAAGTTTGAATTGTTTGTATAGCTTATGGGACTTAACTACGGGGTCACCGGTCCCTAAACTTACAAACTACTTACTATCTAACTAATACCGAGGACGGCACAAATATCCATGCCCGAGGGAGGATTCGAACCCCCGACCGTAGTGGCCGTGCAGACCGTGACTGGAGCGCCTCAGTCTCCTCGGCCACCGCGGCCGGCTAAACGGAAATCACCTGCGTTCTTTTCCAATGACTAGGAACTTTACGCTGAATTAAAGATTCGCAAATAATGCAAGCTAAGTAAGGGGCCAATGACGCAAAATACTCTTTGTAAAACCGAACTGGTATTCCATCCGGGCCAGGAGACTTTTTCGTATTTAGCTCTCTCAGCTGCTTCTCTACACCGAAAATACCTATTACTATGTCCTCCATTTCGGAATTAGTACGTTGATCAAATGATGGTACATTTGTTCGGTTCTCCTGCGTGAAAGATTTCTTAAAGGTTAAAAATTAGTACTTCAGCTATCGTAGGTTCAACGGCATTTTGAAGCGTTGAGCTTATTCCTTCCTGCAGTGACGGTACACTATTCTGTGAATGACTCCCCTGGTGGCGTGCGCGCAGTTTATCTGCTCAGAAGCGAGTGTTCTGGAAGTGACCCAGTACTGTTCAAGGAGCGGCGGCGGCCGTGGTGGCGGTGGCGAAAACGAAGCCACTGTGTCGCCAGGGCTTCCCCGCCACACGTGAGCCACAGGCGCGCCACGCCACTTCCTTCCCATCCTGCCGGACATCTTACATCTCGCCAATTTATCTTCCCTTCCAGAAAACTATTTACCCACCGTGGCGTGAACCATTACTCTCGCGTACGTCAAAGGACACTAATCTAACAGACAAATATACTTTAATCAATCCAATAAATTTCGGGCGTGCAGCCGTGCAAATTCTAAGTCTTCCACTAATATTTCGGCCGCGTATCGTCCGGCCATCTTCAGAGTGATCTGTATTTACACGACAGCAGCTGCCATCATCCTTCAGAAACTGCAGGCGTTCTTGAAACGTTGGTGCACAGAGCACACTGTATATCGGATGACGAGAACTTGGAAAAAGAACTCACACACCTCAAGGACATCTTCAAAGCAAATGGATATTCCCAACAACAGATTCGCAGAGCATTCAGTGTTAAACCGAGAATGCAAATAGATGACCTGGAGGAAGAAGATAGCGTCATATCGAGAGCGTTTTTGCCCTACGTGGGTACTCTTTCTTCAAAGATCGGTAGAATTCTCCAAAAACATCAAGTTAAAGTAATCTTCCGGCCACCTATGAAGATCGCAGCATTAGTCGGATCTGTGAAAGATGATCTGTTGCTTAGAAAATCTGGTGTGTATCAGATACCTTGTGGAAATTGCGAATGTTCATATATAGGACAGACAACCCGTACCGTCCACGAAAGATGTGTGGAACACCGAAGATACACTCGTTTATTGCAGCCAGACAAATCAGCTGAAGCAGAACATTGTTTAGATAAAGGGCATTCAATGAATTACAGTGATGTGAAGATTTTAACACCTATATCTTCATTTTGGGACGCAATTTTTAAAGAAGCAGTAGAAATTAGAAAATCTGAAAATTTTATAAACAGAGATAATGGTTTTAATTTGGACAAGGCGTGGAATCCTGCACTTAATGTAATAAAATTACAGAGATGTCGACAAGGTGTTGCCACCACAGAACACATATCGATAAGAGAATCGAACTCCTGACTCCTTTCGCCACGGGGTGCGCGCGTGCTAAGTGTATCTCTTTGCCGCCGACCAGCATGTGAGACCCGCATGCGCAGTGACGCCGCGATGGTGTGTATAAGGCCGCGCCTGGCAACTTGTCGGCAGTCGTGGACTCACTCTGAAGATGGCCGGACGATACGCGGCCGAAATATTAGTGGAAGACTTAGAATTTGCACGGCTGCACGCCCGAAATTTATTGGATTACTCCTTACGCCGTGAAAAGTTGAAAATGCACATACTTTAATCAGTTTGGAAAACATTTTTTTTTTCTATTTGGAAGAAACAGCGAACTTATTATTTAATGATAAAAATAACAGTCCAGTTCGCAAAATTATTTTTACAATTTATAAATATAGGTGACCGGTTTCGATCTAGGTTTAGATCATCTTCAGACCTTTGAACATAGAAACAAAGACGATATTTTATAGAGGGAAATAGGTACACTATTAGTCGCTACAATAAATTTACAAACATGACTAAAAATTTCTTAAAACAATATATCTCCCTATAAATGTTTAGGCGCTGAGCGTGCGTCGACTGCTAACCAGCGAGAGAACGCTGTGCGTTATAAAGGATAAGCCCCGCCCACCGCCTGAAGCAACAGCACATCTTAAACCAATGAGGAACGTCATACAGTAAAAATAAGATAGAGATGTAAATGTGTAGATAAATAATCCATAATGGGTATAAAATGCATTTTGTTAACAATAAAACATAGTTGCCATAAAGAATAATTAAAGCATTAGACAATAAAAAGAAATCGTCTGTCTAGGGAATAACTGCCATCTATTGGCAGTTGATAATAGTAACTTTCGAATCGAAGTGTAGGTCAAAGATAAATTATAGCGACGCCGACGGTTGCCATAGATACGGCTTCGTGGAGCCATCGATAAGTAGTCGTGCCAGTGGTGCAGCAGACGACGTGCCATAGATGTAGCTGCCAGGGACGCGGTAGGTCACCATGGCCGTGATAGCAGAGGCGACCGGTGTTAGCACGTACAGCAGCAAAGCAGACGACGCATCAGAGATGTAATGGCCAGGGGACGCCGTCCGTCACCGTGGAGACAGGCCATGATAGCGGCGAGGATCGGTGTTAGCACGTATAACGGGAAAATGCCCCAAAATTCATCGATGCCATATGTAGCAGGTGATAACAATATTTAATTTAATTGATTGGTTACCAATCAAAACAGTAAACTAATAAGGTGTTAAAATATGAGTGATGTACAATAAAATAATGTAAATGTAAAAATAATTTTGCGAACTGGACTGTTATTTTTATCATTAAATATTCTTTAATCTAGACACAGAAAACCGCAACCAGTCACTTTTATGAAATGGAGCTTGCTTTATTCCATAAACCGGTTTTGGAACTTTTTCATATTCAGATAGTACAGGAAATTTACAGGGCCATTTCGTAGCTAGATGCTGGGTGCTGGCTCTGTGGTAGGTAATTGACATGTGTGGCTTTATGGATGGCTTTTGCAGTAGGATTCTATTTGTCAGGAGATTTGGTTGCAGTATGGTACCACATCATTCGCTTTTTTAATAGTAACGTGGTTTATCAATATCACAATACTTCACACTTGTGATATTGACAAACCAAGTTACTATTAAAAAAAGCGAGTGATGTGGTACCATACTGCACCCAAATCTCCTGGCAAATGGAATCCTACTGCAAAAGCCATCCATAAAGCCAAACACGTCAATTACCTACCACAGAGCTAGTACCCAGTATCTCGTTACGAAATGACCCTGTAAACTTCCTGTACCATCTGAAGATGAACTTGAAAAAGTTCGAAAACCGGTTCATGGAATAAAGCAAGCTCCATTTCATAAAAGTGACTGGTTGCGTTTTTCTGTACCTAGATTATACTAACAGTCACGGGTTCTCTAACATCCAATATGGATAATCCAAATATACTTTCCCACTATAGTAACCAAACTTGTCCACGCTTCGCTGTGGCACAGTCTGATATGAAATGAATCGAAAACTATATGAAAGCATTCTTTCTAACATTGACTCATCGAGAAAACGCGGCAGTCAAGTCAATACTTACCTTCCGTTGCTGTAGCTATGCTTAATGAAGGAAATAAATGAATATAATGTTTTTCACAGAAAATTATTGTGCACCCAGTGGACTGATTATACTCTCTTTTTTCTCGTAAATATAATGATCTGGCAAGGAATAAGTGAAACGTTCGTGCGGAGCGGGAGTAGCCGAGCAGTCTGGAGCGCCATGTTACTGATGGCGCGGCCTCCAACGTCGGAGGTTCGAAACCTCCCACGGGCATGGATATCTGTGTTGCCCTTAGGTTAGTTTAACTTAGTTTAAGTAGTTTGTAAGGCTAGGGACTGATGACCAACGTAGTTTGGTCCCATAGAATTTCAAACATGTGAACATTTGAAACGTTCGTTTTCTAAATTCTATCTATCACCCCCCTCCCTCCCGTTCCCATGCCCCACCCCCTCCAATCCCACTTCCCCTACATCTCCTCATCTCCTTCTTTTTTCTCTTCCTCATTCTCCACACATACATATACATGGGATACTCTGCAAATCACATTTAAGTGACTGGCAGAGTCACCAACTTTATACTATTTAGTTTCCATTCCATTCTCGAATAGCGTGCGGGAAGAATGAACACCTGAATCTCTCCGTTCGAGCTCTGATTTCTGGTATTTTATTATGATGATCATTTCTACCTATTTAAGTGGCAGTCAACGATATATTCTCGCGTTCGGAGGAGAATAGTGGCGATTGGAGTTTCGTAAGTAGACCACGCCGCAGCGGCCCTTCTTTGAACTCTTTCGATATATTCCGTCAAAACCACTTGATAAGGATCCCACGATGGGCAGCAGTACTCTAAAAAAAAGTGGACAAACGTAGTGCATGCAGTTTCTTTAGCAGTTCTGTTGCATCTTTTAAGCGTTCGGCCAATAAAACGCAGTCGCTGGTTAGCCTTTCCCACGACATTATCTACGTATTCTTTCCAGTTTAAATCTGAAGTAGTAGTCATTCCTAGGTACTTTTGATTGATTTATCTTGTAAACAAAGTTTAACGGATTTCTTTTCGTACCCATGTGGACGACTTCACACTTCTCATTATTTAGAGTCAATTGCCAATTTTTACACCATAGTGATATCTTATTTAGATTCTTCTGTAGCTGTTTTGATCTTCAGATGATTTTACTACATGGTAAATGACGGCGTTATCTGCAAACAATCATTTATCCAAATACGTAACAGCAGAGGAGCAATAACCCAAACCCTATGGAACGCCCTATATCCTGTATTAGTCGATTCCCTAGCATCGATTACTACAAACTGTGTCCTCTCTGACAGGAAATCCCCTATCCAGTCGCAAATTTGGGGCGATATACCATAACCACGCAATTTGATTAAAAGCCGTTTGTGAGGTAAGGTGTCAAAAGCCTTCTGGAAATCAAGAAATACGGAATCAGTATGAGATCCCTCTCCCTCACTCTTTGTCCGTCTCTTCCTCCAACTCTATCCTTCCCCTCTTCTCCTCTATCTGTCCAATTCCTCCTCCTCTTCCTATCTGTTCGTCCCTACTCGTTCTCCTACCCCATCCCTCTCCTCCGTCTCTTTGGGTAGTAGATGTACCAAGACTGATCCAAATACTTATAAGAATATATTCAACATATTCCTATGACACATATACAGCACATGCCACGCGTTTTGGGAAAAGCAGTAAATAATTCTGTAGATGATGTAACTCCGGTTGAGAATTCAGTCTCCAACTTTTTCATCAAATCCAACGTCTTGTTTGGTCTCAAACAACTCAGCACATTGCAGTCCTCAAGTTAAATTACTTATGCCTTCATATTCCATGACAAGACTTCGAAATGCTTTGCAGAGCTAAATGTGTTTGTAGACAGAATTCAACAAACGCAATGCTCATCTTACACAAAGGCGTCTGGTCGTTACTTTCCACACAAATGGTACACTTCATTCAGATAATCCCATTACATCTGCTATTTCATCGTTTCTCGTGCAATATCACATACTGCGTTTCAGAATCGCTCAGGTGAGAATTAAACAGATCTCTACAATCATATGTAAAATGAGTGTATTCTCGAAACTTCCTGGCAGATTAAAACTGTGTGCCGGAACCGGGACTCGAACCTGGGACCTTTGCCTTACGCGGGCAAGCGCACTACCGACTGTGCTATCCCGACACGACTCACGATGCCGCCTCACAACTCTACTTCCGCCAGTACCTCGCCTCCTACTTTCCAAACTTCACAGAAGTTCTCCTGCGAAACTTGCAACACTAGCACTCCTGGACGAAAGGATATGGTGGAGACATAGCTTAGCCACAGCCTAAGGGATGTTTCCAGAATGAAACTTTCACTCTGCAGCGGAGTGTGCGCTGATATGAAACTTCCTGGCAGATTAAAACTGTGTGCCGGAACCGGGACTCGAACCTGGGACCTTTGCCTTTCGCGGGCAAGCGCACTACCGACTGTGCTATCCCGACACGACTCACGATGCCGCCTCACAACTCTACTTCCGCCAGTACCTCGCCTCCTACTTTCCAAACTTCACAGAAGTTGTCCTGCGAAACTTGCAAGACTAGCACTCCTGGAAGAAAGGATATGGTGGAGACATGGCTTAGCCACAGCCTAAGGGATGTTTCATATCAGCGCACACTCCGCTGCAGAGTGAAAGTTTCATTCTGGAAACATCCCTTAGGCTGTGGCTAAGCCATGTCTCCACCATATCCTTTCTTCCAGGAGTGCTAGTCTTGCAAGTTTCGCAGGACAACTTCTGTGAAGTTTGGAAAGTAGGAGGCGAGGTACTGGCGGAAGTAGAGTTGTGAGGCGGCATCGTGAGTTGTGTCGGGATAGCACAGTCGGTAGTGCGCTTGCCCGCGAAAGGCAAAGGTCCCAGGTTCGAGTCCCGGTTTCGGCACACAGTTTTAATCTGCCAGGAAGTTTCATATCAGCGCACACTCCGCTGCAGAGTGAAAGTTTCATTCTGGAGTGTATTCTCGTTCCTGCACTAGGAATTTTTTCATCTACATCTACATGGATACTCTACAAATCACAAGAAGAGAATGGTAGAGGGTTCATCGAACTACTTTTGTGATAATTCTGTATAGTTCCACTCTCTAATAGCTCGCAGGGAAAAGGAAGACCTACATCTTTCTGTTTTCGAGCTGATTTTCCTTATTTTATTATGATGGTCATCTCTCCCTATGTAGGTGGGTGCTAAAAATATATGTTCGCATTCTGAATAGGAAGTTGGTGAAATAAATTCCGCAAATAGATCTCGCCGCAACGAATAAAACCTCCCTTTTAATGATTTCCACCCTAACTCATGCATCATTTCCGTGACACTCTCTCCGCTATATCGCGATAATACAAAACGAGCTGCCCTTCTGTGAATTTTCTCTAAATCGTCCGTCAGTCCCACCTGGTGTGGATCCCACATTGCGTAGCAATACTCGAAAATAGGACGCACAAGTGTAGTGTAGGCAGTTTCTTTAATATAACTGTTGCATCTTCTAAGTTTTCTGACAATGATGCGTAGTCTTTGATTCGCCTTCCCTACAATATTTTCTATGTGTTCTTTCCAATTTAAGTTGTTCGTAATTGTTACTCCTAGGTATGTAGTTAAATTTACTACCTCTTGGTTTGACTGATTTATCGTGTAATTGAAGTTTAACGGATTTCTTTTAGTGGTCGTAACGATCTCACACTTATCATTAAGGGTCAATAACCAATTTTTGCACCATGCAGTTACCTTATGTAAATCATCTTTCAGTAGCTTTTGATCTTCTGATGACTTTACCAACCGATAAGTGACAGCATCATCGGCCAACAGTCGAAGAGAGCTACTCAGATTGTATCCTAAATCGTTCATAAAAATAAGGAACAGTAGGGGCCCTATAACACATTCCTGGGGAACGCGAGATATCACTGCTGTTCTACTCGATGACGTACCGTCAATTACAACGTACTGTGTTCTTTCTGACAGGAAGTCACGAATCCAGTCGCAAAACTGTGACGCAATTTGATTAGAATGTCATTATAGTCGACATGGTCGATTATAGAGAGTCCGCAACTGCACTACGTTATTTTAAATGTGTTTATTTCCGTCAACAGTTGCTATAAAATTGTTTCATAACATGTTTCGATCACTTGGATCATCTTCAGATCTTATAGTTGCGTCCGCAACTCGTCTGGCTGAGTACTAATTGGTACTGACCAATTAGTACTCAGCCAGACGAGTTGCGGACGCAACTATAGGATCTGAAGATGATCCAAGTGATCGAAACATGTTATGAAACAATTTTATAGCAACTGTTGACGGAAATAAACACATTTAAAATGATTAGAATGTGCTGGTGAGGTACAGTGTCAAAAGCCTTTCGGAAATCTAGAAATATGGAATCTATTTGACATCTCTGGTCCAAAGCACTCATCACATTCTGCATCTGTGTTGACAATAGGTAGTTCTCTTCGAGGTGGTTAATAATATTTGAGAAAAGTATATGTTCTAAAATCCTGCTGCAAACCTACGTCAATGATATAGATTTCCGTGGTCGATGAATAGTTGAAAACAGCTTGATATCACCTGACTGGTCTAAAAACTGCTAATCAAAATTGATTTGTAGATCAAATTGACATTTGACCTATTTTTCAGCTTTTGCCACCACAACAAAAACAAAGTCTTCTCAAACTGTTCACCATCGTAATGCTAGACTCAAAACTGCCCCTCTTGCACCACACCTGACGACATCTCCGCATTTAAAACGAAATTATTAGTTTTGTTTCTTTATAAGACTTCGGTATAGTTGCATGGCTTGATACTCTAAAAGAGATTATTTATTTACAATGGGAAATACGAAATTCAGTTGGAGGCTTTCTGGAAGTCGAGAAATGTAATGCGAACCCGAGTTTTGTCACCTGTAATCTTTCTCGAGGCTCTCAGAAAGCGCACTTGTGTACCGGAAAGTTTAGCCTTGCAGTGCTATTTGAGATGAGCACTCGCTCGCGCAGACAGAAGCTGCTGCTTTGGTATTTCTGCACACCGTTCCAGGCCCGTGCCGTTGCTGCCGCTACCCGCGGGGATCTCCCGCACACACGCCGCTTGACATCTGCTGTGACCTCGTCCTTGCATGAACCTGTTTTCTGCAACTGAAACAAAAAATTCTGAATGTTTGCCCCTTTTAAGAGAGCTTTCGCTACACACGTTCCCCTAGGAAAGTAGCACGTAAACACCGTGACGTCCGCTATTCATTACTTGCCTAGCGTTTTCTTTTTCTTCTTTTTTTTCTTTCTCTCTCTCTCTCTCTCTCTCTCTCTCTCTCTCTCTCTCTTTCTTTTAAATTATGCAATATAATCTGTGGGAGTAAAATACCTGATGAGTGGAAAAGAGGAGACGTTGTTTCCATCTTCAAAAAAGGAAAAAAACACTTTGTAAATACTACAGTGGAATAACACTTATGAATCACAGCCAAGATTTTTGAAAGAATTGTATTAAATCGAATAAATGAAAAGGAGCTGCTGGAGGAATAACATGGGTGTAGAAAAGGAATAAGTACGACTGACCTGATATTTTCTATCCGTCAACTGATGGAAAAAAAGTTGGGAGTATAACAGAAGGATGATAATGGTTTTCATAGACATAAACGGGGATAAACTCTGGGAACAAATGAAGAAGATAGGTGTAGAGAATTGATACATTAATGTAATAATGTACATCTCCTGCACTTTTTATTGTTGTGATTGATGGAATGAATAGGGCATTTAAAGGTACTGTATGGTAAAAGAGAGGAATATTATTTTTGCAGATGATATGGTAATATGGGGTGATAAAGAGGCAGATGTGCAGTTACAAATGGATGCATGGAAGGAAATCATAAAAAGGTACGGATTAAAAATTAAAGAAACAAAGGGAACAACGGGAATATTATTTTGAATGGAGAATTTCTAAAAGTGGTAAACATATCAGAATTCCTCAAAGTGGTAAACAGTTCCAATTATGTATGGAGTGAAATATCTTTCGATAAAGGATAACGAATTAAATTAATAGGAGGTTACCGAAGGGAGGCAATTTTTATCAAACAATTAAATATCTGATTTGGAACAAGGAAGTTTCAGAAAAAGCAAAACTCCTTACGTACAAGAGTTACTACGTTCCTGTAGTCACCTGTGGAGGAGAATCATGGACAATGACAGAAAGGGACAGAGCAGATGCAAGCGGGGGAAATGAAATTTCTCAGAGCAGTGAAAGGGAAAACAAGAATTGACAGAGTAAGGAATGTGGGTAATAAGAAAGGACCTTAAATAGGAAAGTACGAGAGAGGGAATCGCAAACAAAAATGGTACGGGCATGTTAAGAGGATGAGTGGGCAGAGACTACCCAAAATTATCGTGGAAGTAAAGACCTAGAGGGTGCCTCGGAACACGGTGGAAAACAGGGATATGGATACATCCATACATACATACAAATGTGATTGACACCATGAGTATCGCTAACGACGCCGGATAATCTAGAATAGATCATTCCTTAATGTAAAGCAATGTTACAATGAAGATCCTGACGACACCGCCTTCTTAGCAGTCGCCTGCTGCCTGCCCGAGTCCAGAATTTGCTCCAGTCTCACCTCACCGAGTTCTCCGAATGGTGCAACTGTTCGCTCCTGTATGTAAACCTTGATAAATCCCAGGCAATCATCATAGGCCAAACCACCTCCTCCTTCCGCCTCCATTACTTCTACTCCCCCTCCATGATCGTCTTGACACCCCCACCCTCAAATATCTTTGCCTCACCCTGATCGATCCCTTTGCTGAACACCACCTCCGCACGGTCCGCCAAAAAGCCCTGTCCCGCCTTAACCTATTGAAACTTCTTTTCGGCCAGACTCCTATGCAGCTTCATCCCCCCGGGATCTCCGCTTCCCTCACCTATTACCAAACTCCAAATCCTCGAACGCCACACCTTCCGCCTCACGTACCGTATCCTAGTTCCTTCCCCCAGCGGATCCTTTACGACCTTATCCCGTTTCCTCACCTCCTGCAGTTCTTAGAACACATCCGGATGCTTTACACCACCCGCAAAATAGATTCCCGCAACCCACTGGTCACCCCTATCCTCACTAATCCCGAGCCTCTGCCACGGCTTCACCATTGCATCCTTACCTCCCTTCACCTTCACACTTTTCACATCGTCTCCGGTTTTCTAGATCCCAAAGAGTAATTGGCAAAGATATAGACACGGAGAGACAGCTGAACTGGATATTTTTATGCCATCAGGGATATATAGCATATCATGTGGCGATTGGGAAGCTAAATACATAACCCAGACTGGAAGGAACTTTAAAACTCTATTAATGATAACAGCTCTAACGGGACACCATAAATCAGATATTTAAAATAACATGCAGATACTGCATCTCATGAACAAGGGCAACACCTTCAGTATATTAGAAGAGGTGGAAGTATACCGCGTGATAAAGGAAACCTCTGTTTTTACCCTAAATGCTCAGACAGTCCTACAACACAAGAGCCTATTCTCAAATTTTGATTGTTTAAATAGTGAGTTTACTCATATAGAACACCTGTTCTAGTTTATTTTTATCATTTCGCTCTATAATCTTTTTTACATTTTTCTAGGTGCCAATTAGCTTGACACTATACTAAATGTTAGCCATCAAACTGACTTAAGTCTTATATATAACTTTTATCAGTGTTTTGTAAGTTCTTGGAATTGGCTTTCACACCATTTTGTGATCCTTTCGAGTAAGTGATCTTATTTAAACTTTTATTTCGTCACTATAATCTGGGCCATAATGCTAGGAAAGGATTGAGCCGCATGTACAGCCATCCCCATCCTTCACACCTGATTATAGAAACGACATCGTTTCAAGCGAGATTCCCTTCCTCGGCAATGGATGTGTTGTTTTTAGTATAAGATAGTTTATAAGCAATTTGTATGTTTAGGGACTGTTGACCCGCTGTTAAATCCGATAAGCTTCACAAACATTTGAACATTTGCTTCGAGCAACGCTAACGCCACCACAGTAGCAGCGGTCGCACCGTTGAATGGCCAGTTCTGCCTCGGCCAGTACCGCATGACCACCGCTTACACATGGCACGGTAAGAAACCTTATGTTTTAACGTCAAGTACAATCGGTTTTTCGCGTAGTGGACCTACTGTGGTGTAAATACCAGATACATATTCTAAATATTCATTTTTTCTCTTAGGTCTTGCCCGCCCTCCATCACAAGGGCATTTTAATTATGACTACCGCAACAGTACTCATCGTTTTAATCGTTTCAACGAGAACGTTACGTAACATTAAATATTTTAAACATTCGGCGTGAACTCTGGAGAGTTACTAAACGGTAGACATATTTTATTATTACTATCTTTAATTAGTGCTTACTTTTTCCATGGTTTAAATCATTCTATTTTAAAATTTAAAAAATTTTATATGTGTAGCTTAACCTGTTCCTATGTAAATAAATTTGATAAGCCGTTGATGCGGGTCAGAAAACATCATCCACCAAAGATTTTCGTCAATATGTCCCTAATAAAAATGTGTTGTATCAGGAATTACGATAACTTATAACGTATACCCTGTGTTAGGTTCTGTACCAGGCAATTACAATTTTCTGCAACATTATACAACACCCATACCAAATTATCAGTGAACAAACAGATTTGAAAAATAAAACATACCTGGTAAATTTCTTAGACTTGGTACATAATGGAAGAGAGCTACTACATAGTATGTGTCGTGTAAACAATATTTTACGTACTGTAACCTAATATCCTTATCAACCTTTTTTTATGTTTCTTCCCTTTCTGATTCCACATATCACATCCTCTCCTCATCCCTAACCCCTCCCATCCTCCGCCACATCCCCATCTACTAATATGGCCCACTCATAATACTCACCAATATGTTATCTTAACGAACGTATTTTTCCATCACTCCAATACCATCCTGTTATATAGCGCACACACACATTGGTATCCCCGACCATTCTTCGCCATTTTCAATCTTGGCAATGTCCTTTTCAATAACTTTGTATCCACATGTCAACCTGCTATACATCTTTACCGTGATACCTTGGCACTATGTCTGTCCATTAGATGTATTTGTAACCCATTCATTTTGAACTCCATTGACAGGTTACAAACCCCACAAACATTTTGAATACCTCCCTCCATATCATTTTCGTATCCCCTCCTATACTAGTAAATCACTCTTTAGTACGGTATACATAACATATACCCCAAGAATGACCTCAATTTATGTGTCAAAAAAAAAAATGTTCAAATGTTTGTCAAGCTTATGGGACTTAACTACGGGGTCATCAGTCCCTAAACTTACAAACTACTTATGAACTACTTACGAACTAGGACGGCACAAATATCCATGCCCGAGGGGGGATTCGAACCCCCGACCGTAGTGGCCGTGCTGACCGTGACTGGAGCGCCTCAGCCACCTCGGCCACCGCGGCCGGCAATTTATGTGTCATTCATGTCAGTAGCATTAATTGGTTTTTGATTTTATTATTACATCTCATGCTCTATTATATGTGCATATTTTACTATCACTAATTTTGATATGATATTGTCTATTATACTTCCATTGATTGTTCCCACCGTTATGTAGTAATACCTATGACTTTCTGTTCTGTAATGTGATAGCATTCTAGCACAAATTCCACTTCCATTATCATTATACTGTCAGGAATCTAGATTCTTACTACTTATAAACAGTATGTATAAATTGTCCATACACTTATTCTCGACCCGACTGTATTATATTATTGACCATGACTGGAAGTCCCATTCCAGTCTAACATACTTCTCAGTGACAATGGACGAATATAGTTTACTTTACATCATCAGAATGCCATCCTCTGTTAGGTATCTAATACTTTCATGTCGTACTTTACTTTTACTAGTCGTACTTTACTTTCAGGTCCTGGTGATGTTCAGTGCCTTAGGATCTATAAATTTTACCAATTCATGACCACATACTCAGTTTTTATTTATATACAATTTTCAGCTTACTACCTCACCACAATGTTTATACTTTACCATTATGATGTTGTCTGTATCATCCTGCTAATAGTCTGTAAAGTGACAACTCTGTAATATATTAACTGTTTATCACATTTATACTTACATACATTATTAAGTGCTCCATGTATCCATGTATCGTTATGATGTGCTTGTTATAACTTTATTTACACAAGAAAAAAACTCTTTACATCAAGTGTACTTAATCATGGTTCACTACAGGTTGGCGTGCTCCGTTGAATCGCAGGCGAGCACCGGTTCACTTAGGCGGTTTTGTCTAATTGCTGTAGCGTCCTATTTTACTTTGCACGCATTACGCGCGGGGGTAGATTTCAATTTACGACGCACTGTCAAACCACTTTTCCCCCTAATGGAAAGTCACTTCACATTGCGGAGGTGGTGTACAGTGTGGAGACATCCATCGGCTCTTGATGTGTTGCGAACAAGTTACGTGGTGCCACTCGAACATATGGACAATCTTCTGAACGAGTAGGTTGGGTGCTCGAGTTGTGATCAGTAAAGGTGGGACCCAGAGATGGTGCCTATTGGCTTCTGAAGCAGTATGAAAAGTCCTAGGTGGAGACAACGTTGACAACGGTAGTTCCACCGCCAGTATCTGATCAAAATGGCGAACAACCATTCCTTCATCATTACGGATGTCACACGACCGACGGTCCCTAAACGTTTTGTTGGCTCCTTTGATCCGCGTGGGCGAGAGCCGAACCCCATACCCAGACAGGAGCACCTACCCGGAACTTATCAGCAGTCTGAGAAACAGCCCGAGACTGTGGGGAACGAAGAAGATGTAACAATGTGCACGGCTGACAACCATGTAAGAGCTCGGTCGGGCTCTGATCATCAATGGGTGTAAATCGATAAGGTATCGATAAGGTATCGACCGTAGAAAACTCTGTGAGGAACTTCTTCATCTGAGACTTGAATGTGCGAACAAGACGCTCGTTTTCCCATTCGACTGTGGATGGAAGGGCGGCGCTGTGGTATGACGTACACCTAGGCCAGAACAGAAATCTGCAAAAGCCTGTGAGGAAAACTGTCTGTCACAGGTGTACAGGGTAGACCTTCAAGGGCGAAAATCTTTGTCTATGTATTTGTGGTTGCCGCAGAGAGAGGGGACGCTCAGCGAACCACAAAAGAAAATTTGGAATAAGCATCAACGACGAGAAACCAGTAGGTACGTAGAAAAGGGCCAGCAAAATCGGCGTGCACTCGTTCCCACGGGCAGGCCACGGGGAAGATCAGCTCGCGAGGCTGCTAAGTACTGGGCACATTTGGTACACAGGGCGACCATGCGCGAAATGTCCGCTCCAATTCCTGGCCAGTAAACATGTCTGCGAGCCAGATTTTTAGTGCGGGAAACGCCCCAATGTCCGTGGTGTAACAGCTCAAGAACGCGTTGACGCAGAGAAGCGTAGAATGTAGAGAGGAGATTCACACCGTGACGAACAGACAGTCTTAGATGCAAGGCGTAATAATTACGAAGAGGGTAAGATGTCTTGCTTGAGGGTCTGTCAGGCCACCCTCGTTGAGTGAACCTTACGGAGAACCGGGTCGTCAGCTGTGGCAGAAGCAACGTGGTCCCCAGTAATTGGAAAATCATCAACTGCAGGACGTTCGTCCTCATCCACATGGAAACTCATCGCGGTCGAAAACGGGGTCAGGACCCACAGGCAAACGCGATAAGGCATCAGCATTTGCATGCTGGCCCCTTAGGGCGGTAATGGATCTCATAGTGAAAACAAGGCAAGTATAAAGCCCGACGTTGCAACCTGTGTGCAGCCTTATCTGGAATCGATGCTGAAGGATGAAACAAGAAGAGGCTTATGGTCGGTGATGGGATGAAACTTGGAACCGTACAGGAAAATATGATTTTTTTAAATACATACACTATGGAAAGTGCCTCTTTCTCATTCTGAGAATAACGCCTTTGAGCATCGCTGAGCGTCTTGGAAGAGTAAGCAATAGGCCGCTCTGATCCATCGTACGAGAACGGCCCCAAGACCAAGTTGGGGCGCGTCTGTGGCCAACACCAGTTGCCGTCCTGGGTAAAACATGGTTAGTCAAAGCGCCGACTGAAGTTGATCTTTGAGACGCTCAAATGCACGTTTGCATTTGTCAGTCCAGTGGAAAGGAATGTTCTTACGTCAGCCGCAGAAGTAATGAATTTATGAAAATAGGCAATGCTGCCAAGAAATACCTGAAGGTCTTTAACATTAGACGGCCGTGGGAGGGCCGCGCAACGAACGAAGTGGCGCATTGGTAACGCACTGGACTCGGGAGGACGGTGGTTCAAATCCACCTCCGGCCATTTAGGTTTTCCGTGATTTCCTTATATCACTCCGGGATGGGTCCTTTCAAAAGCGTAATTCCTTCCTCGTCCTTACCCAAAACTCTGATCGTTAGCTCCGGCTCTAATGACCAAGCTGTCGACGAGACATTAAACCCTAAGCTTCCTTCCTCCTACTTCCACCGGAGGGCCGTGATAGCATCAACGTGCTGACGTAAGGGACGGATCCCGTGACAGTTGAAATCGCTGATACACAACAGAAGAGATTTAGCGATATTACACGTCGACACAACTGACGTCAGCGTTTGTGGTAAGTCAGGTAACGACGCTACTAGGGCAGTCTGTTGCTCAATGAGTGTGCGTAATAGCTGGTCTGAAGTCTCCATATTAATCAAGACACCGCCGACGATAACGCGTGGAGTATTTCACAACTCGTCGCAACGTGAAGTTTTATAACTGTATTAACACAAGAAAACAAACTCTTTACATTAAGTTTATTGAATTATGGTTCACTACAGACTGGCGTGCTCCGCTGAGTAGCAGGCGAGCCCCAGTTCACTTAGGCGGCGTTGTCTAATTGCCGTAGCGTCCCTATATTACATTACGCGCGGTAGATTCGAATTTATGACCCACTGTCACAACAGTTTTATGTCCCATTTACATATTATTGTTTTGTACCATATTTCCAACCTGGCATGTGTTCCAATTGTATCTGCTTTGTATTAAAATGTGTTGCCTACTGTATGTTTGTGTAATTTATATACCACGTACTTTACTGACAGGTTTCATACCCCACTTAATTATCTACTGCCTCCAACCCCCCCCCCCCCCCCCCCCCCCCGCCCCCAATCCAATTTCCCATGTTTCTCACATGCGTAAATCACTCGCTTGCGTTCTTGACATAACTGTATTATGATACTTGTTATGAGGGGAAGTGTATCCACACTTCAAATAACTTTATATATCGTGTACTATATATCTGTACACACCCAGTCATCTTTATGCCTTACCGGTTGTGCTACCCATACTGTCTGTTGAATGCATTATTTTATTATCTTAATTTAGGACCATTTAAAAATGCAATTCATTAGCTTATGTTCTAGACGTAATTGTATTATGGTACTTGCTGTGAGTGGATACTGTATCCACAATTATTATACCTGCATGTATACTGTAATACAAACTGAAATCAGTTTTTTCTTTATGCCTCACCCATTACGATATGCAGCCTAAGATCTACCTATCTATTTCATGCACTTATTTTAGACTTGATTTTAATATGTTAATTTTAGATAATTTACAAACGTATCTATAAATATTATTATGCATGCCAAGTTATAATACTATGCTTAATACCATCCCTTAGTCTAGCTTTATCTTCTTTATAATTGTACTATTCTGCACAGGATAACATTCTGCTAGATTCCCTAACATTTTTAATGCATAATTCGTTTATCTTACTTTATACTTTAACAAACAATGGTTGTTATGGGAAATATTTATTTATTGTTTTCACAATTCAAACTGTCATTTTACGTAATGTGTACATAACACTCTCTGTATCAGTCGCCATGACACCTCATCAAAGGTATATCCTGTGATGGCAGTCAAAGATATATTATTTTCACACAATGAATTCTTCGAGTTCTGCTAACTTTATCACATCAACTACGTAGTTCTTAATATTTTTGTTACTTACTCTTTGAATACTTAGATCCTGGCTCACTATATTCAGTCTGATATTGTTTTATTTATCATCAAGACCTAATGTCTAGTGAAACTTTACATATCTTTTATTGTTTGACATAGATATGGTGACAGAGAATGCACCAATGTAATCAGTCTGTTTAATTTTTAAGTATCATCTGGATGAAACTACTGGGGTATGTCGTATTTCATTGTAACTATATGATTGTAATTTTCAATAGACTTTTCTGATGAAGGATTATATACGAAACCGGTAAATTTCTAAATACAATAATCAGCTGATGGTTGACAATTTGCATTTTTTTAATTACAACAACGTCTTGCATATATGATCAGATGTATCCGGACATCTGGCTGAAGATGACCTACACGTTCGTGGCGCCCTCCAATAGTAATGCTGGAATTCAGTATGGTGTTTGAAACGATACATAATTAAATTAATATTTCTTTATCGATCAGCTACGCTTGTCGCCGTGTTTCCCTCCTTCTCGTAATATTTTATCTTTGGGAAGGTTTTTTCGATCCTCTTTCGTTTCTTTCGGTGTGTCGAGAGGACGGAACCGCGATCAGACTCTCTCTTGTTTGAAGTTGTTAAGTGTGGACTTGTACGTAGATTGCTTTGTGCTGCAAGTGTGAGTGCTGTTACATTTTACTTTAAAATACACCCTCTTTCGTTAAGAGCAATGACTCCAGCCTTTTTTTTTCATTTAATAATGTCCCGTCCTTTCGTAATTATACAATTTCTTTGAGATTTTCATCTCCTTGGTATTCCGTCGTAACATGATGTTCAGACGCCATCACTTTCGCTTCGTGTATTACCTTGATTAAATCCCGATCAGTTACTTTAAATCATTACCTTTTTATTTTTTTTTAGAACCTGTATTCATATTAACAGTTTCGTGAAGTCCTATAGATTTTTCTGTTTGTTATTTGCCTCATCAAACTTTAGTACACGGTCCGTCAACAGTGACTTACGAGGCGAACAGTCTGAACATTATTTTACTGCGGGAGGTATTATAAAGTTTATCTAATCCAGTCAACAGCTTAACAGTTTCAGCTGCTGCGATCAACATTTCCAGAAAGAAGCTATAATGGATACTTTTTGTAAGTTTTCTCTGTAACGTTTTTTTGTGTGTTACCTCAACCCCAATCTGTGTTCCGGCATTTTATTCTATTCAATCATTTCGTGTATTAATACCATCTACCCTTGTCTTCAGTTTTTAATCAGATTTTTATCCGATTTTTGTATAACCAAAATCCTTAATCTTTTAATCGCGGACTTTAACATTAATGCGTTTTACTAGCGATGCTTCTTATAGGAGAAACCAACTCAAACCCAATCCTTCAAAAACTCAAACCTGTGCTTTCCATCTAAAGAACGAGGAGGCGTCAAGGCCCCTACAGATAAAGTGGGACGGTATTTCACTAAAACACAACGCCACCCCTAAATATCTGGGTGTGACTCTTGACCGAACGCTTACCTACAAAGAGCACTGGATGAAACCGAAATGCAAAGTAGCTGCTAGAAATAACATTGTTCGCAAGCGTGCAGGCTCAAAATGGGGTGCACAACCCAATACATTAAGAACCACAACCCTGTCCCTGTGTTGCTCAGCTGCAGAATACGCGTGCGCAGTATGGTACAACTCATGCAACGCTAAACAAGTGGATGTGGCTCTAAACGAAACCTGCCGCATTGTCACGGGATGTCTAAGGCCAACGCCAGTTGAAAAACTATACTGCCTGGCTGGTATAGCGCCACCTGGGATTAGAAGGGAAGTCACAGCCAGAATGTAACGAGAAAAGGCATCGAAATTATCAACACATCCCCTTTTTGATTATCAGCCAGCCCATAGCAGACTCAAATCAAGGAAAAGCTTTCTGCATGCAATGACGGAGCTCGACAAATCACCACAAGTGACCAGGCTGGAGATGTGGAGACCAAAGATCGGAGACCTTGGTGGCTGGATGACCCCACAGGAAGCACTCCCACTTGTCTATGAGGAGGACTGGATGACGTGGAAGTCCCTCAGTAGACTGTGGACCAACGTAACTAGATCCAAAGATACATCTGTTATGTGCGAGTGTGGAAAATAACAAACCACCGAGCATCTGCTACAGTGTGAGCTTTGTCCAGCCTGCTGTACCACCCAGGACCTGACTGGTGCTACCCGTGATGCATGTGATGTAGCCAGATTTTCGGCTAGCATAGTTTAATGTTTAATCCTGGGGAAAATACCTTTGAACTGTTACCACTGTTACTTGTAAATATGTGTACTATTAATGGCTAATTTGTATTTATATTCATTGATCTTCCTTTTTTGTTTCTGTGTCTCATATTATGTTTTGTACAAGATGCTTCTGACACGAATAAATAAATACAGATTAATGCTTACAGACAGCAACACAAAAGTAATGTTACATGTTGGCCTACCCTTAGCCAATCTCGCAGAAATACGTTCAGTCAGGTGCTGGAATATTTTTATTGGGGAATGGCAGCCCATTCTTCATGGATTGCTGCACTGAGGAGATGTATCAATTTACGTCTGTGAGGCCTGGCATGAAGTCGGCATTCCGAAACATTCCTTTCTGCATGATTCAAGTCAGGACTCTATGAAGGCGAGACCATTACAGGGGTCTTGGTGTCGGGTAACGACTCCGCCACAGGCCGTGCATTATGAAGAGGAGCACCATACTGCTCTATAACAGCAAGAAGCAAAAAGGTGCTTAAACATCAATGTACGCCTTTACTGTGATAGTGCCCCTCCATGAAAAACACGACCACACCATAACACCACCGCCCTCCGAATTGTATTGTTGGCACTACACACTCTGGTAGAAGACATTCGTCATACCAACAACCTGCAATCGGGTCGGCACTCTGTGCACCGTGATTCGCCACTCCGTACAACGTTTTTCCACTGTTCAATCGTCTAATATTTAGGCTCCCTACACCAAGTGAGGCGTCGTTTGGCATTGACCTTCGTGATCTGTGGCTTGTGGCTTGAGTGGATCCTGATGCAGTTTGGATTTCTTGTGTGATGGTCTGGATAGATGCCTGCCAATTACATTTCACGGCCCTTTCTAACCGTCGGCGGTCTGTCACTCAACAGACGATGTCGGTCTGTACACTTTCGTTCTGTACGTGTTCCTTCACGTTGCCAGTTATCAGTTGAGAAACAGTGGCGCTAGAGATGTTTAGGAGTGTGGAAATCTCTCGTATAACTTGTGACGCAAATGACACCCAATGACCTGATCACTCACGTCCGTGAGTTCCACGGCGCCGCATTCTGCTTTCTCACGATGTCCAATGAGTACTGAGGTTGCTGATCTACATCTACATAGATACTCTGTAAATCACATTTAAGTGCCTGGCAGAGTTGTTCATTAACCACTTTCAGAACTTTTCACTACCGTTCCATTTTCCAATAGCGCACGTGAAGAAAGAACACCTAAATCGTTCCGTTTTCGAACTGATTTATCTTATTTTATTGCGATGGTCATGTCTCCCTAAGTAGGCGAGTGCCAGCAAAATATTTTCACATTCAGAAGTAAAAGTCGGTGATTAAAACTTCGCAAACAGATCATGCCGCAGTGAATAACATCTTTCCTTTAATCTACATCTATATACGATACTCTGCAAATCAGGCAGACGGTTCATCGAACCACCATTATACTATTTATCTCCCATTCCATTCTTGAATAGCGCGCGGGAAGAAAGAACACATGAATCTCTCTGTTCGAGCTGTGATTTCTCGTATTTTATTCTCATGATCATTTCTACCTATGTAAGTGGGAGTCAACAATATATTTTCGCATTCTGATGAATGGAGTTTCGCAAGTAGCCCACGCCGCAGCGATAAGCGCCGTTGTTGTAATGATTCCCATCCCAGGTCCTGTATCATTTCCGTAACGCTGTCTCCCTGTATCGTGACAATACGAATCGAGCTGCCCTTCTTTGGACTCTTTCGATGTCCTCCGTCAAACCCACTTGATAAGGATCCCACACTGGGCTGCAATACTCCAAAATGGACGGACAAGCGTAGTGTATGCAGTTTCTTTAGTAGTTCTGTCTGGTTCGCCTTTCCCACGATATTATCTACGTGTTTTCCAATTTAAGTCTGAAGTAATAGTAATTCCTAGGTATTTTGTGGAGTTTACGGCCTTCACTTTTGATTGATTTATCTTGTAAACCAAGTAATGTGATAAAACAAAACGAGCTGCTCTTCTCAATATCTTCCGTCAGTCCCAACTGGTGAGGGTCCCACGATGGGCAACAGAACTCCAGGAAAGGATGCACAAGTGTGATGTAGGCAGTCTCTTTGGTGGAGCTGGTGCATCTTCGAAACGTTCTGCCAATGAAACGTAATCTTTGGTTCTCCTTGCCCACAATATATGGAGTACCTCGCGGTAGGTAGCAGTACAATGCACCTAATATGATTTCGGGTGTGTCCAGATACTTTTGATCACATAGTGTACCATATTTATTAGCGTGTCAACATGCTTAGTGGAAAGAGATTTTGATACACGCAGCCCTGCCTTATAGCTGTTCCAATACCCACCTCATCGGATTCACCATCTACTCAAATTACCACATTCTGTCTCGTATCTTCGTTATCCCTCTTCTACCTTGCAGCCTGCTTCCAGTGAACTGTGAATTTCTTGGAGAGGGACCAGTGACTTGGCACATGATTGGGTAATGGTAGATCACGTGTAGCTTCCGGTGCTTATATTTTCCACAGACTGTTTCCCTGGCAACGACCTGTTGGGAAAGGTAACCGCGACGTGGGCGTCGCGGCGCGGCGCAGGGACCCCCCGCCCCCTCCACAGCGCCATCTTCGCGCCTTCCTGGTAGCGGGCCGCAGCGGCTATATAAGCGATGTCCGGCGCACGCAGGCGGACTCCTCGCTCACGTGATGGCGTCCACCGGTGCTGCCGCGGCCGCCTGCTTCCTGCCTCTGCTGCTGTTCGCCTGCGTCACGCCTTCTCCGCTCTTTCTCAAAGGTCAGTCCAAACTGTACGGCTGCAGTTACGTGTACAATACCTGTCTTGATAGCAGTGCGTTTTTTAGAGTCGCGTTCCATGTTGGGGAAGTGTGCCGATCCTGGTTAGAATCTGCTCGGTGGACTGACGACGTGGGACGGTGTGCCGGACAGCCTGAGGGTGGTCTTTAAGGCGGTTTTCCATCTCCCTCGGCGAATGTGGGCTCGTTTCTTTGGTCCGACTCACAAGCAGAGCGTATGACATTTGTTCACTGATTTAGATCAAATTTTGCATGGACGTTCTATTTTGACTATAGACAGATGTTTCGGCCTTTTGCTAGCCACTGAGTAGTTTCTTTTCTTTTTATTTTATTTTTTTTTTTTTTCGAGTAGTTGTAAAATCGAATTTTTATGTCATACATCAAAAGATCGCCTGAAGATGAGCATTTTTAATACATAAAAGGTACAGCAGTCAAAAATCCGAAGATTGGTTTGAACACCGCAGTGCTTTACTAGGCATGGTCCTGTTTGGAGGTGGTATGCCGTTGCCTTCTTCCGACCTTCGAACTGACTTACCCAGCCAGTTATAGGAGGACCTACAGTTTAACGTGAGTTCCGAACCACGGTGGTACTCGGTATTTTTCACATGAGCAATACTGCCACAGGTGAAAGAAGTGGAAAGTGACAGATAAAAATCCTAGGACCTGGCGGGAATCTAACCGCGACCTTTCGATTTGTAGTGTGGCACTACCACTGTGCAACCGAGGCGCACTTTTAATACATATGAGGTCACAAATGAATGATGTTGGAGTAGTTCACGTTTTTGTGTTTCCATGCTGTAGCTTGGGACTCGTAAACATGAATGACTTTCCAAACGCCATCGCCGATCCAGTTGTCCAGGGCTTGGACTGTCAAATCGTGAATCTAGGTCTTCGCAGTATTTTTTTTTTTTTTTTTTTTTTTTTTTTTAATTTTCGAAGTATTTGAAAATATTCTCAGATTTGTAATAGGTTTTCTTGTCTTATTGTGCAGTAGAGCATGGGAAGTGTTTGTAATATTCAATTAAGTGTCTCTTTACAGATGTTTTATTTGTGATAGTGCAGAAACAATAACAATAAGAAAGAAATAAAGCAAAGTATACTTGTAAAGTACATTATTACTTAATTTCAATTACTGGCCGTCTATTCGTCAGCGTACTCACAGCAATATTTCTCATACCATGTGTAACACACTAATGATATATTGCCACATTCACTTGTTGTCTGAGATATCGTTCGTGGAAAATATACCTGATTTATATGGCTGCTGAGGTCTATAAGATATTAATTTTGATACGTGTTAAGAGTATAAAAGCATAGTTTCCACGAACGATATCTCGAACAACATGTGAAAGTGGCAATATGTCGTCCGTGCATTGTGCATGGTGTGAGAAATATTTGTGTTTTGGTTGTTTTTATGATAAATTTCACCCTAGTGGCAGTGATAACGCCGACATTAAACGGCCAGTATTTCAAATCATGTAATAACATACTTTCGAAGTTTATTTTATTTATTTATTATTTGTATTGTTACTGAATTGTGTATCACAAATAAAACAGCTGAAAAGAGACAATACACTTAATTCAATTTTAATTACGCTTACTGAAGCTCTACTTCAAAATATGGCAAGAAAACGTATTACAGATATGCGAATATTATCAGATACATCGAAAAAAAATCTAACAAAAACCTGACATATGGAGGTTCGAACCTAGATAGACGGTTTGACAGGCCAAGCAGTGGGCCGTCATTTTTTCGGGTTGTTCAAAAACTTTTGACCCCATATATATTAGTAAAAAATGCTCATCTTTGGACGATCTTTCGATGTGTAACACTGAAAGCGCAATTTTCCAACATCAACTTTAACCTTTATCTTTTATCTATTTATTTTTTCAAAAACTTCTAACTGTCTAGCAAGAAACGGAACACGTGTCTCTCTGTATTCCATATAGAAAGTCCATGCAAAATTTGATCGAAATCGGTGACCCACATGTCAGACCCTCTCGTTGTCAGTTACACTGTGTCGGCAGTGTCCTCCCTCACGAAAGGGTGTGTGTGTGTGTGTGTGTGTGTGTGTGTGTGTGTGTGTGTGTGTGTGTGTTCTTAGCACAAGTGTACCTATCGCAAGGACATGCAAGTGGTCTTCAGAGATTGTACAAATGTCTGCCCACACGGTAATAGCTAGGCCATACCCACGACGTTGATAACATTCTGTGGTGTATAATGTGTTCGCCCTCTCTCTCTCTCTCTCTCTCTCTCCACTCCAACTGCTAGCAGGAGGCACTTGCACAATGAAGTAAGGTCGTAGAACATCAGTCTGACCCCAATCAACGTGCTTCCTACATCAACGAACCTTTTCTCGACAAGAGCGTGATTCAAGTGGTTTATGTTTAACTTTCTTCCAAGTATACAAACCGGCTTTATTGATTTCCCGCGAAATCCTTCCGCCAGTGATTGCATGGTCTTCAGCGATATGCCTAGAAGTCGACACTAGGACTACATCGAACCACTTCCGATGTGACAGATCGTCTACAACCATTGCAATGATTTCGTATAGCATTTCCACCTACAGCGCTCTTTTTATCCCCGAGATGAGACTTTTGGAAACTCCCTTTACTGTAGGCACAGGCTTCGCTTCAGTTATTACGTCTCGCTCTTTACTTATTGGGTGCGCTAGTCCGTTAAGTTAGGGACTGATGACCCCGCTGTTAAGTCCCATAAGCTTAACAAATATTTGAACATACTTTGTGTACATTCCACGGACCGTTTACTTCAGACACAGAATCACTGTCACGTGCACACACACACACACACACACACACATACACGCGCGCGCGCAGTATAAATACACGTCCACAATATTGCTCTCCTCCAGAATTCCCCGTCTAAAGTACCACGACACAAACAACTCCATCCGGCAAAGGAAAAAATGAACGAAACAAATAAATAGCTATCAACTGTATAAATGTTCAAATACTTTTAAAAACTATGGGACCAAACTGCAATTGTTCAAATGTTCAAATAGCTTATGGGACTTAACTACGGGGTCATCAGTCCCTAGACTTACAAACTACTTATGAACTACTTACGAACTAGGACGGCACAAATATCCATGCCCGAGGGGGGATTCGTACCCCCGACCGTAGTGGCCGTGCGGACCGTGACTGGAGCGCCTCAGTCCTCTCGGCCATCGCGGCCGGCAAACTGCAATTGTCATCAGTTCCTAGACATAGAAACTACTTAAACTAACCTATGCTAATGAGAACACACACACCCATGCCCGAGGGAAGACTGGAACCTCTGATGGGGAGCAGCCGCGCACTCCGCAGCAAGGCGCACGGCTATTCCCGCGCTGATAAGCTGTATCCACATGCCAAATAATATTACCGTAGTGTAACGTACTATCACAAGAAATACGTGAAAAAACATCTAATATTCTCAGCATGAAGAAAACACGAGAAACAAGGGGCTGTTAAAACATATCGTAATTAACAAAAATTGCGCATTTTATACCCTGAATTGAATAATAAAAAATATATACATTTTTCTGTTTTATCATACAAATGTTAAGGTATACTAAACTACTACAACTATTAATAATTACTACATTCAATACTGTTAACGTAGCCTAATGTAAGGTATGTACAAAAAATGTGAAAACTCGTACACCAGGCCTAATTTCCACAAAACGAAAACAAAAAAATTTGCCTTTCAATTTAATTGAACTGCACAGTGAAACCAGCGTGCAAATACTTCAAGATGCTTCTCAAAACAACATTTGTACAGTACTACTATAATTTTCAGAAACACAATAAGGAAATCCACTCTGATGATAGCGCAAAATGTGCCGAAACTTTTATGGAAAAACTAAATTGAATTGTCTTGTATACGGCGGCATATCTACATCAGTTATAATTGGTGTTAGGAGGTTTATAGTAGTGTGGATTTCCTTGACTAAATTGCTGCCAAGTTATACTGTGCCGGCCGCAGTGGTCGAACGGTCTGCGGCGTGTCAGTCACGGTCTGCACGGCCGCTGCGGTCGGGGGTACGAATCCCCAAATCATAAATGTACAAATGTTCGTAAATCTATCGGACCAATCTGTGTGGCATCAGTCCGGACCATACAAACTACTTAAACTTAGGTAGACTAACGTAAGGACAAGACACGCACCCATACCCCAGGGAGGACTCGAACTTCCGACGGCGAGCAAACGCGAGCTCCGCGGCGAGGCGCCTTAGACCGCACGGCTACTCCACCACAGCTTCGAATTCTCCCACGGGCAGTGGATGTTTGTATCGTCTTTAGAATAAGCTAGTTTATAAGTAGTTTGTACGTTTAGGGACTAATGACGCCGTAGTTAAGTCGCATATTCTCTACAAACAGTTGAGCATTTGAGTTATACTGTGACATTAAGTTACACTGCTCAAAACAATTGGGGCATCAGGTGAGGTATCATGCATAATATACATAAGGTAATGTATTTTATTTTGAGAAATGAAATAGTGAAGGTAGCAGAGGACAAAATAAGTAGGAAGGCAAGAGCTACAAAAAATCCTTGGATATCACAGGAGATACTAAATTTAATCGATGAAAGGAGAAAATATAAAAATGCAGTAAATGAAACAGGCAGAAGAGTACAGAAGACTAAGAAATGAGATTGACAGGAAGTGCAAAATGGCTAAGCAGGAGTGGCTAGAAGGCAAATGCAAGGATGAAGAAGAATGTACAAATAGGGGAAAATAGATACAGCCTAAAGGAAAATAAAATAAACTTTTGGAGATAAGAAAAACAGCTCTAAGAATATCGAGGACACTGATGAAAAACCAGTTCTCAGCAAAGAAGGGAAAGCTAAAAGGTGGAAAGAGTACATAGAGAGGCTCTTCAAAGGAAATGAACTTCGAGACAATATTGTAGGAAAGGGAGAAGTAGAAGAGGATGAAATAGGAGATACTCTACTGAGAGGTGAATTTGACTGAGCACTGAAAGACCTAAGTCGAAACAAGGTCAGAGCTACTGAAGTCTCTGGAAGAACCAGCCATGACAAAATTGTTTCACCTGGTGTGTAAGATGTATGAGACAGGTGAAGTACCCTTAGACTTTAAGAAAAATGTTATAATCCCCATTCCAAAGAAAGAAGGTGCAGAAGGCTTTTGGCAATGTTGATTGGAACAAACTATTTAAAGTTCTGAAGGAAGCAGGAGTAAAATATAGGGAACGTAAGGTTATTTACAACTTGTACAAAAACCAGACAGCGGTTGTCAGAGTTGAAGGGCATGAAAGGGATGCAGTGGTTGGAAAGGGAGTAAGACAGGGTTGTAGCCTTTCCCCAATGTTGTTCAATTTGTACATTGAGCAAGCTATAAAGGAAAGCAAGGAGAAATTTGGAGAAGGAATTAAAGTTCAGGGTGAAGAATTGAAAACATTGCGTTTTGCTGATGACATAGTAATTCTATCAGAGACAGCAAAGGACCTGGAAGAGCAGTTGAACGGAATGGACAGTGTGCTGAAAGATGCATATAAGATGAAGATTAACAAGAGCAAAACTAGGGTAATGGAGTGCAGTATAAGAAAATCAGGTGATGCTGAAGGAATTACATTAGGTAACGAAACAATAAAGGAGGTAGAGGAATTTTGTTACTTGGGCAGTAAAATAACAAATGATGGTCGCAGTACAGAGGATATAAAATTCAGAATGGCAATGAGTAGAAAAGAGTTTTTGAAAAAGAGAAATTTGTTAACATCGATAATTGATTTAAGCCTAAGGAAGTCCTTTCTGAAGGCATTTGTATGGAGTGTTGCCTTGTATGGTAGTGAAACATGGACGATAAACAGTGCGGACAGGAAGAGGATTGAGGCTTTTGAAATGTGGTGTTACAGAAGAATGCTGAAGATTAGGTGGGTGGATCGCGTAACTAATGAGGAGGTACTGAATATAATTGGGGAGAAAAGAAATTTCTGGCATACCTTGACAAAGAAGGGATAGATTGGTAGGACACATTCTTAGACATCAAGGAATTGTGAATTTAGCGTTGGAGGGAATTGTGTGGAGTAAAAAACGCAGAGGAAGACCAAGAGATGGATATAATAAGCAGATTCAGACAGACTTAGGTTGCCGTTCTTATGTGGAGATGAAGAGGCTTGCTCAGGATAGGGTATTGTGGAGAGCTGCATCAAACCAGTCTCCGGACTGAAGACCACAACAACAACAACAATGTATTTTACTCAGATATTGGTTACAATTGAAATTTGTGTGATACAGTATGATAGTTTGCTGTCTTAACTCTGTACTTGAGGTTTACACGGCTTTTACTTAGAGCGAGGCACTATGGGCTTACCATAATAATAAAAAAGTCAATCTCGTTGCCCTCTTACGTGTTGTGTGATCACCACGGACGGCCAGTACACTTGCACACCTGCGTGCCATGCACAGTATTAGGTTATTAATCAGCTCTTGGGGGATTTTTGTCCATTCTTCCATTCGTGCAATAACCAACTGTAAAATTGTTGTGGGAGGTTCTGGTCTTGCTGCAGTGCGTCTGCCAAGTGCATCCCAGACGTGCTCAATCGAGTTTCAGTCCGGTAAACATTCGTTGAATTTCTTTAGCTTCATGCATGTTGTTCACCAGTGCTGCTCTGTGGGGAGGAGCGTTATCGTCTACCTGAAGAACTCCAGTTCCTATGGCACCAGCATATAGCACAACAATAGGTCGGAAGAAATCATCTCCATACACTTCAGCAGTTGAAGCGCCATTCTGAACGACATAGACGTTCTTAACTCTGCTAATACTGACTACTGCCCACACCATTCGTCCACCACCACGATATGGTGATGTTTCCTGCACATAAGCACGATTGTTCCACGTTCTCTCAAGATGAGGGAACGACGAAACGGCCGCGGTGGCCGAGGGACTGAGGCGCTCCAGTCACGGTCTGCACGGCCACTACGGTCGGGGGTTCGAATCCCCCCTCGGGCATGGATATTTGTGCCGTCCTTAGGATTAGCTAGTTCATAAGTTTAGGGACGGATGACCCCGTAGTTAAGTCCCATAAGCTATACAAAGATTTGAACATTTTGGAACGACGATTTTCCGTCTGAACACAAAATCTTACCTATGAACAAAACCCGGCGCCATATAACCCCTCAAAGCCTGATATTCCTCCGCCCATTTTCTGCGGGCTAAAAGGTGTCGTGGTTTTAATGAGGGGGGGGGGGCACGCCATAGGCCTCCGTGCGTAAAGTCACATTTCAGAAGGCGATTAGGCGATTTCGGACGGTTTGTGTGGACATTGGGCGTACTGTGCGTTGCAGCAGATTTGTATTTTCAGCCTACTGCCTCGATAGGCTATTAATCGGAGATAATGGTCATCTCTTGCTGATGTTACCCTTGATCGACCTCGGCGTTGCCTTCTTTTAACAGTTCCTGTTGTCTGAAATCGTGTCCAGGTACTAGAAATTCCACTTTTCGACACTCCAATAGCTGCCACCACCTCTGTCTGTGTCTGTTCCGCTTCCAACCTTGCTATGGCTCTCCATGCCACAGCTTCGGTAAGTCACGTTGTTGTTACAATGCACTACCTGCTCGCTACGCTATCTGAGGCGAACTGCTCGTGTAATTCGTTTTGTAAACACGAATCTACACCAACCCCCTCCGCAGCAGCTTTCTGTTATTACCATTATCTCGGTTCCCGTAATGTTGTTGTCTCCACTATGTAGGACTACAGAAAGACGTCGCACTATTTTAGTTCATTCTGCCGATGACAGTACTTGAGAACCTAGATATCTCGACTGATTCCCTAATTGGTTTCACCGGTGTACTTTCTGCGTGTCAAGTGTACGTGCCTGTCCGGATAGTAATTAAAAGTGCATCTACCTTTGACTATTGAGGTGAAATTATTACCTTCAGAAAGCTGAAAGGTGGAAAGAGTACATAGAGCAGCTCTACAAAGGAAATGAACTTAGAGACAATGTTGTAGGAAGGGAAGAGGAAGTAGATCAGGGTGAAATAGGAGATACTATACTGAGAGATGAATTTGACAGAGCCCTGAAAGACCTAGGTCGGAACAAGGCCACAGGAGTAGATGACATTCCCTCAGAGCTACTGAAGTCTCTGGGAGAACCAGCCATGACAAAACTGTTTCACCTGGTATGTAAGATGTATGAGACAGGCGAAGTACCCTCAGACTTTAAGAAAAATGTTATAATCCCCATTCCAAAGAAAGCAGGCGCAGACAGTTGTGAAAATTACAGAACCATCTGTTTGATAAGTCATGGTTGCAAAATTTTAATAAATTATCTACAGGAGAATGGAAAAGCTGGTGGAAGGTGACCTCGGGAAAGATCAGTCTGGGTTCAGGAGGAACGTAGGAACCCGGGAGGCAATACTCACTTTACGTCTTATCTTAGAAGATAGATTAAGGAAAGGCAAACCTACATTTTTAGCTTCTGAAGATTTGAAGAAAGCGTTTGAAAATGTTGACTGGAATATACTCTTACAAATTCTGAAGTCAGCAGGGGTAAAATACAGGGAAAGGAGAATTATTTACAACTTGTACAAAAGCCAGACCGCAGTTATTAGACTCGAAGGGCATGAAAGGGAAGCATTAGTTGGGAAGGGAGTAAGACAGGGTTGTAGCCTTTCTCCGATGTTATTCAATTTGTACATCGAGCAGACGGTGAAGGAAAGCAAGGAAAAATTTTGAATAGGGATTGAAGTTCAGGGGGAAGAAACAAAAACATTGCGTTTTGCCGATGACATTGTAATTCTGTCAGAGACAGCAAAGAACCTGGAAGAGCAGTTGAATGGAATGGACAGTGTGTTGAAGAGAGTGTATAAATGAACATTAACAAGACCAAAACAAAAATAATGGAATGCGGTCTTAGAAAAACAGGCGATGCTGAAGGAATTAGATTAGGTAACAAAACAATGAAGGTGGTAGATGAGTTTTGTTACTTTGGTAGTAAAATAACATGCGATGGTCGCAGTACAACGGATATAAAATGCAGAATGGCAATGGGAAGAAAAGCATTTTTGAAAAAGAGAAATTTGCTAACATCGAATATTAATTTAAGGATAAAGAAGTCTTTTCTGAAGGCATTTCTGTGGAGTGTTGCCTTGTACGGGAGTGAAACATGGACGATAAGCAGTGCGGACAGGAAGAGAATAGAGGCTTTTGAAATGTGGTGCTACAGAAGAATTCTGAAGATTAGGTGGGTATATCGCATAAATAATGAAGAGGTACTGAACAGAATTGTCGAGGAAAGGAATTTTTGGGATACCCTGACTAAAAAAAGGGATAGCTTAGTGGGACACATTCTTAGACATCGAGGAATCGTAAATTTAACATTGGAGGGAAGTATGAGGGGTAAAAATCGCAGAGGGAGACCAAGAGACGAGTACAGTAAGCAGATTCAAGTGGATGTAGGTCGCCGTTCTTATGAAGAGATGAAAAGGCTTGCTCAGGATAGAGTAGGGTGGAGAGCTGCATCAAACCAGTCTCCGGACTGAAGACCATAACAACAACAACAGCAGCAGCAGATAGTAGCTGATAAATTTTATATATACTTCCGCTCGGTGGTCGATGAATAGTTGTCCGTTTACGATCGTAGCTCCACGAAGGTGCACATATGTCGTGTTTTCACCTGGAAAGTTTATCTGTGCCCTGTAAAGTAGTAAAAATTATAGCAGCGAACATGTATGTGGGCGACTAGAAGCAGCACCCCCTAAAGAAGAAAGCCTGCGCACGCGTCACAACATGGCGGCGGTGAGAGGCTTAGAGTCCTGTGAAAGATTGTAAAAATTAGCAGTGCACGCTGTTTATAGTGCATTCTTTCATTCAGGAGTGTATTTATTACGTAAATTTGTGTTGTGTACGGTGTGATCGCTACGCTGGATGATTTGTCTGTGTGTGAACAACGTGTGATCTCTTTTTTACTGACAAAATTCCGTTTCGCTGTTTTGTGCCAAAATGTAGAGGAAATTGCGACTGTGGCCCAAACATTACCGTCTTTAAACGTCCGGAGAAGAATAAGCTAATGGGTGTGGTTACGTAAATAAAATGAATCGCAATATCCAACGGTAAACAGTCAAGACTTAAAACTCTTTTATCAGATTAAACGAAAACTTCTCACTAATTTGAAGAAGGAGCCAAGTTATCCTGGGAATTCTTGATAACCATTCCTTCTTCTCCGGACGTTTAAAGACGGTGACTTTTGGGCCACAGTCGTAATTTCCTCTACATTTCGACACAGAACAGCGAAACGGCATTTTGTCAGTAAAACAGATCGCACGTTGTTCTCACACACACAAATCGTCCAGCGTAGCGGTCACACCGTACACAACAACAATTTACGTAATAAATACACTCCTGAACGAAAGAATGCACTATAAACAGCGTGCACTGCTAATTTTTACAATCTTTCAGAGGACTCTAAGCCTCTCACCGCCGCCATGTTGTGACGTCGTGCGCAGGCTTTCTTCTATAGGGGGTGCTGCTAGAAGCTGCTTCTGCCCTGACGGCACAGTGTCATTGTAGGCGCAGAGGGAGACGCTTGCCCGGACGGTGGCACCTGCCGGCGCGTGCGCCACTGCCCGCCGGCGCTAGAAGCCATCCGACGGGATCGGCCGCTGCCGCGCCGCTGCGGCTTCTTCGGCCTGGAGGAGGTCGTCTGCTGCGCCGCTGACGTCACGGGCCGAGACGGCGACGCCGACGCCGTCGCCCTCCCTGGCTACGACAAGGGCCGCGACATGGACGTCGACGGCAACGACATCACGCCAGGCGACGCTGCGGGCAACCGGCCCAGCGCAGCAGGTAAACTCTCTTCTATGGTTTCTTGTAGCCATATACCTCTGCAGATTTTAAAATTAATTGTAATTCGTCCTATTGTCTTCATCTGACTGCAATTAGGAACAGACGTTCTTTTTATTTCAAAGTATCCACTGCGATTGTTGTTCTCTTCCTCCCATCCCACTGCTACTAGGTGCAATCAAATTAAGCCCGCCTCTGACGATGCTTGATTTGCTACTGGATTGGACGCAGAGAGTTGCGATGGCAGCAGTGATGGCTGCTGACAAGGAAAATGGCGTCACTTCTGGCACTAGAGCTCCTAAACACCCAGGCTGAATCGTCCGCGCCGGCCGCGGTGGCCGAGGGGACTGAGGCGCTCCAGTCACTGTCTTCACGGCCACTACGGTCGGGGGTTCGAATCCCCCCTCGGGCATGGATATTTGTGCCGTCCTAGTTCGTAAGTAGTTCATAAGTAGTTTGTAAGCTTAGGGACTGATGACCCCGTAGTTAAGTCCCTACAAACATTTGAACATTTTTTTGAATCGTCTGCCATGTTTTCCCCAACATGGTTGGAATCGCGCTGCACTAACAGCGTAGAGGCGCATGCCCTGCCAACTTTCACAAACGATTTCTCAAAAACTAATTGATAGAAATATTTAATTTTTCCGCTACTTAAATCTTTATATGTCAGCATAATGACGAAATTCGTTAATAGTCATAGTTAATAAGACATTGGCTTAGAAATAAGAGACTGCGCTACATTAGGAAAAGTTGCAGTAAAAAATAGAGGCTGCTATGATATTCCCTTTGGTGCTTGTCGCACCATATGTTGCTGCGGATGAAACTTTCCTAATGGATTGAATTTTATTTTCGACGTAGGAGGAGATCTTTACCTTTCACTCTTGCCGCTAAACTTTATTTTATTTAGCGCACTCATTTCCGATGGTGATAAGGCCAGAATAATCATTACGTATCACACACACGGTTAGAGGTATCAAAATATTTTAACAAATGATAACATGCAGAGAGGGGAGAATTTTGCCACATGGTTACTACGCAAAACTTCATTAACTGTCGCGTTATTCAAGGAAATACATAGTAGTACCATGACAAAGAGTAAAGTTAGTGATTTATTATTCGATAAATTGTGTCTCAGAGCTACTGCTCAGTTTTGAAAACCTAACTGGAGTTACACTTCCTTCAGTTTAAAGCCTGGCACAAACAGAACGGAAGTTACTAGATCTAATGATGATTTTATGTGAGACTACTTGAAAAGGACTGATAGCAAGGATCTCTTCATTAGCTAACGAACTGCTTGTTCCCATTTCCTCACATAATGAAGCACTCTGTACTGAGATATTTAGAATGTCTTTTTCATATAACTGAAAAAATTGAAATTGCATATTACATAGAGAGACAGCACTTTTGTAGTGTGCAACTATTAAATTTAATGTGTTAAAAGAAGTCAGTACCAGTATCTTCAAGTATGGATGTTATGCAATAACAACATGTGCCTAATTATGAGGAGCTCTAAAACGGAAGACGTGTTACTAATGGACGGGCGGGCGGATCCCAGTGCGTCATATTTAACTGACGTTATCTCAAGTTATACATTTCTCACAGAGTTTCTGTTTGGAGAGGATGAAAATTTGATGTATTTTGCACATTTCATACGCTTAATCTGTTCATCTAACTTCAACAGAAAAAAAGTTCCTCGCATGTCAAAAATTCCGTAAGTCGTCAGAAAGTGCATGTTGGTAAACTATCAGTATATGCTGTTTATAAATTATTGCCATAAATAAAACTAAAAAGAAAATGTAGTGTAGTTCTTATCGAAAACATTGATGAAAATTCCACGTTCATACAGTGAGCACTTTGCGAGTGTGAGCGAGTTGAATGAAACGCGAGATAACGCGTGAGCTCGTCCGGAACGTGGCAACTCCTACAGCTTGGGGAAAAATTGGCGGATAGTTCAGCTCGGGTTTATAGGAGCCTTAGCTGGCACCGCTGCGGGCTTGCGCGCTGAAATTCAGAGATATAGCATGTTCTATTTTCCGGCTTGTTGTGGGTTTTGGATTTTAACGTTAGCGAATGAGGAAGACGCATTTCGTCACGTGAACGTGTGTTTTCCAAGCTTGCCGCTAGAGTCTACTGATGCTACTTTGTTTGTGTGCTCCAAGCGTCGTGCTGACAACTTTTGTGTTGGTAGCAGCCTATTATCAGACAGGAAACGTGTTATAAGATAAAAAGTTTAATGTAGAACTTTTTATACAACATGTCAAAATTAAAAAGGTATCTTGACATAATGTATAAAGACATTCGTTTCCAAATTCATAATTATTAACAAATCCTTTTCTTCAAGCGAATTTAATTATTGTGGTGACTTGCGCAAGTTCGTCAAATAATATCGTCAAAACATTTTGCACGTTATCATGGCGAGATAATCAGAAACGGCTCTACACTCTACGGTTAGCGTTCTTACGTCGTTTTCTCCGTCTTATTTCTTCGATAAATAAAAACACGCTGATTTTTTGCCCACTTCGCTTTTGCTACCTCCACTATTACAGCGTCCATGTCGACACTGTCGATCCCGCTCGCCTTCTACCGATCTTGGTGAACGAAGCATCGTGTCCAGCCAGCCTCGCACAAAAGCCATCGCATTTCCCACCGCAACACCACGCTTGACAGCGCACTGGGAAACCAAACACGGATTCCAGCAGCAAATAAAGCGTCGTCTGAGGCGGGCTTTATAACACCTCCTAATTTTTTTCACGCAAACTGTGAAACTTCTAACATTTCTCGTCGTAATCTCCCTCCAGATGTAAACATTCTTCAGAATGGCGACGCCAGGCTACCACGGCCGTTGCTCTGACCATTGGAATATCACCGATGTAATTGTTGATGGCGCTTCGTTTCAAAGCCTAAAAAAGGCATATCTGTCTCGTCCATTCTCAGAGCCTTCAACATGAGTCAACAATACGCTGACATCACACCCTTGCAGCACTGTGGTCAACCGTCAGCATAGACGGCACCCACTTAGAGGACACTTCTGACATTTTAAGCTCCTGATACAAGATTGTGTGTGCAGATAACATTGAAATGCGAAATTTGAAAGGGATAATTTCCACAGTCCTTCAGCGATTTTTTTTCTCTTCTCTGGTCGCACACACGAACGCTCAATGCACAAACTCACGACACAAGTCTCACTCAACTAGCAATGAATTTCAGTTGGTGGAACATCACGAAAATAGATGAAACGAACGTTTACACGCTCTTCTTGTACTGAGAAAGTCGCCATTTAAAGTATCAGTAACAGAACTCTCTCCGCTCCCCCCAGAGTTCTATGTGCCGTACTGTGCTGCCATCTCTGTATCACCATTTACAATGGACGTGCAAACCACATGTTTCTATTAGTAGCCAGTCCTCAGAAAAAAATAGGTGATATAACTTGAATGCACCTCGTATTTCTTGACTTGTTCCCTAAGGCTGGTGTCGATTTGCGATGTAAGTTTCTGATTGCTGTAAACTCACAAACTTCCGCACGATTGTAGATGCATTGCTGTCTTGTTATGGGCGTAGTTCCACAAACGTTCACCTCCGATTTGTGTATCTCCCTAGCTTGCTTTGATGTTACTATGATGCAGTTTTGCTGCACCAAGTAAAACAGTAAAGCTAGTACTACTTCTATGGAAACACATTTTGTCACAACCTGCCTTTCCCAGGCTAGAGAGGCCGGCCGCGGTGGCCGAGCGATCTGCGGCGTACCACTCACGGTCTGCACGGCCGCTGCGGTCGGGGGTTCGAATACCTCTTCGGGCATGGATGTTTATGCCGACTTTAGTATAAGCTAGTTCATAAGTAGTTTATTGGTTTAGGGACTGATGACTCCATATTTAACTCCCATAAACTCATATATATATATATATATATATATATATATATATATGCTAGAGATTCCATTTACTGAATGAGTTTGCGGGTATCAAAACATGGTCGTATTCTCATGTGGCATAAATTTCAAATTGCCGTGAAAACTTTTTCCACATTTTTTCTTTCTTTCAGTTTCTGCTTTTACACTTCATCTCACTTTACAGTCGGTACAGTGTGTTAAAAAAACGAGATAAAGTGCAAACACACCAATGCTAAGTTAGAAATACTGCGATAAATTGCAGAACGTAGACACCTGCATTGCAAATCCACATCAACCTCAACTAACAAGGCAAAAAAGGCAGTAGGGTGTTAAGAAGAGACAATAACATCAAACAAAGAGGGTGAATTAAAAAGAAGAAGAGAATCCCGTCTTACCGAGTTGCTTTAATTGCAGTCGCCTTAAAAAAGCGCGATTATAATATCTCTTTTCTGGATACACTGAATCTCACAAACTGGCTTTTTCCAACCCACAGTTTTCGTTTACTGAATGACTCGAAAAATGGCCGTATTGACTTGAAAACTGAATAGATTTTACACCACTATGGGTCCGCAGGCCTCATTATGGGACATAAATTTAAAAGTTTCGTCTGCACATTACCGTGAAAAGCGGGAAATTACTGTTGCACAAAGATTCCATTTATACCCACTGAGGTACTGGAACTAAAAAGAAGTTCACGCGAAATAAATTATATAGAAGAGAAACAAACCTCATCAAAACAAGACAGCATACTACAATGAAACATATTGTATTGGAACTCGTCCAAAATTTAAATAAGTAAATGTGACCTTAAGGCGTGTAGCTACACAGATGGAGCTTGCAGCGGAGCGGACGGCTGCTAGCTTTACGAATACAAAAGACGATATTGGAAGGGACACTAATAGGGGGAATGACAATGGTAGGGGCAGTTGAATCGCCCTGTTATCAGTTGAATAACATCTCATATCTGTCAATAAGATTCCGGTTACTGTGTGACCGCATTGGCCATGTTTAAAATTGCCCAGTATTTCGGTCACTATTTCATGTGACGTTCCTCGGGGTATTTTTCTCTCTGTAAATTTAAATATTGACAATGCGCTGAAAAATCAGAGATAATTTTTTTCTGGATGACAACAGCCGCTGAAGTTTATGCGTACATTTTTTGTCTCTTCTGTTTCCGGTTTAAGTTATACTGAAGAAATCTGAGGGAAAGGAAAATAAGCACATTTGTTCTGTAGAATTCTGGTGCAAACATTGGTGCATCTATGGCAGCACTCCATCCTCGTTCAAGAACTATAAACTAAGTTTTGTAATCTATCAGTGTCATACAGATGAGCTGTATGTTACCAAGTGAAGTTATTTTTCAAAGCGCAACTTCAGAGTTCATGAATCTTCTACCCACAAAATGAATCGAAAAAAAATTATTACGGATGTATCATTATGTTTCAAAGGGTTTAAGTTTGAAGCTAGGACAAGAAGCATTCTCCAAAAGTGTCCGTTTGTCCTGCGACATATCGTGCCCTTCGCAGCTGAACAGCAATGGCTATCTATGTCATCCAAAGGTCTCGAGAAGCAATATTTGTCTCTCCAGTTTGCTACTGGCAAACATAACGTTTAGCGCTCTTCTAGGACCTTACATAATCATCCTGAAGGGAGGCCTTATGACTAATAAAAGATATGTCCATCGTTATTTATTTACAGATAAGTCGAAATATTAGTTTTCGACAAAAATGCTGGTCTTCATCTTTCTCTAGCAACATTTTAAATGCAATGTATATACAGCGAATAAGTGATATCGATTTGTGCAGTCAAAATCAAGTGTAACAACGTAAAGAGTGTCATAATTTAACCTGTAAAACGTACTATAAAATATATAGCACTATTTAATTACATTTCTGCACAACAGTTACATGTAAGATACGTAACAGATGGACATGCTATAAAAGTGATGAAATCGGTGATTACCTTCAATGTTATGTCATCCACATAAGAACGTACTTACTCTTCATGTAGATATTAACGCTGGTATGATTTTTTCTGATTGATTGAGAACAAACCATGAAACACAAATTCGTATCTCAAAAAGTAAAATAACACCCATTCAAACTATCTTTGTCACTGAAAAGCGGAGCTCTCCCGACAGTATTCTGTCTTAATGAATAAATTTTCTTTTCGTAGCTTTCGTCACTTTCTGAATAAGAAGAATGCAACCTACAGAGTACCAGGTGCTCAATACACAAGGCGCAGCTAGTACATTTAAACAAAAATTATACCGGTATGAGCAATCATTCGCACGAAAGTACGTTTTATGTATGTGAAATCAACAACCATTCAAGGTGATGGAGTACCTTGAAACTGCGTTTAAGGTGGATATCTGAAACTAGTACAGAACACTTTGGGTACGAAACAGCTTGATCTTAACACTCGATACTATTACTATAGTCAACACAGTCGCCTTGAGATGGTCAGAAACTGTATCGCGTTTTTTTATTCATTAAAATTCTGTACTGTGTTCGATGTTATGTGCCTTCAGCTTCATATTATATACTATTATAATCGAGAAAACTTATTGGAAGGCTTCATGTCTTACACGAAAACATTCTTGATAGTTCATAGTATTGAAATTTTAGAATCTGTTGGGTAGTACACTGAATGTTAACTGACACAAAAGTGATATACATTTATATTTGCTCTTGCGTTGCGACTCAAATATAAAGAGACGAACACTCCGAACGAAACCAGGTTGTAGGGTATACATAATTTATCCATCATTTATCCTAGATTTGCTGCCACTGTATCAATCTAAATATGAACGGTAACCGAGGGACAGTTGTCCAATAACAAAGTAGCGTGCTACGTAATATACTGCAGCCTTGCACGAGTGAGTGTGCACTGAGGTTTGTGTTTCCTTCGTTTTCAGCCTGTGTTGACTACATGAAACGGCGGAGCGAACTAAAGGAGTACATCTTGGGCGGGAACATGGCTGCTAATCAAGAGTTCCCGCACATGGTAAGTCCAAAAACATTTTAAGTCATTTACATACGTAACTTTCTTATGTCAGTACAGGTGTTAAACAGAGGGTTTTAAAAGCGGTAACTGATGACTGCAAGTGGGAAAATATATCTATATCTACCTCCATGACCATAATAGATGGGACTGATGACCTAGCTGTTTAGTCCCCTAAAAACAACAAACAACAAACCTTAACAGATGTTCGTGGAACATAACAAAGGAGAGGACTATTCAAAAAGAATGAACAGATTTCAAACATTTATTGCCTCCAAACTGCTAAAGATAGAAATACTGCAAGTTTCTGGTAAGAAAAATAGTCAAATTTTTACGTACTCAATAAGAGCATCATGTGTTACATTATAAATTACGAAACGGTGGCTTCTTTCTTGCCACACACTGAGCAGCTGATCTCTCGTTATCGAATTCATAGCTTCAACAATTCAATGTCGCAGACTCAGGTACAGCCATAGGGGGATAAAAACTCGGTCTTGTACGTAACCTCACAGGAAAAAGTTACAACCTCTGCCGCGTTGAAGTAGCCGCGCGGTTGCTCGTCGTCGGATGTTCGACTCCTCCCTGGGCCATGGGCGTGTGTGTTGTCTTTAGGTTAGTTTACCTTCTTTTAAGTAGTTTTTAAGCTATGGATTGATGACCACGCAATTTGGTCCGAAAGATTTACAAACAAACATTACAACGTATGAGGTCCGAGGGCCTAGGAGGCAAGCGCCGATGAAGCTGATTCTCTACATACATCTGATGTTACGTGAAGGCAAACATTCCAGGACGTTGAATTGGACGGGCCCGTGAACGCAACATCTATTTTAAATTTCAATGTAATCATATTTTAACAGTGAACAACGTACAGATTTTATCAGTCATTTGCTTTATGCAGTGTATTGTTACAGTTGGAATTAGGCCTATGGTGTGAAAATGGACGAACAAGTCTGAAACTAATTACCAACTTCAAATAGTGCAACTGTGACGAAAAAAGAAAAATAAATGGTTTTCATTACACATCCAGTTGCTGATCCTGCCCCATCTTCACGATGAATTTTCATAAAAGAAAGTAGGTTATAATACTCTTTTTCAGCCGGAGCTTAAGTATTTCTCCTAAGTGTGAGATCCGTACCATGGATACTTGATATAAGATGTAGAGAGATCCAACGCAGAGCTGTACGATTCTTCGGGGGATCATTTAGTAAACGCAAAAGTGTCACAGGGATGATTAGGAAACTCCATTCGCAGACGCTGTGAAAAAGACGTTCTTTATCATGATACAGGCTTCTGTCGAAGTTCAGAGAGCATACGTTTCACGAAGAGTCAAGGAATACAATTCTTTCTACTACGCGAATCTCGCGAAACGATCACAATGATAAAATTAGAGATTGCGGCCCACACAGAGGCTTAGCGCCAATAGTTTCTGTTGTTGGTGGTGGTTTTTGGAAGGGACTAAACAGCGACGGTTATCAGTCCCTTATTCCAGTCTTAGAGATAAAACATTAAACGTTCCTAAGTAAATGCGTTAACAAGTCAAAGTTTAAAAATCACAGGTAAATATGAAGAAAGGATATAAGTAAAAACGAAGAAGGAATAAAAGGGCTGAAAGAGTACAAGAGTGTTTTTGCTGGGTGATCACAGAAATATAAGGAACACATCCAGCCACTCTGGAACACATTAAAAACACCTACCTAAAAGACTTAGGCAGGTGGTGGGCCGGCCGCGGTGGCCGAGGGGACTGAGGTGCTCCAGTCACGGTCTGCACGGCCACTGCGGTCGGAGGTTCGAATTCCCCCTCGAATTCCCCCTCTTAGCTAGTTCATAAGTAGTTTGTAAGTTTAGGAACTGATAACCCCGTAGTTAAGTCCCATAAGCTTAACAAACATTTGAACATTTGAGCAGGTGCAGCACAGAGCAATGACAGACACACACAAACTTTAAATGGATTTGTAAAATCCACACTCACGCATAAAATTTAAAACAGAATCAACCATGGGGGCATTGTCGGCTAAAGCAAGCTGCAAAGCGTCAGGGATATTTAAATTTCGCCACTTTGCGGCTAAATTTCGGCATTCAAGTGAGATGTGGGCAGCTGCCAAAGGCACACCTCATCGCGGTCCTCGCGGCGCAAAAAGGTGACCATGCATGAGCCAAGTATGGCCTATACGGAGCCGGCAAAGGACAACCGACTACCTGCGAGAAGCCCTCAGGGAGGGCGGATCATACGCGAATGAAATAGGAGGAAAAGGTGACAGAGGTACACAAAGTATCCTCCGCCATATAGCGTGGGGTTGCTTGCGCAGTATGGGTGCAGTATGGATATCATTTTCATAAAACATTATTTGTCCACACAAACGCAAAACGTGATGGACGCGACATCGTTGTATTTTGCCTGAGCATTAGACTTGTGTAAGAGAGAGCAGGACCTCCCGCCCAGACCTCCTCATCGCCAGTGTATAGCAGCACAGAGTAACATATCCAGAGGAGCAGCCCCCCCTAAACCACTGTCCTATGCTCCCCTCGTAGTTCTGTAAGATGCTAGGTGGTGTCAGACGGATCGCTGGCTTAGAGTGCCTCTCGCACGTCAGAGGGCAGCGTGGAGGGGAGACTGTGGGGAGAGCTTGTGCCGCCTGCCACGAGGCAACGGCTGTGTCCAGCTTGTTGGCGTTTGAGGGGAGGTGGTGGTGGGGAGAGCTGCTACCTGCCACCTGCTCTGGCCAGTTTAAAGAGCTGCTTCTGACCGCAGCGCCATCATGGGACATCTTACGGAACTGCTGGAAACCCTCCCTCCCCGCACCCCTGAGCGTAGGACCGGGCCCTTACGGAGTTTTCCCGTCTGTGGTAGCAGGCTGTGAGACACAAGCGTTTTTAATTGCGTTGCAGGCGGCCCTGGGCTACAATGTCCCCAACACGGAGGGCGTCAGCTGGCTGTGCGGGGGCACCCTCATCAGCGACCAGTTCGTCCTCACCGCCGCCCACTGCTGCGCCAGCAGGGTCACGTGAGTATCTTATCTCCCCAGAACACAGTGTCTTCTACAGAGCTGCCAATCTCCACCTCTGAAACGATTTCCCAGAACATGTACTTTTATATAGTCTTGTACAACAAATTTCCAAACAAGCAGGGACACTTTCATTCTTCACACCATCCCTGAAGAAGTTTTCCACTGAAAATAATTTTCATGTAGCTCCGAAGTGACCAACTAGGGTCACGAAACAGCTTCAGTTTCTCTTCTTTCTTTGTTGTTTCCTATTCTTCCAGTACGCCATCATCTTCTCTCCGAACTGCTTTCCTTTCTGCTGTCCGTGTTGTTCCTGTTTCTTATTTTTCTGCTTTTTAAGCCTTCTACACTAAGTATTTTATTCTTATATGTGTTTCTGTCTGCTATTTATGATTCCTCGAAGTTGTTTCTTTTCAGTTCTTTTCTTACTTCCGTCAGCCAAGCCATTGTTGATTTCCTTTTCTTGAAATAAAGAAAAATTTCATTAGTCAGCCTGTTGTCATTCATTTGGTAGATACGCCCAAAGAAGATTAATCTTCGTTTTGCCATTACTTCTGACATTTTCTCTATATTTTCATAAATCTTTTTGCTTCTCCTTTTTCAACCATCTGCAGTTTGTATCGCACCCATTATTGTTCTAATAACACATCTTTCACAAACAACTATTCTGTCCAGCTTATAGTTCATAGTTAAGCTTTTACTTGCACATAAACATTACGGTCTTACTAAAGTGGTAATGTCTTAGTTTTCTTTTTCTTGATATGCATTTCTTATCGTAGATTATTTTGCCAAGCCATATGCTCTTTCTATTTTACTAACTCGTCATATATTGAAAATTTTTCTAGTCCATTCTGTTCTGTAACTTCTCCAACACACTTAAATTAAATAATGCTCCATTTTACGTAGTTGGTTTCTATGTATTTTGGTGCAGCTTTTATGTTTGTCATGAATTTTGTTTTTCAGGTTAAATCTTGAGACAAGTTCTATTTGCTATGTTAGAAGGTTCGTGTTTAATGAATGGGGAAGATACTGCTTCAGAGGACGATAAATGAATAATTGAATAATTGAAAATTGGCCTGTTCAGCGTCTGAAGTGACGAGAGCGTATCTGCTATCGGACTGCGTTAGGAATTGTACATTTTATTAAGTACTGAATACGAAGAGAGTTTATTGAGCATTGAGCCTTTCCTGTTAATGATCCATTCTTAAAATGATAAAAACAATACACTTGCATTCAGTGAGAGACATGAAAGGTTGGCTGAAATGAAATAGTTCATACACTCTAAATATTTACTATCGTAAGATGCTGAACAGGGAGTACATATATACTGAACAAAATGGAGGATGTTTGAAGTTCAGCGAAAGACAAAGCTAGGAATCTGGGGAATACCGAATAATTCTATTTCTTTTAATGCCGACACAAACAAAACACGTTAGTGAGTTAGCAAGTTCTACAAACCTGTGTCAATTGCTACCATTACAAATTGCTGGTGTCGTACGCTCTGTGAACAACAGATAATGATTTTGTACTTGAACTGCTGCAGTACATTACCAGTAAGAGGTCGACAGATGAGAAGATGCGTCATGCTGGTGCTGAAGATGAGGAAGACGCGAGAAAAGAAACAATACCGGTGCAGATCCAGAAAGGACGCTGCTGTACTGAGTTTAAATAGAGTCGCGGTGGAGCTTGTCAAGTTATGGCCTCACAATTCTGTCGTACAACACTGGACCAGTTGGTGCACCTAAACAGTTAGGCTCCTAGGATACAACGAATGTACCAGAGCAGGCATGACGACAATGGATTCATTCGTCAAATCAAACAGAGCAGCTGGTCGCCGTTACAGTTCCAAGACTCAAGACAGGCACGTCCAAATCTCCGAACATTACACAAAGCTAGCACCAGCCGAATAGACACACCTGGCTTTGCTCTTGCACAATTAAAGAAAATTTCCTAAGACTTCCACACTAGTGGAGCCCTCGTAGACACATCTGCAAGCTGCCACGTCCCATGAGAATCTCCTCCTAGCACTCTTCTGTGAAGAAGCTCCCTCTCTTGCCAAAATGTCAGCCCCCACGTCTGACCAAATTGCAGCGGCCAATAAGATGCTTAGACATTGTCCCGAACAGACCTCACGCAACGGTACATGCGTCTGGCGAATCATACGCCTTCTTACCATCCTCGCGCGGTAGAAACGGTCTGACACCAGAAATTTTGTTTCACGCAGGAAACTGAGCCTGCATCATCTAAAAATGTAACTAACGTGTCCCTGTTTTTCATATGGAACTGTGGCGCTCATAATAGCTTTCTCAGAAGACACAGAGCTAAAGGGAAACACTTTTGGGTGGCCCTTACTGTCGGTCCGTCGAATTCCGAAGGGGCCCCGTAGTGGTGAAATTTCTGAAAAAAGTGCAAAATATTCTTGAAATGTTGACAAGAGTTTTATCGTAATCCAAGAAAAATACAAGTTTCTGGCCTTTATTTTCACGGCAGAGTGCATAATAAATTTATATCACGCCGGAAGTCTAGCAGGTAAAATAGATGTTGATATAGTTCCAAATGGATGTTTACGACTACCATGTGGCGACCAAGTTAGCACATTTCGTAATTTTCGGCGTTAAAGATATAGCACCTGGTAATATACAGCACTGTATACAGGGAGTTCCCATAAGGCGAAACCGTTTGAGGTAGGCCACCTGGCGTTGCAGAAGCGGCTTCTTCTTGTTTGTTAAGCTTAAGGGACTTAACTGTGGGGTCATCAGTTCCTTAACCTACAAACTACTTATGAACTACCTTCAACTAAAGACGACTCAAACATCCATGCCCGAGGGGGGGATTCGAACCCCCGACCGTAGCGGCCGTGCAGATTGTGGCTGGCGCGCCGCAGACCGCTCGGCCACTGCGACCGGCTAACGTGACTTACCCGAAGCTATCGACGGAGAGCCATACGAAGATTGTAAGCGGGACAGACACAGAGGGAGGTGACTGCAGCTATTGGATTTCCCAAAAGTGTAATTTCTAGGAACTGAAGCAATTTTTTGACAATAGGAACCGTTAAAAGAAGGCAAGGCCAAGGTAGTCTACGGACCGTTATCTCCGGTTAACAGCCCGTCGAGACAGCTCAGCTGCAAGCCCCCTCCAAGTAGCAACAGGAAGCGCAATTCAACTCAATCAGTCAGAAATAACCTTTGGGAATGTGGCCCCTACATTCAGAGGCCTATGGTGTGTGTCCCATTAAAAACACGATACGTCAGGATTGGAATCGTCACGAATGACACCGTGTTCCGTTCACAGATGATTCAAGATTTTGTGTTCGTTACCTCATCTGGAGCGAACTCTGACCATCCTACTTATGTGCAGTAAACGTCACTGTATCATGGTGGTGGACGAACGGTGTGGGCAGAAGAATATAGTGGCATACGCAGAGGCCTGTATGCCATTCAGAATGGCGCTTTGACTGCTAAGAGGTATAGAGACGATATCCTTCGACCTTTTGTTGTACCCTGCACTGGTGCTATAAGAGATGGGTTCTTTCTTTTGGACGATAGTGCTGTACCCACAGAGCTGCACTAGTGGACAACAAGCTTTAAGCTGAGGGAATTGAACGAATGGAGTGTCCAGCTTGTTCACAGGACTTAAGCCCGAATGAGCATGTCTGGGATGCACTTGTCAGACGCATTGCAGTGAGACCAGCACCTCCCACAACGCTTGCAGAGCTGATTATTGCCCTCATGGAAGTATGGCCAAATATCACTCAAGAGCTGCTTAATACCTTCATACTGTTCATGCCACGCAATTGTGAAACTGTACTGGCCATCACAGACCATATTGGACGGCAACGAGAATAATTTCTCACTATTATGGAATCCCCATGGTGCCTGGCTTTAAGTAAACGCCATGTAAAACTCAGATAAAAAGATAGCAAAATATCACACACACATTAAAATTGTAACCAATATCTGAATAATATGCGTTATCATATGATCCCATAATTGTTTTGAACAGTATAGTTATGGAAATAACCTTGTCTACCGCTTTGTTTCGTATTATTGTTTTTCAGGTTATTTATAACTAACATAAGTACAAGATTACACTAATGTGATATTTATTTACATGTAGTTGTGTACGAGGCCTCAATGGATACGGAGATGAAATTAGTTGCCACAACTGAAGCTGCTTGTGATGTTATTCGACACGCACCAGGGATACTTGTGAGGTTTCGTCAAACTTGTTCGCCGGTGTCGTGTTTGCAATGAGATTGATGCCCGTCAGTTTCAGCACATTTTGTAAACTGCAGTGCAAATGTTACGTTCATTGTGTCAGTGATGATATTTGCTCTTGACTATAACCAACTAAAATAAAAAATACACAATAATGTGGTTGTATTATCAACAATAGGAACTTGCTTCTCTGACCCCAGATTCTCTACCTCAAAGTGTTTAGTGGAGTATTCTTTTGAACACTTAACGGAAATATCCTGATTTGATTTGATTTGATTTTTCCAGGGAAGCCAAAACAATCTTGGTCCAACCCCCCACTGCCCGCACCGAAACTAAGTTCATTGTGCGGTATCGCTCCCGGTATATCTAGTAAACCCAACCAATGCCCTTGAACAGTGCAAGGAGTCCCTTTACCAGTTCTTTGTTAGACACAATTTCTTCGGGTCTGGTTGTCCCAAATGTTCTGTGCCTTTTACTCTCCAATGAAATGCATTCGAAGATTAGATGTGATGCAGTTTCATCACCGTCATCACAGATCCTACATTTAGGGTCCTCTTCTGTTATTCCCATTGTATGTAGGTGTTTTTTGAAATTCCCATGGCCTGTCAGCAATCCAACCATGAGTCTAATCTCTCTCCTGTTCAGGCCCAGGATTACAGAGCTTCTTTTAAAAAATGGCTTTGGCATCATTACCTTGCCATGTTTTTGTTGGTAGACTTTGGTCCAATATTCTACGTGCTGTCTTCTGAGCCAGTTATGTAGCTCCAATTTGATCATTGCCTTGGTGATTGTCACGACAGGTTCCGGTCCAATAAATGAAGTCTCTGCCCCCATACTGGCTAATCTGTCGGCATGTTGCCACTGATCCCCGAGTGACCAGGGACCCACAATAGGTTTACTCTATTGTTTTCCCCTTGCTCCACCAGAACCCTGTGACATTCTGCAACAATTTTAGACCTTGTTGCAGGAGCTATCAGTGATCTCAGGGCTGCCTGGCTGTCTGGACATATATAGATGCTACGATCTTTGTAGCACCTACGCAAATTCTCCTCCACACATGCCCTGATGGCAGTGATTTCGGCCTGGAATACTGAGGCCAGTTTCCCTAGTGAGATGACGCCCTCCAGTCTTGGTTGCACCCGGTATACCCCGGCCCCAACGCCTTGGTCTGATTTTGACCCGTCAGTGAACCAGACAATATCCCCGTACAGTGTCGAACTATTTTCTCCCACTGCTCCCTACTTCCAATTGTTATATTGAAAGGCTTGTTGAAGCAGTATGGGGTTATAATATAGTCGACTGGCATTTCCCCAACCTTTCCTATATTTACCTCACTCACTATTTTAGTGTGTGATTCTGGATATCCCAAAGAGTTCCAGTTGTTGCCAGTTTTGAGTCTGTATGCACCAGCCGCTGCCTCCATCTTGACCCAAAGGTGTAATGGGGGCATATCCAGCATGGTTTCCATCCCAGCAGTTGGTGTGCTGCTAATACCGCCTGTTATGGCTAAGCAGGCTAGTAATATCCTGATTACTGCAGAACATTTTGTTCATTGTTCCTCAAACGTAAAATTTCCTCGCTGAGGGCGATCTCCCACTCGCAATATGAGCTACGAATTTCTCTTTATGTAAAAATTAAGGTACGTGTCCGATACACGGAAGTGAAGTAACTATTTGCACGTTCCGTCGGGTATTCCAGAGGCCGTCCAGTGAACGTGCGGCTCGGCACCCTCGTCCCCAGCTCAGAAGCAGCCAGGGTCTCCGAGTACAGGATCTCGTCCATCACGCTGCACCCCGGCTACAGGAAACGCCAGCACTACAGCGACATAGCGCTGCTCAAGCTGGACAGGAAGGTGGACTTCAGCAACGCCGTCTTCCCCGCTTGCCTCGACACCAGCACTGGGGACAGTCCTGACTTCCAGGCCACTGGTTGGGGAGCCACCAACGCTGCCGGTAAGCCGCAGACACCTCTACATTTACACATTTAAGGACAGCGAGGGAGAGGGGAAGGGAAGGAAAGGGTAGCGTGCATGACAACTTCCACTCTCGCAGGCATACCTTCAAGGGTTCGCAAATGGATTCCGTATTTCTTGATTTCCAGAAGGCTTTTGACACCGTACCCCACAAACGGCTTTTAATCAAATTGCGGGGTTATGGTATATCGCCCCAAATTTGTGATTGGATAGGGGATTTAGTGTCAGAGAGGTCACAGTTTGTAGTAATCGATGGTAAGGCATCGACTAAAACAGAAGTGATATCGGGCGTTCCACAGGGTAGTGTTACTGGTCTTCTGCTGTTCCTTATTTACAAAAACGATTTAGGGGAAAATCTAAGTAGCTCTCTTAGGTTGTTTGCAAATGACGCCGTCATTTACCAACTAGTGAAATCATCTGAAGATCAAAACCAACTGCAGAACGATCTGAATAAGATATCAGTATGGTGTAAAAATTGGCAACTGACTCTAAATAATGAGAAGTGTGAAGTCGTCCACATGAGTACGAAAAGAAATCCGTTAAACTTTGTTTACAAGATAAATCAATCAAAAGTGAAGGCCGTAAACTCCACAAAATACCTAGGAATTACTATTACATCTGACTTAAATTGGAAAGAACACGTAGATAATGTCGTGGGAAAGGCGAACCAGAGACTGCGTTTTATTTGTAGAGCCCTTAAAACATGCAACAAAACTACAAAAGAAGCTGCATACACTACGCTTGTCCGTCCATTTTTGGAGTATTGCTGCCCAGTGTGGGATCCTTATCAGGTGGGTTTGACGGAGGACATCGAAAGAGTCCAAAGAAGTGCAGCTCGTTTCGTATTGTCACAATACAGGGGAGACAGCGTTACGGAAATGATACAGGATCTGGGATGGGAATCATTACAACAACGGCGCTTATCACTGCGGCGTGGGCTACTTACAAAACTCCAATCGCCAACATTCTCCTCCAAATGCGAAAATATATTGTTGACTCGCACTTACATAGGTAGAAATGATCAGCAGAATAAAATACGAGAAATCAGAGCTCGAACAGAGAGATTCAGGTGTTCTTTCTTCCCGCGCGCTATTCGAGAATGGAATGGGAGTTAAATAGTATAATTGTGGTTCGATTCTGCTAGGCACTTAAATGTGATTTGCAGAGTATCCCATGTAGATGTAGATGCGGAATAAGTTTTCTCGGGGAATGGTAGTTCATTCTTCACGAAGTGCTGCATTGAGGAGAGGTATAGACGCAGGCTGGCACGAAAGAGCGTTCTTAAATGTCCCAGAGGTGTTCTATAGGATTCAAATCAGGCCCTGTGCAGGCCATTCCATTACAGGGATGTTGTAGTCGTGTAACCACTCCGCCACAGGTCGTGATTTATGATCAGGTGCTCGAACGTGTCGAAAGCTGCAATCGTCATCCCCGCATTGCTATTCAACGATGGGAGAGAATAAGATGCTTAGAATATCACTGTAGGCATGTTCTGTGAAAGTGCCACGCAAAACAACAAGGGGTGTAATTCCACTCCATGATAAACACGGCCACACCATAACACAACCGCTTCCGACTTTTACTACGCTCGCTGGCAGACGACGTTCTCCGGGTATTCGCCATACCCACACCCTGAAATCGGATCGCCACAATGTGTACCGCGATTCGTCACTCCACACAACGTTTTTCCACTGTTGAATCGTCCAGTGTTTACTCTCCTTACACCAAGCGGGGCGTCGCTTGGAATTTTCCTGCCGCTCGATCATAAAATCTAAGTTTTCTCACCTCCCGCTTGTCCTAGTACTTGGAGTGGATCCTGGTGCACTTGTGAATTCTTGTTTGATGATCTCTTACACTGTACGACTCTCTTCAACTGTCGTCGGTCTCTGTCAGTCAACATACTTGGTCGGCCTATACGTTTTCGTGCTGTACGTGTTCCTTCACGTTTCCACTTCACTACTACATCAGAAACAGTGGTCCTAGTGATGTTTAGGGGTGTGGAAATTCGCGTATAGTCTTAAGTGACACCAGTCAAACACCTGACCACGTTCTAAGTCCGTCTGCTCTGCGGAGCGGGCTATTCTGCTCTCTCAGACGTGTAATGGGTACTGAAGTCACTGATGTGGAGTACCTTGCATTAGGTACACAATGCATCTAACATGTAAAACGTTTGTTTTGGAGGGTGTTTGATGGTTTGATTTTGAAAAGGACTAAAAGATAAAGGTTATCAATCCTGGAGGGTGTCCGTATACTTTTGATCACAAAGTGTATATTTGATTGAATAAAGATTTAAATCTCAAGGACGACTGATTGTTGTCGACTACCCAACTCTGAAGTGCTGCTTCTAACGAATTGCCATTTATATCTAGTGTGAACTACAACCTGGTCATTACCCTCTTTGAATTTAGCAATTTTTTTTTCAAATCACTAACGGTTAATTAAATACAGCAAAAAGTTAACCCCACAACATTTCTTTTTGTGAAACTGACGGTGTCATAACGATGTGGTCACTGATGTATCTTTTTATACGGTGCTAGATTTCACAAAGAACGATGACATCAGGGACGAAGTACAACCGCAGACTAAGGGGGAAGAGGGAAGGAATTATACAACATGTTTCAAAATATATCAAGATTAATATATTTTAAAACACTTTACATAATTTTAGTCTATATGACATGTATTCTGTTTTTAAAACTCAAAAAGGAAATGAACTTCGAGACAATATTGTAGGAAGGGAAGAGGATGTAGATGAAGATGAAATAGGAGATACTGTACTGAGAGAAGAATTTGACAGAGCCCTGAAATACCTAAGTCGAAACAAGGCCCCTGGAGTAGATGATATTCCCTCAGAGCTACTGAAGTCTCTGGGAGAAGCAGCCATGACAAACCTGTTTCACCTGGTGTTCAAGATGTATGAAACAGGCGAAGTATCCTCAGACTTTAAGAAAAATGTTATAATCCCCATTCCAAAGAAAACAGGTGCAGACAGGTGTGAAAACTACAGAACCATCAGTTTAATAAGTCATGGTTGCAAAATATTAACACGAATTATATACAGAAGAATGGAAAAGCTGGTAGAAGCCGACCTGGGGGAAGATCAGTTTGGGTTCGGGAGAAATGTAGGAACACGGGAGGCAATACTCACTTTGCGGCTTATCTTAGAAGATAGATTAAGAAAAGGCAAACCTACATTTCTAGCTTTCGTAGATTTGGAGAAGGCTTTTGACAATGTTAATTGGAATAAACTCTTTCAAGTTCTGAAGCAAGCAGGAGTAAAATATAGGGAGCATAAGGTTATTTACAACTTGTACAAAAACCAGACAGCGCTTGTCAGAGTTGAAGGGCATGAAAGGGATGTAGTGGTTGGAAAGGGAGTAAGACAGGGTTGCAGTCTTTCTCCATTGTTATTCAATTTGTACATTGAGCAAGCTATAAAGGAAAGCGAGGAGAAATTTGGAGAAGGAATTAAAGTTCAGGGGGAAGAATTAAAAACATTGCGTTTTGCCGATGACATAGTAATTCTGTCAGATACAGCAAAGGACCTGGAAGAGCAATTGAACGGAATGGACAGTGTGCTAAAAGGTGCATATAAGATGAACATTAACAAGAGCAAAACTAGGGTAATGGAGTGCAGTCTAAGAAAATCAGGTGATGCTGAAGGAATTAGATTGGGAAACGAAGCAATAAAGGAGATAGATGAGTTTTGTTACTTGGGCAGTAAAATAACAAATGATGGTCGCAGTACAGAGGATATAAAATGCAGAATGGCAATGGGTAAAAAGCGTTCTTGAAAAAGAGAAATTTGTTAACATCGAATATTGATTTAAGCCTAAGGAAGTCCTTTCTGAAGGCATTTGTATGGAGTGTTGCCTTGTATGGGAATGAGGCATGGACGATAAACAGTGCGGACAGGAAGAGGATTGAGGCTTTTGAAATGTGGTGCTACAGAAGAGTGCTGAAGCTTAGGTGGGTGGATCGCGTAACTAATGAGGAGGTACTGAAAAGAATTGGGGAGAAAAGAAATTTCTGGTATACCTTGATAGATAGATTGGTAGGACACATTCTTAGACATCAAGGAATTGTGAATTTAGCGTTGGAGGGAAGTGTGTGGGGTAAAAATCGCAGAGGAAGACCAAGAGTTGGATACAGTACGCAGATTCAGACAGATGTAGGTTGCCGTTCTTATGTGGAGATGAAGAGGCTTCCTCAGGATAGGGTATTGTGGAGAGCTGCATCAAACCAGTCTCCGGACTGAAGACTACATAACATATAACATATATTGAATATCAGATAATGCTGCCAATAGAGCGTCGAAACCGCACATCGTAATTAAGAATAAAATCAGCGATCTTGACTTGAAACCATTTAATTGGTAGTACTGCCGATAAGGTGGCTAGGTCGAAATATATTTTTTTCTACAGGTCACACTTTAAATATATTATGACTTTATTTATAAGATCGCTTTGTGGTTCATTGTCAGTTGTAGAATTTTTGTAAATGATTTTAATCTGAGTTCCTGATGAGCTAGGAACTTGAAACTTAGCAGCATACCACATAACTGGATGTTAATACAATACTGAGTCGCCTGTGTGGCGGAGAAAACTTTTGTCTGTTGCTACAATTTCCACCTTTACCTGTTGCATGTGAGAATGTTTCGCGGTAAGGATTGCCAATAAGTTTCCAAGTGAGCACTCATCTCTCTAATTTCTAGTTTCACGGCACTGTCACGACATATGCAACCTGAAATACACCGCATATTTGTGATACAATCTCATAAAAATGTCTGAAATTATTTTAAACTAGTCACATATGCAAGAGTAAAGAACAGAAAATATCTAAAAATTTTAAACATAACACGTTTTTGACTGAAAGGAATATTAAATAATTTATTACAGTCCCATACAGATTCCTGACACCGTAAATATAATCCTGGAAAGTTGTGCTTGTGAATTTTTGGAGCTATGACAATACTTCTGAAACGTAAAATGAAATAGCGGCACATATATAACACACAATAGCAAGAAGTGTAGAGGGTAGGCTAGCTGTCATTGAGAGAAATCTCACTACTCTTCATGTCACTTTTAGTGGAACGAAATTATTAGCGACTTCGGTGATTCATTAGTGAATCAATTACGCATTGCATTGACCCGACATTTATCGTTTTAAATTTTGTAGGTATTGACACAACCGTTAAAAATTCACGTGAACAAAGTTTTCAGGACTATTTTAATGGGTTGATAATCGGAGGGGGATCAGAGAATTATTTTATTTTTCAGTCTGTTTGGAAAATGTTATTTACAAAAGATTTATGCAAGTAATTTTTTTTCTTTGCTGTTGAGAGCTACATCCCCTGTCGTAGACTTTGTTCTTTGATTAACTCCACGATGTGATTGGTCACATTAAAAAAAAAAAAAAAAAAAAAAAAAAAAAAAAAAAAAAAACCACACACGTTACTTTTACTCAGTTTGCAAGAACTGCAGTAGGGCAAGTGAGCCGTGATACCAAAAGTTTATCAACAGAGGTTACATCAGTGCCATTACCTTTTATAAAATAACTTTACTTTGCTTTTATAAAACTTGTACCCCTGCTCTAGCTCTCAGAGGTACTACTGCAGCGCATCTACAGGCATTTGAGGGACATTTTGCTGTAAATGGGCTAACACTTGTGATCTCCGATTTTATCGATAGAAGTAGTTCGTAAAGCCTAGTATTCGTTTATATTTGGAGAAAATAACTGTCTAAAGTTATCAAAATCTCGTCCTGCATGTCTCACTAGAGATGAATAACTTTCAAACTAGCGCTTTAGTGTTAGGCAATTGATGATGCATGTCTACATACTGACTCCCATTTTCAGGAACACGAGCGAGCTTGGTGCTCATGAAGACTACAATTTCTCCATTTCCCTTATCAGACTGTCAAAGTGCTTACAAGGATAAATTTCCAGGAGGACTGAATTCATCAGTAATTTGCGCTGGAGATCCACAAGGAAAAGCCGATACTTGTTCTGTAAGTATTAAAAATCGTACTTACATATCGATCATAATCAACTAACATTAGTCGCACTACTTATTTACGAATACTAATATGATAGACTCGACAAAAATTAGTTAATACGATGTACGAATAAGAACTGTTGTACACTACTTATCAATAGTAAAGACATGTATTTTCTTCTTTCAGGGCGATTCCGGCGGTCCTCTAGTTACGGGAACCACAGCACCCTACACGGTGGTCGGGATCACCAGCTTAGGACCGAAACCATGTGGAGGCTCCGTGCCGAGTATCTACACGCGCGTGTCCAGCTACGTAGACTGGGTGGAGCCACTTGTATGGCCGTAACACCGCATGGCTAACGCCATACCCAACTCAGGGATGTTGAACAATTATTTTAACTGTAATCAAAACTCTAACGTGATTATTGTGAACACACACACACACACACACACTGTACGCGTATGTGTGTGCGTGTGTGTGTGTGTGTGAGAGAGAGAGAGAGAGAGAGAGAGAGAGAGAGAGCTACGAAGTGGATTTCTCACTTCATGCCTAATAAATAAAATACTCAGTTCCAAAGCTTCCAATACGTGAGAGACTGTTCTTAAGCAGTCTGCAGATCCGCATTATACCATTTTTCTATCTGGTCCTGTACAATCCTTATTCTGTAAACACTCCATATCAAACTAGTTAAGACAACTGAAATTTTTCGGTCTGCAAACTTGGTCCGTATTTGTGCAAAATAGTTTGGTAGAAACAGGAAGCTTATGATGTACATTGTACTTTAACTCCAAGCAGTAATTATCAATAATAAAATATCCCATGTAGCACGGGTTAACTTCCAGTGTAAGTTTAGACTAGTCATTTTTATAAAACGACTGTAATTTATTATCCAAGAACTGTGATATAGACATATAAGTAATGATATTCTCTGAAAACTAATAGAGAAAAATTGAACTTAATATTTTATGTCATTTTTAAGAACCCTAACAAAAAGAGTGACCGCAAAAGCACACTTGCAAATGGCAGGGACGACTCAGAAGAAAATATTTTTATTATATTTTGTCTCTATGTATACAAGTTTATTTTATACTTTCATAATGTTAAAATAAAATATTTTATCTACCTCTTTGACTCTTTGTGTATGATAAAGCTGACCTGTGGCTGATGTTTCGTTAGAAACGGTATGGACACCACATTAAATACCCTGTTTACATAACTGTTTAGGCATGTTATTGTCAAATATGCCCCACCGCTTTTTGTATGTGATTCTACAAAACAACTACAGTGGATTGAATGTAAAGAGGTTTGCCTACCATCCACTTACTTCTCTCTCAATGTCCTTAGCTGGATACTCTTCTCACAGTGACGGTATTCTAAAAAGTTCACTTCATATGCAGCAAGCACCGTTCTCCAAGATCTGCACTTAAGACTTACAACAGCGATAGCTTGTGAAGCAGTGATACGAGCGTCATCAAATTGAACAAGATTTCAGTTTGCAATCTGAGGCAACAAATTAAGCGTTTTACTAAGGCTGGATTTCGAACCCAGGTCTCTTAATCACTAGGCAGTTGCGCTAACCGCTACTTACTGCCTTCTCGCAGCTGCATGTATTTACCCACGCACAAACCTCATTTTCAATCCAGTTTCTCTTCTCAGCTGCAGTTAACATGATGCTCGCTCTTGAACCAGTTTAGCAGATGCTCTCCAAATTTTTTGGAATGGTAATTCCGCTTAAAAATAAACAGGGTTGTAGTTGTCGGAGTCTTCAGTCTGGAGACTGGTTTGATGGATCTCTCCTCCCTATTCCATCCTGTGCAAGCTTTTTCGTCTCTGAATAACAATGACAACCCACGTCAATTTGAATCTGCTAACTGTATTCGTCTCTCGGCCTCCCTCTGTGATTTTTACCTCGCATACGTCCCTCCAATGCTAAGCTGACAGATTCAACGATGTCAAAGAATGTGTCCCACCTACATTATTTATCCTATCCCTACTGTTAGTCAAGATATGCCAGAAACTTCTTTTCTCCGCAATTCTGTTAAGCACCTCCTCATTAGTTACGCGATCTACTCATCTAACCTTCAGAATTCGTCTGTACGAACCCATTTCAAAACCTTCTATCATCTTTTTGTCTGAACTCCTGATCGCCTACGTATCACTCCCGTACATTTCTACACTCCAGATTAATGCCTTCAGAAGGGGCTTCCTAATATTTAATTTTGGATATCAACAAATTTCACCTCTTCAGAAAGGCTTTTCTTCTCATAGCCATTCTGCATTTTATATCTTATTTACTTCCGCCATCCGAAGTTTTTTTGCCACCCAGGTAACAAACCTTATCTATTATTATTTTATAACCATTTTTAACAAGATTAGCAGCATGTAATATGTATGTGACCAGATGATGGTGACACAGTTCACCGAAACCGGTCGTCATTGAATAAATTATTAATGTGTGATCTCGTCATTTCATTTTGAAAACCATAAAACGATCAGATCGCCTCCTGCCGGCCGCGGTGGCCGAGGGGACTGCTGCGCGCCAGTCACGGTCTGCACGGCCACTACGGTCGAGGGTCCGAATTCCCCCCGGACATGGATATTTGTGCCGTCCTTAGTGTTAGCTAGTTCGTAAGTAGTTTGTAAGTTTAGGGACTGATGATCCCTTAGTTAAGTCCCATAAGCTGTACAAACATTTGAACATTTTTAGATCGCCTCCAAACTCGACTATGTCAGGTAATCTTAAAACTCATCTACTACCTATATTGAGTACGAAGTCTTTCGCGACGTAGTTTTTGCGTAAAATACTCTCGGTGTTCTTGCCGCGTCAAATATGGGTAGGAGCCCAAGCTTCCGACTACATCCTCCATAGTCGTCGTCAGGGGTAAAACTGACTGCCGTGAACTGGAGGCGTCCGCTTATATAACCAGGAGACGGCTTCTCATTGGCTAGCTTACGTCATAGCGGTAATGGCGCGTACTCGTGTGGTGCCATCTGACCACCTAGAATTTTCTAGCGCGCTCTATTCCGCGTTGTTAGCAGCGCCATCTCTCGCAGCAGGCGGTAATCTGCGGGAAGTACTGAAGGTTCTGGGAGCCAACCTCTGTTCCTTCTCCTTCTCCAGTGCTCGCTTCCATGCATTGCTAAGTGCATATCCGGAGTCTCTATTGATATTATTATCACATAATCTAATTTCAAACGCCTCCCTGATGACAGAATCCCAGTAGTTGGAAGCCTGAGCCAGTACTCTCGTTTCTTCAAACAAAATCCGGTGTTTGTTTAACAGGCTGTGCTCAACCACAGCAGATTTTTCTAAATGCCTGTATTAGTTTCCTCTACGGGGAGGACACACCGCACGACGTCCGTCAACTGGAGAAGATGCGCCTAAAACAGTCACAGCTGCTGAGTAATCTGGCTTTTCTACAACGCTGCCGTGACAAGGAGGTAGTACCAAAGTTTGCAGTTGTGAAACATCACATCCGATCTGCTGCAGTGAACAGAATATTACGGAAGACAAGCCATGCAATCGTCAAGGAAAGAATACGTCACACCAGGTATGAACTTGATGCCAACGCTCGTACCTTATACAGCTGCCATTTACTTCTGTCTGCTGTTCTGTCACCTTGGGACTGGGAAATGGTCGACATGACTTTGGCTGCATATCAACGATCTAATTTAAGCAAGATAACGGAAAAACAGATTGACAAATTTGTTCGCCTCGATCGGGAACAAAGTGTTGCAGAATCCAAAAATGATAACCGCACTGTTATCAATTTATCCGACAAGGAAATGGATGAAGCCACCATTTCTGTCCTCAGTAAAGGACTGAATTTTGCGCCTGCTCCTCGTAAGATACCAGTGGCCGAGATTATCAGTGGAGTGGAACAAGCGGTTCGACACCTTCCTGAAGAAGCTGCAGATGATATAAGGCTCGCCACGAGTCGGATTTTAGCAACAGCCAAACCTCCAAAGTCCAATATAAGTAGAGAGGAGAAAATGGCGCTGAAATCTTTGGAGAAGGACAGCGATTTAGTTGTTTTACCTGCTGACAAGGGGAATGCTACAGTCATCCTCAATACTGTCAACTACCACGAGAAAGTGAAAGTGTTATTGGAAGACACCACATACCGGCATCTCAAACGTGATCCCACAACAACACTTAGTAGGAAGACAGGGGAGCTATTGAGGACATCTGGCCTCTCAGAAGAACTCAGAAGAAAAATCTAAGACCTAGAGCACCCAGGCCACCCAGGTTGTATGGTTTGCCTAAGGTGCATAAGGATGGGATCCCTCTAAGACCGATTGTCAGTGCCATTGGATCACCCGCTTATCGGTTGGCCAAATACTTAACAAAATTACTGTCACCAATAGTCGGCCACTGCTCTCATCATATTAACAATTCAAAAATGTTTGTTGACATCATAAAGCAGATGAGGATAGGCCAGAATGACATAATGGTCAGCCTCGATGTGGTTTCTCTTTTTACGAAAGTTCCAGTGGAAGACACATTAAAGCTGCTGGCTGCTCACTTCTCTCCTGAAATTTTGAAGTTATTTCGGCACACTTTGACGACCACTTATTTTTTGTATGGTGGAAATTATTATGAAATGACTGACGGAACAGCCATGGGTTCGCCACTGTTACCAGCCATTGCGAACTTATTCATGGAGGATTTTGAAGAACGAGCGTTGAACATTGCTCCCTTTCGTCCATCTTGCTTCTATAGGTATGTTGACGATACATTTTTAATATGGCCACACGGGAATGAGGCACTGCAGCAGTTCGTGGATCATTTGAATGGAATACACTCCAATATAAGATTTACAGTGGAAGTAGAGAAGGACGGGAAGCTACCCTTCTTAGACGTGTTGGTTGAACGAAAATCAGATGGACGACTTGGACACTCTGTGTACAGAAAGCCGACGCATACAGACTTGTATCTGAATGCCCGTAGCTTTCATCATCCCACTCAGAAGAAAGCTATGCTGAACACCTTGGTACACAGAGCAAGGATTATTTCAGACGAAAATCACCTCGACTCTGAGATCAACCACCTGAAGAAGGTCTTCAGAAAGAATGGATATTCCTCCCGTGATATTAGGTCCACACTGTCGAGGAAACCTAGACAGGATGCTATTTCAATAAATCAAGAGGACCAACACATCGCCCGGCTTCCATTCTGCGGTGCAACAAGTAGTAAAATCGGAAGAGTCCTAAATAGGCAGGGGATCCAACCTGTCTTTCGTCCTCCCAAGAAGATGAAAGAAATGATGCCACCCATCAAAGACAACCTCGGTCTGAGAGTGCCGGGAATATACAGCATTCCGTGCGAGTATGGCAAAAATTACGTGGGGCAATCAATAAGAACTGTTTCTGAACGCTGCGTTGAACATCAGCGTTACCTGAAATATAGGCATTTAGAAAAATCTGCTGTGGTTAGGGCACAGCCTGTTAAACAAACACCGGATTTTGTTTGAAGAAACGAGAGTACTGGCTCACGCTTCCAACTACTGGGATTCTGTCATCAGGGAGGCGTTTGAAATTAGATTATGTGATAATAATATCAATAGAGACTCCGGATATGCACTTAGCAATGCATGGAAGCGAGCACTGGAGAAGGAGAAGGAACAGAGGTTGGCTCCCAGAACCTTTAGTACTTCCCGCAGATTACCGCCTGCTGCGAGAGATGGCGCTGCTAACAACGCGGAATAGAGCGCGTAAGAAAATTCTAGGTGGTCAGATGGCACCACACGAGTACGCGCCATTACCGCTATGACGTAAGCTAGCCAATGAGAAGCCGTCTCCTGGTTATATAAGCGGACGCCTCCAGTTCACGGCAGTCAGTTTTACCCCTGACGACGACTATGGAGGATATAGTCGAAAGCTTGGGCTCCTACCCATATTTGACGCGGCAATAACACCGAGAGTATTTTACGCTACTACCTATATTGTCTCGATACATAATCTAGTTCCTTAAGCATCGCCTGATTTTATTACATTGCATTCCATTACTCTTGTTTTGCTCTTACTATTGTGCATCCTATAATCTCCTTATAAGATACTGCCTCTTCTATCTTTTTTTGCAGGTCCTTTGCTGTCCCTGACATAATCACAGTGACATCAGCAAACCGCAACGGTTTTATATCTTCTCCCTGAACTTTAATTCCTTCTTCAAATTTATCTTGCATTCCTTCACAATTTTCTCAATGTACAGATTGACCAACATTGGCGGAAGGCTACAACTCTGGTTTACTCTCTTCCGAATCACTCCATACCTTTCCTGCCTTTTGGCTCTTATAACTATAGTTTTGTACAAGTTGTGTAAAAGGTGTTCGAAAAAAGTGTCCAGTACTTTGTGAGGTCGTAGTACCCAACAAAAGAAAATAAAAGTCCCATAAACATTGGCCCGGAAACGTGTACTTTCTGATTTATGTACTTCTTAGGATACGTTCAACCTGACGTCAATTCGTAGGAGGTGCTCGATGTGAGATCCGTCCATGACATTGCATCCCTTTGGCCTTCGACGTAACGATTCGCGCACTCTTTGAAATACACCCGGTTCTAATTGTAAATTCTGGCGTGCATTGAAAACGCAGATCTATAGCGTCTGGACATCGTTGACTGGGGTGGCGCAGACTATTGCCTTGAAGTGCCTCCACAACCAAAAATCTGGGGGATTGAGGTACGGGTATGGAGATGGAGAGTGTCAAGGTTTGCGGCCTCCCGGCCAATCAAACGGTCCTCAAATGCGAGTGTCAGATCTTCACGCACAGTGCAAGAAAATGTGATTGTGCAACAATCCAACACGAGAGATAAGACTAATAACAAGAAGTTGATGGTAGTGAGCCCCATTTAATCTGTGTGCTAAGATGTATGGCCCTATTAACCTGTCACCTAGAATTCCTGCCCATACTTTGACAGAGAACGATGTTGATGCCCTCTTTCTGCACCTTCATGAGGATTTTCCTTTGCGTAAACATGCTGATTATGGAAACAACGCCATCTCGTTTGAAACGCCCCTCGTCGTAAATAAAATCTTCGACAAAAACTACGGATCTACGACATACTTCTGCAAGAGCCATTGACAGAACTGCAATCTGCTAAGGTGGCCTTTTGGTTTTAGTGCTGGAGGCGCCGAACATGATAAAACTAAAATAACCATGTAGTTCCCCCAAGACAAGAGAATGACTAACGCCTTATGCTGCAGCTAATCGCCCTACACTTGTTGTTGGTCTTTCCCCCAGTAAATTTGGCACATGCTCCTCCATCTGCGATGTGCAAGCGGACCAAGGTCTTCCACTGTTCACCTTGATGGGAGATAGAGAACCTGTGTCTCTAAGACGATGAAAAATCCGGATAAGCAGCTTACTGGATGGCATTCTGCGATTTCGAAATCTTTCCGTGTAGAGAACACGGGTTCGCAGGCTACGTCCGTCTGAGGCGCTTCAGTCACGGTCTGCACGGCCACTACGGTCGGGGGTTCGAATCCCCCCTCGGGTATGGATATTTGTGCCGTCTTTAGGATAAGCTATTTGTTAAGTAGTTTGTAAGTTTAGGGACTGATAACCCCGTAGTTAAGTCCCATAAGCTTAACAAATATTTGAACATTTTTTTGCTACGTCCGTTTGCTAACCCGTAACAGGGAATCATATCCATCATCTCACGTGTGTAGCATACGCTTACATTGCTGAAATGTGATATTCACGTAGCTTTTCTTGTCTCCAACAGTTCCTTTCACTTTCCTGTAGGCGTTATCTATCTTTCACCTAGTTATACATTCTTCTACAGACTTACTTACATTTGTCCTCTATCCACTTCTACTTAGCCAATCTACACTTCCTGTCAACCTCATTTTTGTATTCGTCTGTACTCTCTATTACCTGCTACACTTGCTACATTTTTATTTTCTCTCCTTTCATCAATTAAGTTCAATATATCCTATGTTACCCAAGGATTTACATTAGACCTTGCCTTGCTGCCTATATGATCCTTTGCAGTCTTCTCTACTTTATCATTCAAAGCTCTTCTACTAAATTTCTTTCCCCCATTTCGGTCAAACCTTGCTCAATGCTTTCACTGACACTCTCAACAACGTCACGTTTCTTCAGTTTATGCAGGTTCCATCCTTATTCCGCGTTCCTCACAAAAATTTTTAACATGCGAATATACTCACGCTCTTTCAAAACACAACAAAGTCTACCTTTTTTAGCAGTGAAGCTTTTAGACTTAACATCTCCATTTGCAACTTTCTGTGTTTCTATGGTTACCCAGAAAGAATTGTCGACGTTTTTCTGCTCAAGTATTATTTATGACACATAATGAGACATGTGTTATAAATTATGAATTATAAGCACAGGAAGAAGAAAACATTGCGATTTGGCGATGAGATTGTAATTGTGTCAGAGACTGTAAAGAACTGGAGGAGAAGTTTACTGGAATGGACAATAGCTTGAAAGGTGGGTATAAGATGAATATTAACAAGAGCAAACCAAATAAAATTTATTGTAGTCTGAGAAAATCGGACAGTGCTCAAGGATTTCGATGAGGTAACGATACGATAAAAGCAGTAGAATAGTTTTGTTATTTGGGTAGCAAATTAACTTCTGATTCCCACCGCGGCGGATTAGCCGCGCGTACTGGAGCGCCGTGTTGCGGTGCGCGCGACCGTCCGCCGTCGGGGATTCGAAACCCCCCCCCCCCCACGGGCATGGATGTTTGTGTCGTCTTTAGTATAAAGTAGTTCATAAGTAGTTTGTAAGTTTAGGAACTGATGACCCCGCAGTTAAGTCCCTTAACCTTTTCAAACATTTGAACATTTGATTCCCGAAGTAAAGAAGATACAAAAATGTCCAATGGTCATGGAAAGATAAACATTTCTTGAATTTACTGACTGTTCCGTCGGTTCTTGACACAATGTTTTATTCATTTTGAATAAAACACACAAGATAACTGTGCAGCAGATAACTGTTCAGCAAAGTTGTAGAATACTACACAGTTATCTAATGTGTTTGATTCAATATGGAAAAAAATCTGAAAAAGAGGATTTTTTTTTTTTTTTTTTTTTTTTTTTTTTTTTTTTTTTTTTTGACACTCAATATCTGTTTCAATGTTAAGAATACGTATCTGAAAGCATTTGTCTGCAGTGTAGCATTGTACCGAAGTGAGATGGTGGATTGCAAGGAGGAGTTCAGGAAAAACTTGATAGAATGAATTTGAAATTTAGTGCTACAGGAGAATGAGTAAGATTAGCAGCCGGTCGCAGTGGCCAAGCGGTCTGCGGCGCGCCAGTCACAGTCTGCATGGTCGGGGGTTCGAATCCCCCTCGGGCATGGATGTTTGTGTCGTCTTTAGCATAAGGTAGTTCATAAATAGTTTGTAAGTTTAGGGACTGATGACCCCGTAGTTAAGTCCCTTAAGCTTAACAAACATATGAACATTTCAGTAAGATTAGCTGACTAGATCGCTTAACTCATGAGGAGGTACTGACCAGAATTGGGGAGACCTTAAATTTCTGGCTTATCTTGACTAAAAGAAGGGATCGAATTGTGAGCCACATTCTGAGACATCGAGGAATTGTCAACATTGGAGGAGTATCAATCGCAGAGGGAGACCGAGAGATGATCACAGTAAGTTGTTTCAAAAGGATGCAGGTTGCCGTTCTTAGTCAGAGATGTAGAGGCTTGCACATGACAGGATAGCGTTCAGAGCTGCAGCAATCTTTGGGCTGAAGACCACAGCAACAACAATGAGACTTAAACACACGAAAGAATGATGTTTCGTCTACACGCCCTATTTTTCCACGTAATCTGTCCCGTTTCTATACCCTTCCTCCAGCGCGAAACAAGGGCGTGTATTCCTTTGTCGGTACCAATCTGGTTACGGACCCGTTTCTTAACTGTATGAAGGTTTCATCACCTAACGCAATCCGGAAGAAGACGGCCTGGACTTCAGATTCAGACCGTTGCAGAACTAGATTTGCGAAGCTCCGTTAGATTCCACTGGAACAATATTGCACTCAGTTTTGAGTATCAAAAAGTGCGAATAATTGCAGTCTCACTTCTTTCTAATTGACAAATTCAGTCCCGACTGCAGAGTCGTAATGCGTCTGTCCCGGAGAATGACAACATCAGCTCGCGGCGAGATATCAGGTGCAATAGCTGTGGCTAATCTCCACGATCGCTGCAAATCTTATAGCTCCCCTGAACCTTCTTCTGATGACCTCGGCCCCTGCAGCTACAGTATCTGTCCGAAGACCTAGAAATTTTGCAAGCACACTCAGGAAGCTTCTAATAATTCATGCATAACACTTCGCATTCGCAGTTTTGATTTCGCTCGAGAAAAAAAAATTGCAGCGCATTACTCCATGGAAAACTCTCGTATATTTCACAGACCGTATGCTTTTTCTCTTCCAATGGCACTATCTGTCTGCTACTATAAAAAAAGTGCTAAAATATGCGCATACAGGAATTCTTAGTGAGGGAAGCGGATTGACGACTGTGACTTCTAGTTTCCCACTTTCCTGCCAGTAACTGTTAATCAGGAATATTTTCTTTCTTTTTTGCATCGATAGAAGCATTTTTCAGCTGAACCCTTCTTTTCCTGCTACAGCAGGGTGAGCTTCTTACATAAAACAAATTCTGTAAGTAAATAATTTTTCGGCAATTTATTTATATACTATGACACATTTATACAGGGTGTTACAAAAAGGTACGGCCAAACTTTCAGGAAACATTCCTCACACATTGTAGGTTTAGGGACTGATGACCCCGTAGTTAAGTCCCATAGACTCTACAACCATTTGAACATTTTTTTGATGTACGGTACGATAATGACAATATGTTGTCACTTGACAGATCACGTTCCAGAAGGAATTTGCAAGTTTCGTCTTCAGGGATTCTTGGCTGTAAAATGTGGAAATCATTGGACTGTTCTGAACTTTGCACCAAAAACGACATGTTTTCAGACGTTTCACAAGAAGTAGTCCAAAATACAATAATTTCTACAGTCAGAAGAACTACACTATAGTATTGATACTGTACCATCATGCGAAGTTTTTGGACAATGTTACTTACAAACCAGAAACTATATTTTGAAAAAAAAAAATCGTATAAATCTGTTCACATGGCCCTACACATTTAATTTAAGGAACATATTACTTTTTCTTCTCGTAATTTCTGTGTGCGCCAAATGAAGGGTTAAGGAAAGGGAGTATGAGGCAGCACAGTCATTTCGATTTCTGTGCAATAGTCAACTCTTTGTAACATTAGTTACAGTAATAAAGGTAATTAACAGAATAGGTCTTAAGGGAAAATTGTGATTACTTAATTATTCAATTCATTATAAATTCATTTATTGACAGTTTGGCTCTAAAAATGACAAATTTGACGAAATAGTTAATATTGACAAATAAGAGTGCTTAATTACGCATTAACTGTTAAGTAATAATACCTTTTCTTAAATCAATGTTACGGGTGAAGTTATGGTACAGTTAAAAATGTACCAAGCAACGCATCTCTACAGAAGCGGCGCTGCAAAGACATCATGGCTGGATTTTCGACCAGAAAGTCAAGCGTCACGCCGCTGCAAACAACGCTGTTTCCAGGTCCCCATTGAAGTAACTTACATGCGTTTTTAGAAGCAGCGTAGCTTAAAACGCCGTTTGATTCTTGACTATGTTCTCACCCTTAACAGAATAATGAACCTTTCAATAGTTACACATTCAGCAAAGACATCTGCAGGGATGCCAAACGCATTTTGCTCTAGCACTCCACCGGCGCGAAAATTCGAATGTTTCGTAATTATTTGAACAGACTTGTATTACCCTGGTGTCGCTGAAAACAGTCCTTGAAAGTCTTTTTTTTTATTTTTATATTTAAAATGTAATAAGTAATTCTTTAATCATCATCATAATGAGACCCTTACCTTCCTGAGGATGGTAGGATTTTACATAACATCTTTAATTACTTGTCTTTGCAAGCAAATTATTTATACTGGTATCTTTTATTTCCTTATTGATTCCACTGTAGCTGTTCTGTAAACTTTCTACCGTATGTTACATACATTTTTGTACATACTTCATTTACATCCACGCAACTTATTGATGTAACTCGTGAAATATATGTGAAAATACACCCCTGGCCATTAAAATTGCTACAGACGCGAAATTTAACCGACAGGAAGAAGATGCTGTGATATGCAAATGATTAGCTTTTCAGAGCATTCACACGAGTTTGGCGACGGTGACGACACCTACAACGTTCTGACATGAGGAAAGTTTCCAACCGATTTCTCATACACGATCAGCAGTTGACCGGCGTTGTCTGGTGAAACGGTGTTGTGGTACCCCGTGTAAGGTGGAGAAGTGCGTACCATCACGTTTCCGACTTTGATAAAGGTCGGATGATAGCCTATCGCGATTGCAGTTTATCGTATCGCGACATTGTTGCTCTCGTTGGTCGCGATCCAATGACAGCAGAATATGGAATCGGTGGGTGCAGGAGGGCAATACGGAACGCCGTGCTGGATTCCAATTGTCTCGTATCACCAGCAGTCGGGATGAAATACATCCGCATGGCTGTAACGGATCGTGCAGCCATGTCTCGACCCATGAGTCAACAGATGGGGACCTTTGCAAGACAACAATCATCTGCAGGAAGAGGTCAACGACGTTTGCAGCAACATAGATTATCAGCCCTGAGACTATGGTTGCGGTTACCCTTGACGCTGCAGCACAGACAGGAGCACCTGCGATGTTGTTCGCAACGACGAACCTGGGTGCACTAATGGCAAAATGTCATTTTTTCGGATGGATCCAGGTTCTATTTACAGCGTCATGATGATTCAAATGTACAAATGTTTAGGAAGGACTCGAACCTCCGATAGCAAGCAACTGCGCGCTCCGCAGCGAGGCGCCATAGACCGCTCGGCTACTCCACCGCGGCCATCATGATGGTCGCATCCGTGTTTGGCGACATCGCGGTGAACGCACATTGGAAGCGTGTATTCGTCATCGCCATACTAGCGTATCACCCGGCGTGATGGTATGGGGTGCCATTGGTTACACGTCTCGGTCACCTCTTGTTCGCATCGACGGCACTTTGAACAGTGGTCGCTATATTTCTGATGTGTTACGCCCCTGGCTCTACCCTTCCTTCAGTCCCTGCGAAACCCTACATTTCAGCAGGATAATGCACGTCCGCATGTTGCAGGTCCTGTACGGGCCTTTCTCGATAGAGAAAATGTTCGACTGCTGCCCTGGCCAGCATTCTCCAGATCTCTCACCAACTGAAAACGTCTGGTCAATGGTGGCCAAGCAGCTGGCTCGTCACAATACGCCAGTCACTACTCTCGATGAACTGTGGCAACGTGTTGAAGCTGCATGAGCATCTATACCTGTAGACGCCATCCAAGCTCTGTTTGACTCAATGCCCAGGCGTATCAAGGCCGTTATTACGAAATTGCGTGAAAAAGTAATCACATGTAGTTCTAGTACAATATATTGTCCAATGAATACCCCTTTATCATCTGCATTTCTTTTTGGTGAAGCAATTTTAATGGCCAGTAGTGTATAAAAATCGCATTTCGTTTCGCCATACAGTCCACCATTTTTCGGATCTTTAGCTCTGACCGACAGATGGCTAACGTGGAAATGAAACTGAAAAGGGTCGGATGACAGACACACGGCCACAGCCTGTGGTCGCAATCTCCTCAGGATGTTGTGGTAAACAAAGACAGGCGCCGTGTCCTCTGCTCTCCTTCCTGTTTCCTAGTCACCTCAGTAGGTGCTGTGTAGAGAGCAACCCGCCCCAGTCGCCTGACAGTCGCCGAAGGTCGCGAAACACCAGAGGCTGGTGACACAGGGCGCAGGAGCGAGATGGCCACCCCTGCTGCGTTGCTGCTGCTGCTGCTGTTGACGGTCGCCTCGGCTGTGTCAGCCTTCTGGCAGCGCAGTGGTGAGTCGCTGCACGCTCCACCTGCCGGCTTCACTTGTTCCATTTATCGTGACATGAAAATTTGCCAGAAGCTTAAGTACAACAGCCTATGTGCAACTACGTACAAACAACACGTGATAATAGCTCAAAAGTGCCGGTTTATTATCACTGTTTGGATAAACACAGGACGACGTGTATTTTTGGTATCCTCTACAAATAATTTGTTGACTCCATGTGTGTAATTAAAAATATGGTTCATTCTTTAAAATGTAGGAAAATAACAATGGTACAGATGCGCTTGCAGACAACATAGACACGTAGGTCTCTGATTTAAATATCAGTTGGATCTTTAGATATGACAAATAGAATCTCGTTACGGACGGCATTTTTGGGGGGCGGGGGGTAACTCGCCTGATGCAGAAAAGGATACTTCTGGCTCAAAAACTGGCGGTTCGAGCAATATCTGGTGTAAGTTCACGAACGTCAGGTCGACCACTTTTCAGTAGTCTGGGAATTTTGACACTGGCATCACAATACGCTTTTTTTTTAAATGTCGTTTGTTGTTAATAATATCAATTTATTCCCACGAATTAGTACCTTTCACTCGGTGAAAACTAGACAGAAGTCGAATCTACATTTGCATCACACCACCTTGACACTTGTGCAGAAAGGTGTACAGTATTCTGCAGCATCCATTTTCAATAAGCTGCCACAAGAACTAGCACTAACTCACACGCTTTCAAATCTAAATTGAAGAGTCACCTGAGGGCTCATTCCTTTTATTCTGTCGTGAAACTCCTAGAAAAATTAAATAATTCTTTCATTTTTTTCTTTATTTATTCTTTTCACTTTGTCTTAAGATTGTCGTGCGCATAGGACTACTTAAAAATTTTCTATTACCATTCTTGTGTAAAAATTCATGTATTGACTTGTTCCATGACCATGGAGTCTTACTCCTCAATTGGATCCTATGTAACAGAAAACCATATTATTATTATTATTATTATTATTATTATTATTATTATTATTATTATTATTACGGATATCGTAGCCGTCCTAGAACATGTGGAATTTTTTTCAGCAATCAGTCGTAAAATATATTTATTTATTCGCAGATCTAGATTTCGACCGCTGTGTGGTCATTATCAACGCTAAAAAACAATTAAAATACTTAAAACATCTCGACCTCCATGTTGGAGGTTGCGTTCGTCTTCAACATGGAGGTCGAGATGTTTTAAGTATTTTGATTGTTTTTAAGCATTGATAATGACCACACAGTGGTCGAAATCTAGATCTGAGAATAAATAAATATATTTTACGACTGTTTGCTGAAAAAATTTCCACAAGTCACATACAGTCGTGGAGCACAAATTCCACCATGGAATCAAGCCTGATCCTAGAAAATTTTTCCAAACAGTTGCAATTTATACATTACTATGAAGTCCAAAGCATACCAGATACTAAATTACTCCGTCATAAGGACAGTGATAAAATTGTGTGATTTTATTCCTAAGCAAATACCACTCACAAGTACTTCACTGGAAGCTACAAAACAGTCACACGCTATTATTTCAAATCCGATTATTAATTCTAGAACAGCGGGAAAAGTACCTGGCCTACCAGTGAAATCCCATAAAACAGTTTGAAGAACCTCTTATTTCTCGACGTACTCCTCTTTCCGATCGATTAATTTCTTCCAAAGTGTTCCAGTGTACAGAATCCATAATTGATGATTGTGTAAGATATTCAAAATACTCAGCAATGGATGTTATAATCCCTTCATTGGAACGAGTTCGCTCTGAAGTTTTCCAGGCGTAGTTCTAATTTATAGAATTTTCGAGAGTCCGGACTGGTCACGCCGTATTTACTCCATGATATTTCGGCGAATCGACATGTTGCCACTGACAAGTTATCATAGACATGACCCGTCCAGATATCCGATAATTTTACAAATAATTAATTCCTTTACATGCGAGACTAGAAGCTTCTCAGAAGGTATTAAGTGTCAGAAACAGGACTGATTATTCACCGCCAGCATTTTTCGATTGTGAAAGAGCCTTTATGAAGACGTCGGGTTATCCTTGCCGCGGCGGAATAGCCATGCACGCAAAGGCGTCTTGTTGTGGTGCGCACGGCCGTTCCCTGTTGGAGGTTCGAGACTCCCTCGGGCATGGGTGTGTATGTTATCCTTAGCATAAGTTACTTTAAGTAGTTTGTAAGTTTAGGGACCGATGATAATTTCAGTTCTGTTCCATATATTTAGAAACATTAGTTCGGGTTATCTTGATGACTTTTTTTTTCATGCCTCTTTCCAGGCTTCCAGGCTTTATCAGGCTGGTTCAGTAGCATAAGCTAGTTAATGTCATACCTTGTTCTAGATTTTCAAAAAGAATCCTCATAAAACTCGTTGTAATTTGTAGCAAATGCAACTCATGTACTTATGAAACTGCAAATACCTCGCCTTAAAGCTTCATTGGTTGCTGACAGATTCATTAACTTCATGAATAATAATTATTAAACATGTTATTAAGCAGTTGGAATGGTCTAAGTATCTCCATTCGTGGTTGAGCACAAATTTACATACGCAAAGTTCATTAAGACTCGAACCACAGTTTTGATTTAACATTACTAAAAAGTAACCTTTTATAATGATAGTCTGATTTCTTTGATGAAATTCTAATTGAACTTCCGTTGTGCAACAAACAGAGCCTACAAGTACTCAGTTGTTAAAGTTTGTAAAACTCGTAAAATATTTACTGGTCACCAACACTTGGAATTTAACTATGTTCAAATACACAAATATTTAACTGAACAAACATTGCTGCTACACTCTTTATGAGGTTATAGAAGCAATCATGCAGTCTGTAATTAAACAGGGCTTGTCTCGAAATAATAATGTATAGGACAAGGATCCTGCCTTGTTGATGAGCTGGAAGAGTGATTTGGACAACACCAGGTATTTTGTAAGAACAGTTTTCGCTATTGAAGTTTATCACTAATACGTTGGCTAGTCGTACATGCTAATTAATTAGTTGCTGGCTCGATCTTACTTGGAATGGAGACGATGTGACGTGGTGCAGGCATTGTTGGGATACAATAGCAAATTCTTCTTGGCGTCGGACAGACTCTTTGGGCCCACAGCTTTCCTCTTGACTATTACAACTTTCGAGATAAATGCTGTGCCCGTATTATTTGCAAATTGCCCAGTCACCGTAACGTTTGTAGCAAATCAACATATTCCTCCATAGGCCCCACGTACTGTAGCAACACTGTCCAACTAACTTTTTCGCCGCGCGCCATTGCGCTGCCTGCGAACTACCTACTCCAAGGATGACTCTATACAATAGCAAAGGCCTTGACTATCCCAGCTTGTCTACTATTCATCGTACACTGTTTGATTTTGTATTCATATCAAATACATAAGTCATGCCAACATCTCATTCCACATCACAATTACCAATACAAATAAACACAGAAGTGACAATTATATAACATTTGACAATGAATAATCAAACCAATATTTACACCATAGTGAGACGTAGATTGTTTACACATAGCGTAACTAGGTAAGAGTCCCCATGGACTGGGTAGTTTCGTGGCACTAGGCAGGAAAATCATCTACTCTGACAACATATTGTCATCGAGGTGAAAACATGTTGTATTTTGCGTATCAAAGTCTTTTTTTAGCCACATTGGTTTAACAGAGGAGCGTGTGTGTGCGTTTGTGTGTTGAGCGGTAGGCATGAAGGAATTCATAACGATAATTGCTGCGATCAACTGTCCCCTCTGTAGTTACTGGGCCGTATTTTATGGGAGCATAAAACCAGTACTGAACAAGGCAATTAAAATAGCTGCCATCTTCTCTAGTCCATTTAAAAAAAGGCTCAATTTCTTATCTATCTCAGAGAATTGTCTTTTCACCGCCATTAATTTTTTGATGGTATTAAAGATGTTGTAAAGTGTCTTCAGAATATTTTTATATTAGACCAATTTCTTACCTACTGGCTGTACTCTAGCTGTGCAGACAGCTGAGCCAGTCACAGATCGAATTTCCGTAATGGATTGACTAATTTTTGCCGGATTACAGACCACAGTCACACATTTCGGGAAATACTGGGGCAGGTCATGAACTTCGGCCTCAAACAAAACTATACATAAGCAGTTCAAATGGATAACACCAGATAGGTCTCGCTCACGACTTTCCTCTCTTAGAGCAACTTGACGACTGCGGTGTCTGGAAGGGCTTACAAACACAAAGGTAAATAATACAATATCATTTTTTTCAGTTTCTGATAATTGGACCAGACAAGAAAGGTAACGGTAGGGAGAAGATAATAGCACACCGTCTCACAATGATGATGATCGTATGGCACTTGATACCTCTTACTTTCCGTAAGGAGTAATGAAGAAAACCCAAATTACCAAAGGAGGGCCAGGCCCACCAGAATGAAAAAGTGCAGCTCACTTCTCTTTACTAATAACAAGAAATATTATTATAAACTTTAACAACAAACGGGTAAAATCTTCTTATCTAAGATCACAATTCAATTTAGCACACATTCAAGATTTCCCGCTTCCATTTCCAGAAAATAAATAAATTAAACTAATTAAACAAGAAGTTACAAACCGCTGAATATTCTTCACAACCGAAAGCTTTACCACAAATTCTTAGCAACAAGGTCCTAAGTTTTAACAATGACAGCTGAACTGTGAGCAGCATTGATTTCGTCGTCCAAGTTAGTTTAAACCACAATCAGTGAACAACTAGTTTTACAACTTCGTCCAAGATCCTTTACAATTCAAGCAATCTCGAATTAAGATACAGCTTCCGACCACAGGTCGGACACAAGATCTGTAAGCACTAAAACCTGAGCGCAATAGGCAAGCTACAAAGCTACATGTTTACCGTTTTATCAAACAAATAGCAAGATGAACAAATTATGGCAATATAACTTTAACTGTTAAATGCCAGTTTGCGATTTCTGAGCATGGGTAGAATAAGATACACGATTTCTAAATAAAGTAATTTATAATAGAAGACCCATCCATTGCTCATTATAAAATACGAAAATAAATAAGAGCACAAGGCTACGAATCTAAAACCTTTTAATATGCATTTCAAGAAAACATAAACAATAGTAGTCTTTTCGATATAGGTTATTTATTGAAGACAAGAGCCAAGATCGCTTTTTGTTTTTTATTAAAATTACGGGCTTCGGCAGTTTAACCGGCATATTCGGATCTTAGATTTCATTCTACAGAACATTATTATTAAAATCTTTTAAACACTACAACTTAATTGTTGGCTTGTGTCAATATATAAATAAAACATAAACATCAACATCCAATAATAAAGTGTGGCCACTAACTTAGTTAAACTGCCTAAACCGGTAATGTTACTAAAAAATAAAAAGCTATCTTGGCTCTTGTCTTCAATAAATTTATTAAAAATCGCCCCCAAACATGACAAACCTTTATAGATTATATTTTATGTTTGAATAGGAACTGGCTACGAACACACAAACCTGATTAATATTGCAAATATAAACTCGCCAGCTTGGTCACCTTGTAGATAAACTAAACCTATAAATATATTTCGATGTTCTTGTATCCGGTAAAACAACTAATAAAGCAACTAATACCTTATCTAATAACTTATTCATCATTATGTAAATGATAGCAAAATTTGCCCTTCACTGTTTTTCAAGATATTAATATAAATGACCAATGTATTACTGTATTTTATAATTTAGCATATTTCACTTCTTCAATCAGATTTACGAAATCGGTATTATTATGTATTGATGTAAATTAGTTAGTACCTTAAGGTTGGGATGTAGAACTGTTATTACCTTGTCATAACATTTGAAAATTCATTGTTTTTCCTATCTTGGTGCAACAATACATGGCAATGTTCACAGAAGTACATAAGAAGGCTCCACAAAAGCTCCAGAACGCCAGTCTTGTAATATATTTCGAAGCCGTCAGTATGCCAGTTTGGGCACCGATGTATTTATTGTTGTGATGCATTGTGGGTAAAAGTTATGTTGAATTAAACAGTTTTATTCAAGTACCTGGTGTTTGCTCTGAGTTATTGCTTTAATTTTGACGCACACATAAAATGGTGAACATTACTCCAGCTGCGCGAATCCTGAATGAATTCTAGAGAGTCCTGTAAGTGATAGTACAGATGCAGTTTTATAAGAAGTTTCTACATCCACGAGATATCAAGGGAACACTGTACCGAACTTCGATGCTGTGGAGATCTGTTACGACGTAATCGCCACAACCACTGAGCCGGTGGACTGGACATTTTAACCCTTTAGTAACCAGTGGGAACTATAGTTTCCACTTATTTGTTCAGTGGTAATCCGTGTTCCCACTTCTAACTTGTGCTACCATCTCTGATAGTGTGCAAAATACATATAGAGTGCGAGAAAGTGGTTGTATTTTTACGTGGGAAGTGACTTGTGTTGCATTTGTCTACTTTTATATTTACGAGGGGGATAGTATTCGTGTATATTTGCTGGATAGCAATGTAAATATACAGATATTACAATGTAAGTTAGTGGGAACTATGTTTCCCACTGAACGTGTGTGAAGTGCAGTGTGTATGACTGCGCAATCGGCATAGTTATTGATTGTTTCTTATTGTCTAGAATGCCTGGACTCATGCCAGATGAGGTTTCGAGAATTTTGTACGCTTTAACACAATCCCAAAAATATTACAACTGTTTTGAGAAGAAACAAAGATGGAAGCAGAAGTGAAGAGACTAGCTTTTTTTTTTTTTTTTTTTTTTTTTTTTTTTTTTTTTTTTTTTTTTTTTTTTTTTTTTTTGAAGGTTTGGCAGTTGTCGATGCCTTCATTATGTGGAAATTACAGAAGACAGAAACAGGCCAGCTAACAATTAGATTACATTTGGAAAGGCAGCTCATCTTCGGCTTATCAAGTCGTAAGCGAAGAGGAAGGCCCGTTCGTTTTCGGGCACTAAAAAGAGGCTTGCCTGGAGTTCCAGATTAAGTTCTTCAGGTGAAAGTGACAACAAAAGGTTGTTGTCACTTACTTTTCTAAGTTCCATTACATGGCACCTTAGTGAACTCAATGGACAATATGAACTAACACAAAAGAAAATCAAATGTTTAATATGCTTTTTGTACTGAAAAAAAAAGTACATGCATTTTTAAAATTATCAAGTCCAGTTACTCCAAAGTTAGTAATTTTTTATACTTGTAGCCAAAACTCTCAATTTCAAGTTTTGAACTATGATTTTGTGTATGACTGACTTCTTAGCCCAATAAAGTATTCATAAAAAGTCTACAACTTCTGGAAATAATTTGGTCACTAAAGGGTTAAAGTAGTTGCGTTTTAAAACACTTATCAGAAATGTACCTGCCGGCCGCGGTGGCCGAGGGGACTAAAAATGTTCAAATGTTTGTTAAGCTTATGGGACTTAACTACGGGGTCATCAGTCACTAAACTTACGAACTACTTATGAACTACTTACGAACTAGGACGGCACAAATATCCATGCATCCATGCCCGAGAGGGGATTCGAACCCCCCGACCGTAGTGGCCGTGCTGACCGTGACTGGAGCGCCTCAGTCACCTCGGCCCGAAGGGACTGAGGCGCTTCAGTCACGGTCTGCACGGCCACTACGGTCGGGGATTCGAATCCCCCCTCGGGCATGGATATTTGTGCCGTCCTCAGTTGTAGGTAGTTCATAAGTAGTTTGTAAGTTTAGGGACTGATGACCCCGTAGTTAAGTCCCTTGAGCTTAACAAACATTTGAACATTTTGAGAAATGTACTACACAGAAGACCAAATGCAAGTCGCTCTTAGCGCAAAGGGAATGTAATAGAACTTACAATATAACAAACATTTTCCCCGGTTAAGTTGTATCAGATGGCAATTAATTTAAGCGGAGCCAGCTAGCTGCAGAGGTTGACTTTCGCAGCAAATAACGCAAACCGTAGTGAACAATAGCAGGGGGAGGCCAGAAGGTAGTAAATCCACATGATCTTGGAAACATCTGCAAAACTCCGGAAAGCACCGAAGGGACTAAGAAAAGAAACTAGAAGTTAATTTAACTTGTTAGTCAGCGACTACCAAGAACCGCGGAGGGCAAGCGTAATGCGGGAGCCGCACGACAACAACTTCCGGCCAAATGCAGCGATCTCCCGTTCTCGCTGCGCCGGTTTGCCTGCCGCGTACACCAGCGTGACCAAACTCAACCACGTAATGCATAACTTTTTATTTGAAGCTATAAAAACTACCACGATTAATGTAGAGTGCGTTTAGACTGAGAAAAATATTGAAAAAAAAAACATAAAATTATTATGCACTACTAGCAACACAAAATTAATAGCTGGTCAGCTATATAGTGCTTCCGTGATGTACCCAATGCAGTAAAGTCACTATTATGCCCCTCATCTTTCCTCAAAGTAACTCGTAATGCAACTGTAGTGTGTGATTCACTACTTTTACCTGGCAAAGGAACAATACTAATGTAAACAAACGCACATGTTAGGAGTCACTCAATGCAGTTAACTGTCGAAATGATTCAGTAGCACTCTGCAATTTATAATTTGTAGGGCGTGCTACTACCACACGTAACACTATGCTAGTAGCTGCTAATGAATTTGTGGTAAAATGTTGATCAATTTGAGGTGTAGTATGCCGCACACCTTATATAGTCGCCGTCCGCTGGTCACCACTAGCATCCAGCCAATCAGGCTCCTTCGAAATAATGCGAATCGACCAAACAATACACAAAAAGACGCTCAAGAATGCCTCCCCTGCACGGTGAGCAAGGCCTCGCGTTCAGCGCTGCTGACAAAGCTAATGCGCTTGCGGACGTCTTCGAAAGACAGTTCCAACCGTCAGATCCATTAGATAGGGCCCATGAAGCAATCGTCAGGAGGCAATTGGCCGTCTTCCTAGCAGCAGACAAAGATGAAGATGACGCTCTTCTGCTCTTCACACCAGAAGACGTAGGAGCAGTCATAAAATCGCTACCGGGTAGTAAAGCGCCTGGTCACGATAAAGTCACAAATGAGCTGTTAAAACATCTCCCCCCGGTAGCAGTCACACACATCGCGAACATATTTAATGAAATCACGCGATCACGAAAAATCCCAAAGGTGTAGAAACACGCAGAAGTGATCGCGAAGTCAGGTAAAGGTCCAATTTTCACACAACACTACAGGCTAATCAGTTTGCTACCCTCACTCAGCAAACTGTTCGAACGTCCCCTGCTCCTCCCCATACAGCAACACATAGCAGGCGACCAGATTATCCCAAAAACGCAGTTTAGCTTCCAGAAAGGTTATTCTGCTCCGCAACAACTCATGAGAGTGGCAGAGGCCGCAACAAAAGCCATCGACTTCAAAGACTATTGTGGAATGGTTCTACTAGACGTAGAAAAAGCGTTCGATGCGGTCTACTATACAAACTGTACACCCAAGGTTTCCCAGGTTCCATAGTAAGACTTGTAAAAAGGACAGGTAGAACATTCGCAGTGAAGATAGACAACACGTCCTCCACCAAAAGAACAATCCAGGTAGGCGTCCCACAAGGCAGCGTCATAGGTCCTATACTGTACAACCTATATACAACTGACACCCCAATGAACCAGGAGTTAGTGTAGCTCAGTACGCCGATGACACAGCGCTTTTCGCCAAAAGCAGGAACAGAGTCACAGCAACCAGCTTCAAAAGATCCTAACAAATACTGATGAATGAGCCAAGAAATGGCGTATTACGCTCAATAGTGAAATAACCCAGGCTATAATGTTCACACGAAAACTAGGGAAACGGACACCAAACAGATGCCCTCCACCCAAATTACAGCTCCATAGGCGCAACATAGAATGGAGCCAGACAGTCAAATACCTTGGGGTAACGATGGATCAACGCCTTACATGGCGCAGACACATCAAAAACCTAACAAACAGTGCGAGCGCGCAACTAGGCGCCCACTACCCAATTTTAAATGTGCATAGCAGCTTGCCTGCAAGAGTGGGGATTAGGGTGTACTGCAGTCTAGTACGCCCTAACCTCGAATACGCATGTCCAGTGTGGGGCTCACGCAGCCAAAACCCATATAAAAAAGGTCCAGGTTATCCAAAATCGAGCCCCTAAAAGAACATTGCACGTAGATGGAAGATTTCCACAGCTGACCTCCATGCAGTCACAAAAACAGAGAAGTTAAGCCTGAGCTTCAAAACCCTCGCCGAGGCTTTCTATCATCGAGCCCACCGCTCACCAAACGATCTAATAAATACCCTGGATAACTACTGCCCAGAGAACTACAGGATCAGAACACCCAAGTCAATATGAATGGATTAAAACCATGTATCACCCACATACACACAGGATAATAATAACACTAGCTCATAAAACACAGGAACACAAACACATGCCAGGACTGTTACATTAAGCAATTCGACATTCAGAAGTTATGTCACAAAAACAGCCTCAAATGCTAGTCTCACCTTATAAGTCAGCAGCAGCAACGGTGTATCTCCCAACGCCTTACAGAACAAATCAGGAACGTACTACTAGGACAGGCAAAGAAGTCAGCGGTAGCACAACACAGCACCTTCGAATTCGAGAAAACAAGGAAGTTGTGTAGTGCCAGTGGTTTCTGGGACTCAATTTTCAAAGAGGCTGTGGAGATACGTTTGCACAACAATTTGGTAATCCGGAACAACGGCTTTCAGATTAGTGCAGCGAGGAATTCCACAATTAACGAAATTCGACACGAATGCCTCGACACGCGGCAGCGCCTTCTGGAAGAGCGGCAGCGCCTTACGGAGGAACCCGATTGGCCAGCGGCCAGCGCGCGGTGCATTCTTCCGAAGGAGCCTGATTGGCTGGACGCTAGTGGTGACCAGCGGACAGCGACTATATAAGGTGTGCGGCATACAACATCCTGTCACTTCGTCAGTATGGCACAAGGGGTTAATTTACAAATTATACACACAGGGATTCCCGGAAGTATAGTAAATATTATCCAAAGCTGTCTTACGAATAGGACCTTCTCTGTCAAAGTCAAAACATCTACTTCCACTAAAAGGCGTATTCGTGCTGGGGTGCCACAGGGATCGGTCCTGGGACCTGTTTTGTACAGCTTGTACACTGCAGATACCCCTACTGTACCCCTGGTACACACTGCACAGTACTCTGATGACACAGCCTTCTTTACTAGATATCCAAACAAGGGCCTGGTCATACGTAGGTTACAAAGGGTCTTAGATAACACAGACACATGGACCGCCGCTGGCGACTCACTATCAATGCCGAAGAAACTCAGGCCATGCTGTTCACAAAAAAGCTCGGGAAACGTGGTCCTCGAAATCCCCCCCCCCCCCGTCCTCCTCCACCTCCAAGGATCCCAACTCACCTGACGCAGAACGGCCAAGTATCTGGTCGTTACCTTGGACCATCGTCTAACATGGTAACCCCATGTGGACGAGGTCTATAGGAAAGTCTGTGCCAGAATGTCCGACCTCTATCCCATCCTAAACTACAACAGCTCCCTATCCCTTTCCGTTAGAGTTAACACCTACTTTTCCTTAATCAGTCCCCAAACGGAGTACTCCTGCCTAGCTTGGGCTTACGCTTCCAGGAAACACCTGGAGAAGCTGCAAGTACTCCAGAACCAATGCCTTAAGAGGTCCCTTCAGCTTCCCCATGGATTTCCCACAGACGACCTACACGATGCTGCTGGAGTTCCCCTCCTAAACGATCGTTTCCAATATCTGGTCAGGGCTTTCTACGAAAGTTCCTCCAGATCTGGAAAAGAACCTATCTGTTCCCTAGGTCGGTATGACATGTCCCGTGACAAACACAAATGTCCCCTGATCATCTTCGATCTTTAGATCAAAGAGGAAATCCTAACACCCATTCATAGCTCCAAACCTACCCTACCAAACCAACCTCATGCCCACCCAGGGCAAGCACGAGACACACACACAAAGCTCTAACTCAATTCACAGACATTTAAAAACAGTAAAAGACACACAATACGCAGAGGAATAAAGGCCAAATGGCCACAAACTCCCCAATATATTCCCTAACAGAGAGGGATGTCAAGGAGTGAGCAGCAGCAACATACCGTCACTTCGCCAGAAGATGATGAGCACGAAGCTTATCGAAACCTGGCGACAAGACGACGCCATCACTCGGCTGATTACCCGAGAAGATTTCATTAATGGAATACGCCGAGAAAGTTTACAATCGCGTTAGTTCCGATAGTCTATAAGTCTAGGACTGTCGAGCATATCAGTTTGTTCCAGTAGGTTCAAACAGCGAATTCAGGCCACGTTCGGAACAAAAATTCGAACATAAAAATATTAGCCGCGAACGTACAGAGTATTAGAAACAAAGTTCCCGAATTTGCAGCGCTGCATGGAAGTTATTGCGCTCAGATTGTTTTAGGCACCGAAAGCTGGCTAAATGATGATGTAGCAAGTTCAGAAATATTTAGCGAAGCGTGGAATGTATATCGGAAAGATAGATCTGATACAACTGGAGGAGGAGTGTTCATCGCTGTGGACAAAGATATTGTTTCTACTGAGATCGAGGTTGAAAGAAACTGTGAAGTTATCTGGGCACGCATAACAGGTCTAAAAGAAGTAAAGTTAATAGTTGGGTGTTTTTACCGGCCCCCCAGTGCTGCTGTAGCAGTTTTAGAATCATTCAAGGAAAGTCTACACCGGGTAGTGCATAGGTATCCGGGCCATGTAATATTAGTCGGAGGTGACTTCAACCTTAAGAGTATAGATTGGGACCTCGCTAGTTACATTTCAGGCGGTACAGACAAGCAGTCTTGCGAGCTACTTTTGGACACATTCTCCGAAAACTGTCTTGAGCATTTAAACAGGCAACCCACGCGCAATGGAAATATTCTAGACCTTATAGCCACAAACAGGCCTGACCTTATTAACGATGTCTGTGTAGAGGCAGGAATTAGTGATCATGATATCGTCATAGCGTCGATGATGACCAAAGTTCATAAACCAGTCAAGAAGGCTAGGAGCGTGTTTTTGTTGGGAAGAGCCGACAAGAAAATGTTACGATAGCACTTAGAAAATGAATGGGCATCGTTTAATTCTGGGACTTTGGATGTAGAGGAATTATGGACTAAATTTAAGTGCATTGTTAATAAAGGGTTAGAGAAATATGTGCCAGTAAAGACGATTAAGGATGGAAAAGATCCACAGTGGTATAATAATAATGTTAGAAAGCTGCTGAGAAAGCAAAGGCTGTTGCACTCTCGATTAAAAAAAGAACACGCAAATGATGACAGGCAAAAGTTAGTAGAGATTCGTGCGTCTATAAAAAGATCGATGCGTGAAGCATACAATAATTATCACAGCCATACCTTAGCAAAAGATCTTTCCGAGAACCCTAAAAAATTCTGGTCCTATGTAAAATCGATAAGCGGGTCAAAGCCCACTGTCCAGTCACTAGTTAATCATTCCGGGGCAGTAATAGAAGAAAGCATACGGAAAGCTGAAGTTCTAAATTTAACCTTTAAGAAATCTTTCACGCAGGAGGACCGCACAAATAAACCATCATTTGATCAACGTACTAATTCCGAAATGGGGGACATAGCAATAGGTATTTCCGGTGTAGAGAAGCAGCTGAGAGAGCTAAATACGAAAAAGTCTGCTGGTCCGGATGGAATACCAGTTCGGTTTTACAAAGACTATTCTGCGGCATTGGGCCCCTACTTAGCTTGCATTTATAGCGAATCTTTAATTCAGCGCAAAGTTCCTAGTGATTGGAAAAAGGCGCAGGTGACTCCCGTGTATAAGAAAGGAAAGAGAACTGATCCATACAATTACAGGCCAATATCGTTGACATCGGTTTCATGTAGAATTTTGGAGCATTTTCTCAGTTCGAATATAGTAAATTTCCTTGAAACGGAAAAGCTTCTTTCGATGAATCAGCACGGGTTTAGGAAACATCGTTCATGTGAAACTCAGCTTGCCCTTTTCTCACATGACATCTTGCGAGCCATGGACGAAGGGCAACAGACGGATTGTGTTTTTCTCGACTTCAAAAAGGCGTTCGACACGGTGCCACACTGCAGACTGCTAACGAAGATACGAGCTTATGGAATAGGTTCACAGATTTGAAACTGGCTGGAAGACTTCCTAAGTAATAGAACGCAGTACGTTGTTCTCGACGGCGAGTGTTCATCAGAGACGAGTGTATCGTCAGGCGTGCCCCAGGGGAGTGTGATAGGACCGCTATTATTTTCTATCTATATAAATGATCTGATGGACAGAGTAAGTTGTAATTTGCGGCTGTTTGCTGATGATGCTGTGGTGTATGGGAGGGTGTCGTCTGTAACTGACTGTAATAGCATACAGGTTGACTTAGACAAAATTTGTAGTTGGTGCGAAGAATGGCAGCTAGCTCTCAATGTAGAAAAATGTAAGGTGATGCGCATGAGTAGAAAAAAAATCCTATAATGTTCGAATACAGCATCAGTAGTGAGCTTCTTGATGTGGTCGCGTCGTTCAAATATCTAGGCTTAACATTGCAGAGCGATATGAAATGGAACGAGCATGTAAGGACAGTTGTGAGTAAGGCAGACAGTCGACTTCGGTTTATTGGGAGAATTTTGGGAAGATGTACTTCACCTGTAAAGGAGACCGCGTATAAAACGCTTGTACGACCACGTCTTGAGTATTGCTCTAGTATTTGGAGACCGCAGCAGATCGGTTTGAAGGAAGACATAGAGGCGGTTCAGAGGCGAGCAGCTAGATTTGTTACCGGTAGGTTCGACCAATGCGCGAGTGTCACGGAAATGCTCCGGCAACTCAATTGGGGATCGCTGGAAGAAAGACGACGTTCTTTTCGTGAATTTCTGTTAAGTAAATTTAGAGGGCCGGAATTTGAAGCTGAGTGTAGTACGATCTTGCTGCCGCCTACTTACATTTCGCGTAAAGATCACAAAGACAAGATAAGAGAAATTAGGGCTCATACGGAGGCGTATAGGCATTCTTTTTTTCCTCGTTCAATTTGGGAGTGGAATAGGAAAGGAAATGCCTAGTAGTGGTACAGTGTACCCTCCGCCACGCACCTTACGGTGAATTGCGGAGTATGTATGTAGATGTAGATGTAGGTTCAGAAACACTTGAACCTAGCTGGAGGCCCCTGTCACGGCCCGGGCGTGTTGCAGTGGAGGGCTCCCTGTGCTGGGACGGCCGGTCTGCCGGCAGCTGCCGCCGCCTGCGCCGCTGCGGCCCCGCTCTGCGCGCCGTCCGCGCCGGCCGGCCGCCCCCGCGCCGCTGCGGATTCTCCGGCTTCCACGAAGTTGTCTGCTGCGCCGATGCCGAGCCCCATGCAGTGATCGGCGGCGGTGGTACCGGCGGCAGCGGCAGCGACACTGCCGCAGGCGGCCCGTGGAAGGCGCCTCTCAAGGACAGGCCCAGTGTTGCAGGTCAGCTTTTTGAAACTGTTTGATAATGCAATGAATTGACAAAAGTTCTCCTAATGTCATGTGGGACCTACTTTGGGAAGGCAAAGTGCTGCAACTCGACGTGGCATAGATTCAAAAGTCGTTGAGCCATTTTGTCTCTAAAAACGTCCATAATTTCTACAGTGATGCCATATCCTTCTAAGTAGTGTGATGAATCCGAAAAAAAAGAGTGGTAGTTCATCCGATCCGAAAAGTCCCTTTGGTGACAGCAATGAGCCACATAAGCACCCGTTCCAACAAGATTCAGAAGTTTCCTAAACCCCTTTCCACATGCTTCAGAAGTTTCCTAAGCTACAAAATAAATGAGGTATAGACCATGTGCAAGTATAAAACTGCAAAAAATGAGCGCCTAAACAAGTGCAGCGCCTCTGCGCTGCGAGAATCGGTGAGTCGCGCAAGCAGTACTGTTCAGTGAGCGCGCGGCTCCCGACTACTGCTGGCTCGCTACTCCGCACGATTCCAGCGATCGAGGCGATCCGAGCGCCAACTGAGTCGGTGAGTTAGCTGGGTCACCGGTTCACCTCTCCCCACCACTCTCCCGACTCCGCTTGCTTGCGGAGCCGCCCGGTGGCGCGCTGCTCACGGTTCCCCCCACTTCTCTGGCAAACCACACGGTGCGCATTTCTCTGTTCTCTCCACTCCTATGTTCTGATAAAGCTTGCAGCTCGCTTACAGAAACTATCTGAAGCAACAGAAACCGTCATATAGACAAATGTCCTATTCCAAATAGTATTTGAGATGAAACGTATTTACTTAATGTGATATGTTTTTTCTTAATTACAGGAAATCTGCAGTCAGTAGCAAAAACGAGTTACAGTACAAAATTAAACTATATAAAATTCTATTCAATTTTTCTCGAAGACTTGTAGTCTTGTAGTTGGTATGAAGGGAGCAAGAGAGACAAAGTCTTGTGCAATGTGCGTTCTCTGTTGCTTAGATTTTGTAAGCCCATATCACGCAGTTTCCTGACTTGATAGACAAGTGTCCTGTAACAAATTATGCGTCTTTTATGCATCTACACTATTTTGGAACGTTGAAAACAATGACTACATCATTGAATAACAAAGAAAATAACAATGTGCATTTATATTTTCTATCTCTGAAACCATTCAGTTTCGGAAATGACTCCATTTGAAATTTTTGCTGCTGGCGTCAAATCTTTGACAGTAACAACAAACTAGTTTCCCAAAAGAGAGAGAATACTAGGATGTCAAACGAGATGTGTCTAAATTTATGTTTCTGAGTAAAGTATCTTGCTTTAATGTTTCATTGCGAATTTAATGTGTTTGGTACAGCGGGATGTGTGTGTTTGCAATTGAAGATAAAATATATTGGGAAGCACTTAAAAATAATTTGACCTGCTCTGTATAGAGAATACATAAAACTTTGCACAAATAACGGGTGAAAGGGTTGTAGTTACAGTAATTAAAATATAAGATGGAACGGAAATCGTACCGGAAACTGCAAAACTTAGCATTTAGAAGCTCAGAACGCTACCCCTGTACTACGCCGACTGTAAGAGTATCACCACAGTTATTTACCAAATTATTTCTTTCTGTATAACTCTCTTCGGACTTAATCAGTTGTTGATGGTTTGTACTCACAAAAGAAAAACTCATTGACGACATAGTCGAAAGTATCTGTACTCGTCGTCGTATTTTCGAAGAATTTGCCTGGAGATCTTCACAATCTTTTTTACGTATTTGAAGTTATGAATGAAATAGTCCACCAACATTTCTCGCTTTATAAATGTAATTACATTACTCTTTTGACGCCTCATTTTCTAAATTAAATAAAACTTTATTGCTTACTCTGGATATATCATTATTTTAATGTTTATGGGTGCCAGACTTCAGATTTTAGAAACAGCTGATCGGTTCCAGCGGCCATCTTGTAGCAAGAATCTGTCGCGCTCACGTAGGACACCCGGCCGTGTCGCCGAATGTCGCTGCTTGTAGCTGCCGTGTCGTGTCGCTGAATATCGCGCGCTGTCGCTCGCTTTTGTCACTCACGTAGTACGCGGCATTAGTGCGCATGGCTATTTCGCTGCAGAAGTTGCCACGTCCTGAGTGGACCTCTCGCGCTATCACGTTTCACTCAACTCGCTCAAACTCGCAAACTACTCTCTGTATAATATGGAACTAGTATCATTTCAGTCTGCAAAATATTGTATTTTTTAAATGAAAGTATAAAAATAATAATTTTTTTCTTTTTCCAATTATTTCACATGCAAAAATATTTAAATTCTGTTATAACATTTTTAATTTTTTATGTAGGTGTAACTAACAAATTTTAATTCTCGAAACTACTAAGGACTTACAATAAAATTATTACTCATCTTTCATCTTTCACAATATGGCCAAATCAGATAAAGGTATAGTGACAAAAAGCAATGTGACATCGTTTTACGTTTTTTATCAGCTGGTGAGTCGGTGAGCTATGAAAAAAAACTAGTTCATCCCAGTGAGTGACTATTTCTGATCCAATCTCTGAAAAGATCGGTTTTGCCCATCTCTACCATAAGCATCCCTTCGCTATGTGGGAATTTGCAGTCAATTATCGGCTCAGTTGGACCAGAGTACTCAATCCACGCCATGTAAAATGGCCTGCACCACAACTGGAGCAAAGTCCAGCTTCCACAGCGCCTTCTTCACAAATTGATCCAGGGCTTTGTGTGTTCTTAGCTACTCTCTACCCTCCTTTCTGCTCATACCAACTCAAATCATCTGGCCAACCCACAGTACTTCATTCGTCTAGCGACAAATCGATATGGCCAGGAGCGCAGGAAAAGGCGCTGCTGGCAGTCTCGTAGTATTAGAAAACATCATTCGAATCTGTCGTCTGTTCCTATCAAAGAAATCAAATATAAATTACATTGTTTCTGTGTAACAGATATGCATGATGGTTGTAGACAATAAACAACATCATTTTTTCCAGTAACCGACTTTAATTATCACGCTGTCGGCGGGACGTTCAACCTCTATCTTGCTTCTTCATTTCTTCCAAATTTAATAAAATAAAACTCTCGAATTCGAAAAAATTTCAAAATTGGGCTGTTTAAGGCCACTGAACTAAATCAAGTAAAAACTTGTGGCGGACCGGGACTCGAATGCCCATTTCCCGCTTTTGACCACCAGTGGATTATCCGAACCCACTTCTTGTCCTGTACCAATTCTCCTTGCACACTTCTGTTGTAGTGTCCTAAGTTCATTACTCATTTTGCCGGTCGCGGTGGCCAAGCGTACTGCGGCGCGCCATTCACGGTCTGCACGGCCACTACGGTCTGGGGTTGGAATCCCCCCCCCCCTCGGGCATGGCTATTTGTGCCGTCCTTAGTATAAGGTAGTTCGTAAGTAGTTTGTAAGTTTAGGGACTGATGACCCCGTAGTTAAGTCCCATGACCTCTACAAACACATTACTCCTTTTGCTTGCAGCTTTACCCGCAGTTCCACAAGTGATCAGACTTAATTTTGCATTCGCACTGAAATTGCCTGTTTATGGCATACATACAACTGTACCACATCTACGTCGGTACTCCGAAAGCCACGACACTGTTTACCATCGTCACTTCCTCCTATTCCAGCCGCGTATGGTTCGCGAGAAAAATGATTGCCGCTGTGCCTCCGCCTGCACCCGAATCTCTCAAATTTTATCCTTGTGACTGCTTCACGAAATGTACATAGGAGGAAGTAATATATTTGTCGACTCTTCATGAAATGTGTGCTCTCGTAAATTTCACAGAAGACCGTACTGCGATACTATCTACATCTACAAAAATTCTCTGCAAGTCACATTGAAGTGCATGGCAGAGGGTTCATCAAACCGCTTTTATGATCCAGAATGAAACTTTCACTCTGGAGCGGAGTGTGCGCTGATATGAAACTTCCTGGCAAATTAAAATTGTGTGCCGGAACCGGGACTCAAACCTGGGACCTTTGCCTTTCGCGGGAAAGCGCACTACCGAGTGTGCTATCCCGACACGACTCATGATGCCGCCCCACCACTTTACTTCCGCCAGTACCTCGTCTCCTAGTTTCCAAACTTCGCAGAAGCTCTCCTGCAAACCATGCAAGACTAGCACTCCTGGAAGAAAGGAATTGGTGCAGACATGGCTTAGCCAGAGCCTAAGGGATGTTTCCAGAATGAAACTTTCTCTCTGCAGCGGAGTGTGCGCTGATATGAAACTTCCTGTCAAATTAAAATTGTGTGCCTACCAAGTGTGCTATCCCGACACGACTCATGATGCCGCCCCACAACTTTACTTCCGCCAGTACCTCGCCTCCTACTTTCCAAACTTGAAGTTTGTAAAGTAGGAGGCGAGGTAAAGTTGTGGGGCGGCATCGTAAGCCGTGTCGGGATAGCACAGTCATTAGTGCGCTTGCCCGCGAAAGGCAAAGGTCCCAGGTTCGAGTCCTGGTTCCGGAACACAATTTTAATCTGCCAGGAAGTTTCGCTTTTATGATGTTTCTGTACAGTTCTCAAAATGTTGAAATGTTTGTAAAGCTAATGGGACTTAACTACGGGGTCATCAGTCCCTAAACTTACAAACTACTTATGAACTACCTTACACTAAAGACGGCACAAACATCCATGCCCGAGGGGGGATTTGAACCCCGTAAGCAGGAGGCCTCTACAGTTCTCTAATAGCTCGCGGGAAAAAGGAACATGTAAATCTTTCCCTTTTTGATCTGATTATTCTTATTTTATTTTGATGATTACGTCTTCCTGTGTAGGTTATGCTAACAAAATATGTTCGTATTCGGTGAAAGAAATTTCTCAAGTAGATCTCACCGCGCCGCGGTGGAGTAGCCGAGCAGTCTAAAGCGTCTCGCTGCGGAGCGCGCTGTTGCTCGCCGTGGAGGTTCGAGTCCTCCCTGGGGCATGGGTGTGTGTGTTTGTCCGTAGGTTAGTTTACCTAGGTTTAAGTAGTTTGTAAGCTACGGACTGATGACCACGCAGTTTGGTCCGATAGATTTACAAACATTTGAACATTTTAGATCTCACCGCAACAAATAACGTCTTTCTTTTAATGATTAACACCCCAACACGTGTATCATTCCCGTGACACTCTCTCGCCTATATTGCCAAAATACAAAACGAGCTGCCCTTCTCTGAACTTTCTCTAAATCATCTGTTAGTCCCAGTTGGTAGGGATCCCACATTGCACAGTAATACTTCAAATTAGGACGTACCAGTGTAGGCAGTTTATTTATAGAAATGTTGCAACTTCTTAGTGTTCTGCCAACGAAACATGGTCTTTGGTTCGCTTTCCCTACAGTATTTTCTGTGTGTTCTTTCCAATTTAAGATGTTTGTATTTGTTACTCCTAGGTATGTAGTTACATTTAGGGTCTGTAGTTTTGACTGATTTAACGTGTAAATGAAGTTTAATGGGCTTCTTCTAGTGGTCATATGGGTAACTTCGCACTTCTCATTATTAAGGGCCAATTGTCATTTTTTGCACCATGCAGGCATCTTATCTAAATCATTTTGTAGTTGCTTTTTATCTTCTTGTGTCTTTACTAACGAATAAGTCATTGCATCATTCGCTAATAACCTAAGACTTGATGACTTCCGGTTAATTACAACGTAGTGTGTCCTTTCTCACAGGAAATCATGAACCCAATCGCACAACTGTGGCGATATTCCATACGCAAGCAGTTTGAGATGCAGTCTCAAAAGCCTTCCGAAAATCTAGAAATATGGAATCTATTTGATATCCCTTGTCGATAGCACTGTCACAAGAATGATACTTTCTTAATCCGTGTTGTGTATGAGTCAATAGGTCGTTTTCTTCGTGGTAACGTCTGTCTTGCAGTGCCTGCTTCTGCAGTTTCCTTATCATTTCTGTGACGTTTTCGCGCTTACTAAATATGCCTGTAACGTACTGTGTTGTTCTCCGTTGGATCTTATGTCTTCTATTAACAGTACCTGGTATGAATCTCACGTAGATGAGCAATACTCAAGCGCTAGCCAACTTCCATTGTTGACAGACTACACTTCCTGCGGATTCTTCCAATGAATCTCAGTCTGGCATCTCCCTTATCCAAGATTGATTTTATATGGTCGGCCATTTCACATCGCACCGTCCGCCTATTCTCAGATATTTTACGGAAGTAACTGCTTCAAGTGTTTGTCCTCCTATCGCGCTGTTACATAATAAATGATCTTTCTTTCTAAGTAAAGGCAGCATTTTAGGCCCAGTTGCTCTTTCTTATACCATGCGTCGATTCGCTGCAGATCATCCTGTATTTTGCTATCTTTTCCAGTGTTGCGACTTCTCGATAAACAAACTGGGCAAGGTGGCGCATTGGTAAGCCACTGGACTCGCATTCGGGAGAACGGTGGTTCAAATCCACTTCCGGACATCCATATTTAGGTTTTCCGTGCATTTCCTAAATCTACATCTACATCTATATAGATACCTTGAAAATGACATTTGAGTGCCTGGCAGAGGGTTCATTAACCACTTTCATAACCTTTCTCTACCGTTCCATTCTCTAATAGCGTTTTCGATCTGATTTCTCTTATTTTATTGGGATGCTCATGTCTCCCTAAGTAGGTGGGTGCTAGCAAAATATTTTCACATTCAGAACTAAAAGCGGCGATTGAAACTTCGCAAACAGATCACGCCGCAATGAATAACGTCTTTCTTTTAATGATTTCCACCCCAACTCGTGCAACATTTCCGTGACGCTCTCCCACCCGTAACGTGATAAAACAAAACGAGCTGCCCTTCTCAATGTCTTCCGTCAGTTCCACCTGGTGAGGGTCGCACAAGGGGGAACAGTACTCCAGGAGAGGACGCACAAGTGTAATGTAGCCAGTCTCTTTTGTGGAGGTGGTGCATCTTCGAAGCGTTCTGCCAATGAAACGTAATCTTTGGTTCGCCTTCCCCACAATATTTTCTATGTGTTCTCTCCAGTCAAAGTTGTTCGTCATTGTAACTCCTAGGTATTTGGTAGAATCTATGACCTTTAGGTTTGACTGATTTATCGCGTAATTAAAGTTCAGCGTATTTCTTTTAGTGGTCATGTGTATTACTTCACACTTTTCTGTATTTAGTATCAATTGCCAATGTTCGCACCATGCAGAAATTTTGTCTAAATAGCTTTGCAGTTGCTTTTGATCCTCCGTTGACTTCACCAAGTGATAAACGACAGCATCACCCGCGAACAGTCTAAAGGAGCTATTCAGTCTCCTAAATCGTTTATAAACACGAGGAAGAGTAGGGGACCTATAACGCTTCCCTGTAGAACGCCAGATATCACTCCTGTTTTACTCGATGACTTACCGTCAATTACAACGAACTGTGTTCTTTCTGATAGAAAATTGTGAATCCAATCGCACAATTCGGGAGATATCCCATAAGCACGCAAGCCCTTAACAGAATGGCATATTATTGTCTCCTTTCTCATTCATGTTAGGTGATTGTAACTTCCAAACTTCAGCTGTGCAACGTAATAAATCCTTCAGCAAGTAAAGAGTTTCTTAAAACACTCGATGTAAATTAGGTTACAACCTAGTGTTTCTGATTTCTTACACATAACGTGGATGCATGAGTTTTGACATTTACATCTGTCTGCGTAGAAGCACATGTACACACTGATGAGTCAAAGCGGAGTGATCACCTGCTTAAATCAGTTAAACGGCTGAGAAGAGAAACAGTCTTAATGAAGGCCGCTGGCCGCCGCTTATCAGACCAGCTTAATCCTTAAAGGAAAACATCTCCTAGAGTTTAGTAACACAATGACATTAAACCAAACGCATCACGTCGACGTCATGAACATCTAGACAGGCGGACTTGGTTGCTGTGATGTGTCAGTGAGCTATGAATATGGAGAAAATTAGACTCAAAGGAACGTGTGTGGCAGTCGGTGCCGCTGACGTAAGGAATGCGATGGAAAAGGTAAAACGTGCGCTTCCGAAAGCGGCAGCGTTTCCGTTGACATTCAAACATAGGTACTGCCAATGTTTATTACAGAAGACGTCAGCCATTTGAAGGAGTTGTCCTGGATACCGAAACAGTTACAAGGACTCAAACGGGACAAAGCCCGGAAAGGAAACGGCCGAGCAGTGTTGGGTAAGTGTACGCAGTTTCTGTCCGAAGAGGGAACTCCCTCTCAATCTACGCCCGCCTTGTTGACTGTTCTCGTATATGCTTTACACCGGATGGCTGTCGAATGCGCAACTGCTTCATGACGCGATGAACTACGACTCCTTTACATACGCTGTAAGGCAGTTCAGAATTGCTACGCAGTGAGCCTCCACTCTTTTGTCCTGACCTCACAGATCCTACAGAGTAATAGATTACTACTAATCTTTCTAGTCGCTACGTTCCACTCACCCAAAAAGTGCAACTAGTGTATGTGGCCAAGCGTTTGAAGGAAATCGGGGCACTTTTTTCTTTTAAATTGATTTCTTTGTTTAAGTTTACCATCTGTTGGAAGACCCGCAGCTCGCTCATCTCGTGTTGCTCACTAGTTAACCCTCGACTAATCCTGGGGATGACAATACTCATAGACTCATCTTTGACCTGTCATTGTTTATTTGTTTAACCAAACCTGAGGGCAAGACACCTGGAATCTGCTGGACAGGGTTTGAGTCACAGTGTAGCCTCACGTACTTCGCGAAGAGCAGTGGTCCCTTCTTTTGACTAAACTATGAATGTCCTTCACACAACCTTGATGTAAGATTTTACGACTGATATTTTACTATGTATTTCATTATTTAGGATTCCTTGGAACTCTTAGAATGATATAAATTGTTGAAAGATATAAAAACGCCAAGATCGCTGATCGTCAATTTTTATTTAAGACGACCGGTTTCGCTGAACTATGTCAGCATCATCTGGTCCAATAAATGACATAGTGCAGCTATGCACTGTAAATGATGCTATATAGCAACTGATTGACATTACAAGATTATGGCCTTGTAAAATGATTTTATTGGGCCAGATGATGCTGACATAGTTCAGCGAAACCGGTCGTCTTAAATAAAAATTGATGATCAGCGATCTTGGCGTTTTTATATCTTTCTACAATATCATAATTGGATCGCCTCCTAGAACATAAACCAATATAAATTGTTCTCTATTAATATCTGCATATATATTGAATCAACGCAACGTTTCGTGTAACTCTTATCACTATTTTCTGTTTTGGATAAGGGGCTGCTTGAATATTATGTACCAGTAACTTGTTTATTGTGCTGCGTATTTTATAGGCAGTATATCTACCCATTGGAAGGAGTTATTTTATTTACTGTACGTATATTTCCTTGTCAATTGTAGATTGTAAAATGATGTATACGAATTTAGAAGTCTATTGTGGAAAAAAGGAACCAGGGACTCATTTAGTCTGCAATGCTGCATAAGATGTCCTTTTCCCTGCCGAACTAATTTATGACTCTAATAGGAACATTAGTGGCGGTAATTGGTTTTCCTGCATTCCCCTGGTTGAAGCGTTATATCAAAAAAATTTACTAAGCTGGAAAATTAAAAAGATAACAGGGAGCTACCAGAAGAGTTTCTCCCAAAGAAAACCAAGCAGCCCAACACTCCGCTTGGTGATTTAAAAAAAAAAGAAATAAGCCTTTTGTATCGTACACGCAAAGAAAGAACAAATCCGCTATTTTTATATCTTCAATGCCCGGGGAACGTTCTGTTAATACGTCTACTGGAAATGAAAGAAAAAAACCTGGATTAGACTCTTTTACAATCAGGCAAATTTGGTAGTAGCCTATGTATTTGAGCAGCTTTATGGAAACTGTTAGTGGCAGCCAACACAGGGAGATGGTCTGCCATCAGCCACTATTTTCTTCTATCTCTGAACCCAACCTCTCTTGGATAAACGCATTGTGCATATATTTAGCGAATAATGGTTTTAAAACAATCAAATGAGATGATTCAATTCAGTCATTTCATCTGTTATACAAATTGTGTAGAAAATCAGCTGTCATTAGAATTAGAAGTAGAAAAAAATCAGACAACCTGTAGGCTCAATGGGCAGATGCCACTTATGACGTCGAGCAAAGAAAAAACCTATCAGAAGGTCTTGCTCAATATTTCTAAATTGCGTACATCAATGTCGTTGCTTCTCCATTTCATTTATTCGCGGAAATACTATGACTGGTGCTCCAGTTATTAATCATAGACAGTTTCCAAATCCACCAATTATGGAATAGGTACAACTATAAAGAAAGTTATAATAGATGCGTTAGCTGAAATAGTAACTTTATAAGTTTACTCATTATTTGTTCTGGTTGTCCTAACTTAGCACGTGTCGAAAATCTCCTACTAACATACCTCAAGCTCCATGTGTAAGGTATACCAATATAGGTAGGATGGCTGAATTATATGATGGACTGTAAATCTATAGGAATTTCTCTCTCTTAGCATGAATTAAGATCTTATATTCAGCTATGATTCTAGACTGCAATTCTAGAGGATTATTATTTTACTAAGGTCTATGAGGCACCTTAATTATAACTTTGAAGGTTATTAGTTTTTTAAGTCTTTAGTAAAATGAAATGAAAGTTCATGTACAAATTAAACCTATTATTCTAATTATTGTTATAAAAGGTAAAAAATGTCTTTGACTTTTTAGTTTTAATTAGTAATATTCATACATTTTCAGTATGGTTATGATAAAAAATCAAAATGTTCAAATGTTTGTAAGGCTTATGGGACTTAACTACGGGGTCATCAGTCCCTAAACTTACAAACTACTTATGAACTACTTACGAACTAGGACGGCACAAATATCCATGCCCGAGGGGGGTTCGAACCCCCGACCGTAGTGGCCGTGCAGACCGTGGCTGAAGCGCCTCAGTCCCCTCGGCCACCGCGGCCGGCTGGTTATGATAGCCACTGAATATCTAATTCGCATGTAGTAGTAGAGATAATGGCATGGACAATATTGTTGATAATTGTCACGAGTTGCCGGAAAATATTTATTTATTTTAAAACAGGTCGTACCGGAGATTTGAAATAGCACACGTCTATTAAATCGCAACGTAACTACAATTTGCCAATTTACTGCTGTTGACAACGGGTCGCCAACATAATGCGATGGGCAGGGTCGTAGGGGGGCGAAGGAGGTTACGGAGTGTGTGTGTGTGTGTGTGTGTGTGTGTGTGTGTGTGTGCGTGCATGTCTGTGTGTGAGCGCGCACGAGCGCGAGAGTAAGTAAAATATACCCAAGATAAGTTGAGCTTCTTTCCAAAGCTGTGATCGGTACGACTGCCAACAACCTCAGCGAAGTAGTAGCCGCGAAATGGCCGAGCGGACTGAGGCGCTGTGCTCCGATGCGCGAGGCCGCTTCACGTTGGGGGTTCGAATCCCCCATCGGGCATGGATGTTTGTGCTGTCTTTAGTATAAGTTAGTTCATAAGTGGTTTGTTAAGTTTAGGGACTGGTGACCCTGCAGTTAAGTCCCATAAGCTTAACAAAGATTTGAACATATTATTTAAGTGGTAGCAGTGCGACGTCTCGTATGTGTGTTAATGATATCTACATAATGTAAGGTCAGTTTGATTACGAGCGTGGTAGTTATTCATGTAATAGCTGCAGATCAATTGTGCTTACGGAGCAAGCATGTCTAAAAGTTGGCGGCCTATCGAGCCAGTACGCCCCTTTCCCCTTGGCAGTCTTGACCTTTCAATCTTTACCTCCACACCCTTGTTAGAATATGGTTGACGCTCAACTTATCGTGTATTATTTATCCAGTGGATGGGAGCTCGCACAGGATCAATTTTTAACTCCCAATGTAGAACAGAGATGTATTGTATGTTTGATCCATAATTCTGTATGTCTGTCTCCCGCAACATAGTTTCCAAACAAAACTTCCGATTTCAAAGCAGTTTTAAAAAAAGTTTTAATCTAGATGATCCTTAGTTACATTGCATGAAAGTCTTGCATGTTATCAACTCAGGCGCGATGTAACGATTAGTTGCCATGGTACAGAAAGCACATGGAATTAAGGTTTCGTGAAGACTTGGGAAGTCGGAATTGTACGAGACTCAGATGGAGCAGGAATATCTCCGTCGTCATTAACCACTAAATGCCTTGCTGGTTAATACTGAACACCCGTTCATAGAGCTGCTACAAATAAACTGTTCGAACGTTGTGGTTGTCAGCATTTGAACACATATCATAGCTACAAAGACCTCCGACTTTTGCCAGTACGTATGAAGCAGAACAGGGAGCAAAGTGACACTCGTATGGCGGCAGATGGTAGCAGCTGTATTGAATCACTTGGTTTTATGTTTTAGATTACTGGATATGATTTCAGAACCTGAATTTAAGAACAGCATTTCCTAAAAAATATTTAAAAAAATAAATAAATAAATAAAGAGAGAAAGAGAGAAAAAGAGTGATTTCTCATTCTAAGTTTTGAACAATACGCCATTCTTCTTATACACCTCACTTCTTGAGCTTAAATTCTGCTTCCCTGGCGCCTTGTGGTCACCTGTGCTATACTTCCATAAGTGAGGGTTGATACGGCTACTGTTCATAATACTTCATCTGGGTTCTTTACTGGCTTTATACTTCAAACATTCTCCATATGGAAGTAAGTTTATTTAATTTTTTGTCGACGTCTTGGCTACATTCTTTTAAGTGATGTCGCATCGTAGATAATTAAAGTTTTTAACTTTTTCTAAAGTTTTATTATCAAATATATTCTAGACCGCTTTCGTTTTATCTACAGATTAATGTTAAACTGTACGCTGAGGCTACCTGCTGCAACTGACAGTCGCAACAACAATTTTGCCACTTTTGAGATGTTAGTACCATGAGGTACATGCTGTCAAGACCTACGTTAGGATCAAACAATCGTAACTATGCATATTTTGCACATCTTGAGGGCACGATCGACTTTGATAGAGAAATGACGCCAATTTCCAATTTTTTTATTATTGCACAACCAGTTTCAGCACTGTATCTGCCATCCTCTGATGCCTCTCACTTCTACTGTTTAACTTTACGTACTGTCACTGATGCATTATTTAAGAAAATTCTACCATACTTAGATATAACGTTTTAGGCACTTATTGAAACTTATGTGCAGATTACATTTAAGAATCTTCTTCCTTAGTTTAAGCGCGTTGCATATGTTATCCAATGCTTGGCGTGTGATACTTCTGTATATTTTGGATATCTTAAGTTCGCGATCTGTTGTGATAGAGAAACGATGCCAAAGGTAGTTTATACGTATACAAAGCACTTAAATTAACGACATAAATACTTAAATGTAATTTGCATATAAGATTCAACAAGGAGTGCCTAAAACACAACGTTATACTTAAGTATGCGAGAATTAACTTGAGGAATGCATCAGTGACAGCACGTAAACTTAAACCGCTGAAGTGAGAGGCATCTGAATGTGGCAACTAGATTGCTGAAACTAGTTGTGCAGTAATAAAAAATTGCAAAAAAGCAATCTTTGGTATCATATCTCTATAATATATCTTACACGTTTTCCGTTTTAGTTGCCAACGAAAATAGTAAGGATCAGACAGACGGTAGCAGTATCCGTTTTTTGGCCACAGGGCGCAGTGGTAATTTGTGAAACGGAACAGCTCTTACGTTTCTCTGATCCTAACAGAACTGTTACCAGTTGCTTTTCCCGTTACATCTCTGTAAACGCATTGTCACCATCGCTCTGTGACAACAATGAAATGCGACTTCCTGACAAGGAAGATAAATATTATTTCATTTGTGAATGAGTTTACAAGCAAATAGGAGCGCTATGGAGTCCGGAGGAAGAAGGTCGGTGAAAACGTGGCTGGAGCAGGAACAGAATTTAATGGAATCTTTTAAGTACTAGAACCTGTTTCTTGGTGTATGCATTTCACCTAGTGCCTCTATTTAAACGTATTCCTATTCGAAAGAGTAGTCGTCGTATCTGTAATTGTATATCTGCCTCCAGCAGGCAAATGACAATTTATGTGTGTAATTACGTAGGCTTCCGAGGCCAGAGTTTTCTGGGTGTTGTACTGCGTCATTATGTAAGAAGGCTATTACTTAAATAACCGACGTTTCGGCCAACGTTACAGTGGTCTTCATCTGGGTATACTCTCTATGTGGATGCACAATTAAGTCTGATCCTTTGCAGGAACACAGGTAAAACAGCGATAAAGTGGAAATAACGGACAGGAGACGCTGAAATCGCAGTATGCATTAAAGTGAGAATTTTGAAAGGACGAGGAGCGTGTTCGGATAGCCTAATTCTTTAAGGCGACCCCTTCCGGCCTGCCACAAAGCAGGAAATTCGGATTCGAATCCTGGTCCGGCACAATTTTTCAGCTTCACCATTGAATGTCATTCAGTTTCCTGAAACAGTCGAGATGTTTACATATTTCTATGCCATTGAAGTTTTAATTGCTCTAAAGCTTGGCAAAAATTAAAGGATAACCTTGAATAATGGACGAACCCATCCGCATTAGCGTATTAGGTTTTCAAAATTGACCGTAAATTTAGCGTAGTATTTGCTAGTGCAAATATGAGTACTTGCAGTAGCTAATTTAGTACACAGTAATCACTAGTTGCGGATGGATCTCTTAGATTATAATACCACGGTATCTTCGTCATAGTAGCAATTACACCGCCCGTTTGACCTTTGGTAAACCCACAAGGAAATACAAGGTCGGGGCCGGCAAACGATTCGCTACACGCGGAAGCACCGTGTGATCTGCGTACTAATGCTATCGCGCGAGGAACTTCCACTGATTCGAAGCGCGTCTTACGTCATAGTACGGCAGATCCAACATCCTCTCCAACGAGTTGCATCCAATTGAAAAATTACACACAAAAAGTCAATCTATTACATGAAAATAGCTCGTAAAGATTTAAGAACAAAGTTATTGCGTTGATCTGTGAAGCCGGGGTGAAGATAACTAAGGGATACTGAATTGGACGACCGCGGTGGCCGAGGGGACTGAGGCGCTCCAGTCACGGTCTATACGGCCACTATGGTCGGGACTGCGAATCCCCCCCTCGGGCATGGATATTTGTACCGTCCTTAGGATTAGCTAGTTGATAAGTAGTTTGTAAGTTTAGGGACTGATGACCCCGTAGTTAAGTCCCATAAGCTATACAAACATTTGAACATTTGATTTGATACTGAATGGCTAAAGCTTAATTTATTCTCAGAATCAATTAGCATCCTTATATATGAACTATAGAACATGCATGAATTCCTACATAACAGACTGGCAAGAAAAAATATTCAAGGAGGAAACTCTGTACTTTGTAAGTAGCGATTTTGGTTTTGCCTTCTCAGAAAGAAGAAATTTTTCCTTTGTGTAATTAATTCTTTAGATTCGTTTAGCGTACGTTAATAAAAATGTATTAATGTCAATAAAAATATAAATGTTAATGGTTGTAAAACCGTTGATCTTGGCCGACTACTTTGAAATTATGACACAAAGCTGCATTTTAATATAGTAAGGTTATACCTAATTCTTTAATATGTGATATATAACCTTTTATTTTTATTTTTTTGCAATACTTAATAATTAAGTTTCACCAGACTGCCAATCTGATGCCTCCTTCGCACAACCGAGCAGCTCTTAGTGGCTAGCCTTTTATTCTTTCATTCAAAAAACACCTTGAAAATACTGCTACCAAGATTAGAACACAAAAGTACTAAGAGTCATTAAAGCATAGAATAATAGGAACTGGGTAACCAGTGTAATGCGGCGCGGGAGCAGACGAACGGGCGGATCGCGCGGCCCCCGCGTCGGAGGTTAGAATCTTCCCTCGAGCATGGATGTGTGTGTTGACCTTAGGTTAGTTTAACTTAGTTTAAGTAGTTTGTAAGACTAGGGACTGATTTCCAACGTAGTTTGTTCCCATAGGATTACAAACATTTGAACATTTTCAAATTTTGAACCAGTGGAATAAGAAAATACTCTGAAGCCTTCAAGCTCTTCAACTCTATGAGAAACTCTACCGATGATTCTGCTTTTCAAATCTAATGTCATGCAGACAAAAAGATGTATAGAAATGTATCGTTAGCAGCAAAAAAGGTAACAAAACTACAGATTTATAGAACAAGCAAATAACAAAATAAAAGCAGCATGGAACATCACCAAGAAGGAGACAAATAAGAAAAAGTCAAAGCCATTAAATGCGCAGTTTCAAAACAAAGGTTCCATATTAAAAGATACCAAAAAATTAGCAAACTATGGTAATCAGTATTTCGGCAACATGGGAAACAGACTTCACCGGAAGTTCAATAGAACGAATCATTTACAAATACTGAACAAAGTACCACAACCTGCAGAACCTGCAGAACCTAAGAAGTACCTGCGTGCTTGCTGCAGGGCTGCGTAGATAGTACCAATCGAAATAATCTCGCTTTTTTGTTCTTTTTTCTTAAGGGCGACGTACCCTTTCATTGTTCATTGTTTCACTTCTTATTTATGTAAAACAGCGTGACTTTTAATTTGCTTCACCAGAAACTTTGCACAATCGTGTTTACTTCCAATGACTTTAAGTCTCGCTTTCGGGTGTATAGTTTTAGCAGTATTACGAAATTTTAAGTTCATTTACGTCACGCTACTAATAATATACACCAGTACATATATTGTGTCCTAATCAACTTCAGTGTTTTGCTTATATATCTTGTTAGTTGAATTTTATCGTTATCATATTCTAAATATTGTAATGGACCATGAGTGAAAAATGTTTGATCTGCCAAAGGAAAGTTAGTTGAGGGGTTCTGTGAAGCTGTGAGAATTGGTTTCACTGGAGAGAATGTAGTGGGGCGGAATTGTGGAAGCAAAGGAGGCTATTCCATTCTTTTACAAGGTATGTTCAAGCGACAGGAAAATAGAGGAATAAGAACGAAAGATTAGAGTCCTTCAAGTAGTAAATGAGTTTTGTTATTTGGGTAGCAAGGTGACGTCTGATGGCCAAAGTAAAGAAGATATAAAATGCGGAATGGCAATGGGAAGAAAGGCGTTTCTGAAGAAGCGAAATTTGTTGACATCCAGTATTAGTTTAAATGTTAGGAAGTCCTTTCTGAAAGTATTTGTCTGGAGTGTAGCATTGTATGGGAGTGAAACGTGGACGATAAGGAGTTCAGACAAAAAGATGATAGAAGCTTTCGAAATGTGGTGCTACAGACGAATGATGAAGATTATATGGGTAGATCACGTATCTAATGAGGATGTGCTTAACAGAATTGGGGAGAAAAGGAGTTTCTTGCATATCCTAAGAGAAGGTTTAGGTTGGTGCGACACATTCTAAGACATCAAGGAATCGTCAAATTAGCGTTAGAAGGAAGTGTGTGGGGTAAAAATCGTAGAGGGAGACCGAGAAACGAATACAGTAAGCACATTCGAAATAATGTAGTTTACCGTTCTTATTCTCAGATGAAGAGGCTTGTAAAGGACAGGGTAGCGTAGAGAGCTGCATCAAACCAGTCTGCATACTGAAGACCACAACAACAAGCTGAACTGCATAGTGATAGAGAGGAACAGGAGGAGAAGCTTGAAGTTCGAAGTGGTAGCAAGGAACAGAGCCCACAGAAAGAGAACAGTAGCTGACAGTTCCATCATGAGTGCTAACTACCAGTACCGCCACAGTTAAGCAAGGAAAAAGCTCCAGTAGAAATAGGTGTAATTAAGATGCAACAGACTTTCACTAAGGAACAAATTATTTCACAAAAAGTACAATAGGAGGAAAGTTCTGTTGCAAGGTAGTAAGCACAGAAGAGGTATGGGGAAGATTCTGCAGGAAAAATTAAGTGACAGGTACCAGGTCACAAACTCTTTCATTCCCATTGCTTGTGTTAGCAAGACTGTAGAGGACATAGGTTCCTTGTGTAAGAGATTTATAAAGCAGAACCATGTTGTGATAGTGGATAGAGAGTGTTTATATGGACCAGGACTGCAATACTGACACTTGCCTGGTTACAATATCATCTGCAACAAGCCATACAAATAGTGTGCTGGTGCCTGCCTTCATGTGGTGTTACTGGCCCCAGTTGAACAGCTCTGTGAGGGGTCAACGTGGAGTTAGATCAGCTGCTCAAGGAGTATACTTGTTCAGGCATGAATTTGGTTTGTGTTGGTGTTATTGATAGGTGAGATCTTACTAGGCATGGCCTGCATCTTAATAGGAACGGAAAGGGTAAACCTGCTGGGTTCAAAGCTAAGTTCTTAAGGAGGGGTGCTATTGAGGCAATTTTGAAGCAAGAAATACAAAACTTCTGATTTAGATTTTCGATTGGAATTTTAAAAACACGTGTTTCGATACCTTTAGAAATTCAACCATTAAGCGGGTGAAATAAGGGAAAATCTTTTAAGGGGGCACTGCAACTCATGTGAGTACATCTTTGTAGTATAGGATCAGTATCCAGTGAGAAGTTCAGAAAGGCAGGTACTAAAGCTGTTAAAATATCCCTAGATTTTCACAAAATTACAGTGAACAATAATGTTAGTATATTTCATGAAAATATTAGGGGTTAAAGAATAAAGTAGATGAGCTTCTGGTATGTTTAAAGGATATAGAAACTGAGTTTGAAATAGATATTTCATGCCTATCTGAGCGTCACACTGTCACTGATATGGAAAAGACTGAATACAATGGAAACAATCTCTCAGCACTCGTAAGTAGATATGAAAAGGAGGGAGAAAGTTATCATTGTGTAAAAAATTTAGAAAAAAATGTTTTGTATACAGCAACATATGAAGCATGTGCCTGTGAGCTTAAACTGAATGATGGCACTTTTATAGTCATAACATAACAGTGTATAGGTCCGCATCGGGTATTTTTCAGCTATTTATGAAGAACTTTTATGTTATGTTGTGCTATCCGTCTGATAGGAGCAGGCAAAATATTATTTGTGGGGACTTCAATATTGAATCTCTGAAATGGTGTAATAGGAAGAATGACTTTGAAGTATTTCTTGGTTCTTTCAATTTGACATCCATTATTGATTTTCTCACTTGGGTAGTAAAGGACAGCAGCACACTGATAGATAACTTTTTTATAGACCAATATAAGTTTAAAAACATGAATGCTTATCCTGTTGAGAATGTTTTTTTCTGATCATAGTCACAGCTAATTACAGTACATGATGTAGCCCCATACAGCAAGTTAAAACACCAATGTAATGCAGTAAATTAACGATTTAACAATTGATAAGTTTAGGGAAACCTCACAGCAGTTAGACTGGGATGAGATGTACAAGAACCCACTGCTAATTTGAAAAACAACATATTTCATGATACATTTGTAAGTATACTTGAAAACTGTTTCCCACAGCAAGATAATTAAATATAATTGTAAGAAACCATGTAAAAATCATGGCTAACTAAAGGAGTGAAAGTATTTGTAACTGGAAAAGGAAACTGTATCTAACAGCAAGAAAGAGTAATGACTCAGAAACTGTCAAATATTATAAAAACTACTGTGCCATATAAGAAAAATTATTAAAAATCCAGAAGCATGTGTAATATGTCTGATATTAGTTCCTCAGATAATAAAATTAAAACAATTTCGAGTATAACTGAAAGGGAACCAGGGCAAGTAAGAGAACAGGGAGACTATTACCATTAAAATTCATGAAAAGTTTACTAACAACAAGTCAAAAGTGGGAAATATTTTAATAATCATTTTTTTTAAATGTCTTAGAGAAAAAAGGATCTAAGTGCTCAATAAAAGAGGCAGAGCTATTAATGAAAAAGGCCATACCTGTGCAATCTGATACAACTGAGGAACTATGAAGATAGTGATCCCACAGGTTTGGACTTGGGTCCTTTGCCGTCATTGATATACCGGTATATTAATGATTTTCCATTTTATATTCACGATGACGCAAAGCTAGTTCTTTTTGCTGATTATACAAGTATAGTAATCACATCTGATTACAAACAAGAATTAACTGATAAAATTGTAAATAATGTCTTTCAGAAGATTATCTTATGAAACTATGATAAAACACAATACACGCGGTTCCATACGGTAAATGGTATTACACCATTAATAAATATAGACTGTGAACAGAATTATGTAGCTAAGGTAAAGGTAAAGCAGTCAAGAATCCAAAGATTGGTTTGAAAACTACAATGCTTTACTAGGCATGGTCCTGTTTGGAGGAGGTTGTATGCCGCAGCCTTCCTCCGAGCTTCGAACTGACTTACCCAGCCAGTTATAGGGGGACCTACGGTTTAACTTGATGCTACTCGATATTTTTCACATCAACAACATTGTCTGAGGCGAAAGAAGTGGAAAGTGACAGATTAAAATCCTACGAAACAGCGGGTCTCGAACCTGCAACCTTTGGATTCATAATCTAGCACTCTACCACTATGCTAGCGAGCCTCACGAATATTCAAAGTTTCTAGGTGTATGCATTGATGAGAAATTTAATTGGAAGTAACACACTGATGATTTACTGAAACGTTTGAGTTCAGCAACTTTTTCTATTAGGGTTATTGCAAATTCTGGCGACAATTTCTTTTACATAGAAATTAGTAATTTTACGAAATAAGGAATGTCATGTAACTTAAAAAAAGTAAAGCAGTTAACAATCCGAAGATTGGTTTGAACACCACAGTGCTTTACTAGGCGTGGTTCTGTTTGGACGTGGTATGCCGTTGCCTTCCTCCGACCCAGTCAGTTAAAGGGAGACCTATAGTTTAACGTGGGTTCCGAACCACGGTGCTACTCGATGTTTTTCACATGAACAACACTGTCAGAGGTGAAGGAAGTGGAAAGTGACAGATAAAAATCCTAGGACCTGGCGGCGATTAAACTCGCGATCTTTGGATTCATAGTCTGGCACTCTACCAATGTGCAATCGAGGCGAGCCATGTAACGTTATCTTTTACTAAACCGACACATTTCACATAACTACGATATCATTTAAGATTTATGGAACAGGTATTAATCTAATCTAGTCTAATCAAAGAACCTTTAGTGCACATCATCAATGAATACTTCAACACAGGTTGCTTCCCACATATAATATAGCACTCTAAAGACCTGCCTATGCATAAAAGAGGTGACCCAGAAATTATAGAAAATCACAGACCCATCTCTTTGCTGTCGCCCTTTTCAAAAGTAATAGAGAGCGTAATGAAAAACATGCTCATGCGGTACTTAAAAAGCACAATCTTCTTAGCAAAGAACAATTTGGTTTCCGTTCTGGCATAAGCACAGGATCAACCGTAGCTCATTTCACAAATGCTGTTCTTGATTCACTAGACAAATGGGAACACACAACAAGCATCTTACTTGATGTGCCAGAAGCATTTGATTCACTAGACCACACAATTTCATGCTACAGCGTTTTTCACTCGATATATGTTTAATTTGTGTGATTTGAGAGTGACGCCTAGCGAGTTGTATTTTATTACAGGCGTCTCGCTCTCAGCGCTACGCCACGTTAATTTGGCAACACAAGGGATTAACTTTCATTATTGGCTTTACTTTATAAGCGCTGCACTACATCGAAAACAGTTAGCAGTACAAGCGAATTATTTACATAAAAGAAACTAAATGGTTGTTGGTTAGCATTAACAAAGTGAACATGTTTTATGTATTTAAATGAAATACACTAAATTTAGTCATTTTTGTAGATAAACCATATTTTATGGTGGCAAGGAATCATCACGAATAATTAATGGCGACCAAACTGCTAACTGCAATTCCTATCTATAGAATCACTGAACAAGAGAAGATTTAACATTAAATGTTATTTGAAATTAAAAAAAATGGTTTAGTCTTTTTACTTAATTTATTTAAAAATGAGCTCATTCATCCACTTACATGAAATACCTCGTAGAACACCACGACACGTCCATAGAAAAAGAACAACCGAATTTATTGCCAATCGTTTTCCTTCCTTATATGAAAATAAAAGAAGGTTCTGACGAAAGAGAAAAGATAAGAAAGGAGAACGCAGTTGCAAACACGAAAGTTTTCACTTATCGTACACTATGTCAATGTAATCCTTCAATTCATACCTACGAACCCCAGTGCAAAAGGTGTAGATCATTCAAACTAACTCCAGTCATACCTCTAAACACCTTTCTAACCCAGAATACGTCAATATAGGAGTCCCCCGAAGGAGTGTGCTCGGCCCAGTTCTCTTTTTAATATACATCAATGATTTTCCATAAATAGAAATTTATGCAACCTGAGACTGTTTTTCGTCTCGAAAATGTCAGAATATAATGGTGAATCAGTACTGTTTGCTGATGACAGTAACATTTTAATTAGTACTGAGTCACCAATGATGCTCAATAAAAAAGCTGAGGAAACACTCATGAGTGTATCCCAGTGGATCAAGAAAAATAAATTAATCCTAAATGTAAAAGAAACCAATAGTATTATTTTCAACTTAAACAAAAAAAAAAAAAAAAAACGATTAGTAACAACGCCAAAGTTTAGGTTGGGTCCATAGAGAGTGCATCAACAACAAAATTTCTAGACATACCTTTTGACTGACATCTAAATTGATTGATCATGGGAAGGCCTTAGAGTAATATTCAGTGTGCAGCAGCTCATGAACTAGAAGTGCATACTTTAAACACCCTACAATTAATTACGGCATAAACTTCCGGGCTAGCAGCAGCGTCCTGACTCCTCTTCAACCAAGGACTTTTTTTGCAGTGATGACATGGGTGACAATATCCAAAAGATCAGTAGTGTTCTGTCTTAAGAATGTGATTAATATTCTACCCGGTGAGCTGAAGTATGACAGTTACACATAGATTCTTCTCTTTTTACCCCAGGCACATTATTCTAAATGCTGTTCGAAACGTGGTAGTCATCAGAAATCAGTCGTCGTATGAATACAATCTTTTATTACTACAAAGAAAAATTTTTGCAGCAGGAGAAAATAAAGAAATAAAAATTATGGTGAATGGAGAAATAGAACAGGTGTGTAGCATAGAAATTAAAACAAGGATAGAAATGGCAAAAGAGGCATTTTGTAAGAAATGGAGAATTTTCTGTAGCAGTCTGGACAGAGAACTGAGGAAAAGACTCATAAAATGTTTTGTATGGAGTATTCTTCCCCGGGCGCGGTGGCCGAGGGGACAGAGGCGCTCCAGTCACGGTCTGCACAGGCACTACGGTCGGGGGTTCGAATCCCCCCTCGGGCATAGATATTTGTGCCGGCCTTAGGATTAGCTAGTTCATAAGTAGTTTGTAAGTTTAGGGACTGATGACCCCTTAGTTAAGTCCCATAAGCTATACAAACATTTGAACATTTGAGTATTCTTCTGCATTGGCTCAAACATAGACTTGCGGAAGAAAGGCTGGAGGCTTCTGAGATGTGGACATGGCGGATGATGGAAAGAATAAGTTGCATGGGCATAGTAAAAGATGAAGTACTCAGAAGAGTGGGATAGAAAAGACAGTTCATAACGTGTAGACTTTCACGGCCGGCGTCTTCAGTAATTAAAACTTCCGGGCTGAGAGGCCGTGGTCGAACAGTAGAAATTTCTTCCCCTTAGGGAAGTTTTAATTACAGAAAAGACAGTTACTATATGTAATAAAAAGAAGAAAAAGAAATTGGATTGGGCATATATTAAGAAAGAATGATGGACTGATAAAAACAGTTTTAGAAGGTTATGTAGAAGGGAAAAGGAAGCGAGGAAGGAGGAGATTTCAGATACTGGATGATTTGATGGAAGGTTCAACATACAGCAGCCTTAAGAAGGAAGCAATGGATCGCAGAAAATGGAGATGCAAAGGACCTGCTAATACAGTAGAAAACGGATGGTGATGATTACTAGAAACCCAGATTTCGACTAGTAACCAGCTATTCTCTCTGCTAAAATACAAGAAGTCACTGCCAGTGTCCATAAGCACAAATGACTCTAAATATGCTAACAGATGGAGTTACATACGTCTGTATATCAGTTGTTTTACAGTGATGATTTAAATATTCATGGAACATCGTATACGTTTTAGTGAACATTTTTCACAGTCCATACTTGAATTTCAGATCTTGGGCATAGCACAGGAGACGTCGGTTGGTGATGTGGACTCACTAAGATGCTATTAACACAAGTTTATGTACTTCAAAAAAAATCATTTACAGTAATATTACAAGCAATCGAAGTTCAGTAAAAGTAAATTTAAAATACATATAAAATATTTTTCAGTCCTTCAAAAAAATGCAAAACTCTTCACGTCTTCTAATCTGTTTCCCACTGGCTATTAAAATCATATAAAACAGAAAAACTATCCATTTATAAAAATAGAAGATTCAAAATAAATCTGACTATATAATGCTTTGGTTGATTACGTTTTATGTTCTACGCTAATAATCATGCTAAAGTTTGTCAAATGTGTTACTGTGCATCGGTTTCCATCGCCATGAAACGACTCTTCTCCAAATTTTCTCCATATGTCACTTCAGTTTCAGTATCTTTGTATTTCTGCACATTAATGGCCGCTTCCTAAAGCTTTTAATACATTTTTCTTGTTTTCACAGCATGTATTTCTTACGAAATAGAAAGAAACGGCCTGGAGAGCTATATTCTCTTAGGCAAGATTGTTCGTGAACAAGAATTTCCACATATGGTAAGTAAATGCACTCTTTCAGTTTGCGTAGCGTTACTCAACAATACTTCTTTCCGACATATAAAACACCAACATATTTCTACCTTTTGTCTCTTTTTTCAATGGAGCTCTAACGTCTATTACTTTATTGTACTTTTTCTTTAATTTTGACTAGAATTTCTGTAACAGCAGACATCCAAGGTATTGCATACAGAAAATAAGTTTGAAAATTTCTTTTTCTTCTACTTTAAACTAATACTGCTCGTTATACTTTGAGGCATGGTTACTCAAAAATTTAACTTGCCAATGGTTTCTGTTCTAAGCTTTCCTGTCATAGATGCTTCACTTTGCAAAATTTCTTTGTGTTTCTTCCATGTTTTGCTTGTCAGTAGTGTCAACAGAATCAACATTGTACGTGCCCATTGTCAACTGCTTTTCCCATAGCACTTCGTCGTCGGCCTGATGAACGCCAACACTGAATCACTAAAACCAAACGTTAGTACACGAAAGGATAGCACTGTCCTAAATGCTGAAAAACATTACATTTCCCCACTCTTTCGGTGCGGTATAGTTACCTGTATTTCTCAATTTAGAGGAGGTCGTCAGATATTTCCACTACTTTTTGCTATAATTCTCTCGAGATGCCAAGTCGATATAATTTAGGAACAAAGATTTGACGTTACGTTTTGTTGCTTTAATTAAGAACACCAGTACACTTGAATTTACTTTGTCGAGATACTGCTGCATCCATTGCTCAATGGATGGAAACAGGCTCTCCTTACCGACTATTCACTGCAGTCATGTTTCCGTATTTCGTCCCGATGATTCACGCGATGCGTTTTTAGCGTCTCTCGGAAGCGTCATCTTAGCAGCGCTCTATCAGAACAGCTCATTGCGGTATGTGAGCTCTCTCGCTTCCACAGACATATTTATATTTTCTCTTTTCCTCGAATTTCCCTGACTAGGTTAACATGACTGTTGATGTTGTGGTCTTCAGTCCGCAGACTGGTTTGATGCAGCTCTCCACGGTACCCTGTCCGGTGCAAGCCTCTTCATCTCTGAATAAGACTGGCAACCTACAACCTTTTGAATCTGCTTACTATATTCGTCCCTCGGAATCCCTCTACAATTTTTAACCCACACACTTCCTTCTAATGCTAAGTTGCCGAGTCCTTTATGTCTCAGAATGTGTCTCACCAACCTATCCCTTCTCTTAGTCAGGATTTGCCAGAATCTCCTTTCCTCTCCAATTCTGTCAAGCACCTCCTCAATAGTTACGTGATCTACCCATCTAATCTTCATCATTCGTCTGTAGCTGTAGCTTCTATCATATTTTTGTCTGAACTCCTTATCGTCCACGTTTTACTCCCATACAATGCTACAATCCAAACAAAAGCTTTCAGAAAGGACTCCCTAACATTTAAACTAATATTGGATGTCAATAAATTTTGTTCCTTTAGAAACGCTTTTCTTCCCATAGCCATTCTGCATTTTATATCTTCTTTACTTCGGCCATCAGAAGTTATCTTTCTACCCAAATAACAACACTCATCTACTACTTTTATCGTCTCATTACATAATCTAATTCCTTCAGCATCGCCTGATTTCCTGACACTATATTCCATTACCCTCGTTTTACTTTTGTTGATGTTCATCTTATACCTTCCTTTCAAGACACAGCCCATTCCGTTTAACTTCTCTTCCAGGTTCTTTACTGTCTCTGACAGAATTACTATGCCGTCAGCAAACCACAAGTTTTTTATTTCTTCTCCCTGGACTTTAATTCCCTTTCCAAATTTCTCCTTGCATTCCTTCACAGCTTGCTCAGTGTGCAGATTGAAAACATTGGAGAAAGGCTACAACCCTGTCTTACTCCCTTCCCAAGCATTGCGACCCTTTCCTGCCCTTTAATAATTGCTGTCTGGTTTTTATACAAGTTGAATATAGCTCTTCGCTCCCTACATTTTATCCCTGCTACCTTCAGAATTTCAATGAGTGTGTTCTAGTCAACATTGTCAAAAGCTTTCTCCAGATCCGCAAATGCTGAAAACGTAGGTTTCCCTTTCCTTTAACTATCTTCTAAGATGAGTCGTAATGTGGGTATTGTCTCGCGTGTTCCTACATTTCTCCTATATCCAAACTGATCTTCCCTAAGATTGGATTCCACAAGTTTTTCCATTCGTCTGTTAATAATTCGTGCTTGTATTTTGCACCCATGATGGCTTCGCTGACTAGGTTTATATGGAATATCAAAGTGCGGCGAATGAAAATTTGTGCGCTGGCGGGACTCGAACCCGGGATGTCCTGATTACTAGGCCCGCCACCGAGGATACAGTGAGTAGCCCGACTGCAGAGGACTTTTTCCTGCACGTTTCCCGCCACACCCAAATCTCCATTCGCCACGCTGTCTCTTTCCTATACCACAGTCTATTTCATTCATTGAACGCTGTAACGTCGTCAAAAACATATAATTGTATTAAACTGATAGTTCTGTAATTTTCGTATTTGCCTTCAATTGTTGTCTTAGGTATTTTTTCATGACTGGCTCTCCTAACGATGATAGCAATTCCAGTCACCAGGGCCTTGTTTCTGCTCTCTCCTATCTCATCTCTCTCCACTTCGTCTCCATTTCTAGAATACTGCCTTCAAGTATATTTCCTTTGTACACAACATCTATACGTTCCTTCCACCTTTCAGCTTTCCCTTTTTTCTTCTTAATACTTCTTTTCCATCTGTGTTCTCGATATTCTTACCGCTGCTTTTCTTGTCTCCAAATGTCTCTTTTATTTTCCGGTAGACAGTAGCTATCTTACCGCTAGTTATACATTCTTCTACGGTCTTGCATTTCTCGTCAAGCCACTCCAGCTTAGTCAGTCTGCACTTTCTGTCAACTCCATTTTTCATACGTCTGTACTCCCTTTTGCCTGCTTCACTTGATGCATTTTTTATAGTTTCTCCTTTCATAAATTAATTTCTGGTTTTCTATTTGATCTTGTCCTTCTGCCTATATGATTCTCTGGGGTCTTCCCTACTCTATCTCTCAGAGCTACCCATTCTTCTTCTACTATATTACTTTGCCCCGTTTCAGACAATCCTCGCCTAATGCTCCCTCGAAGACTCTCAACCACCCCTAGTTCCTTCAATTTGTCCAGTTTACATCTCCTTAATTTTCTACCTTTTTGCAGTCTCTTAAGTTTTAATCTACAGTTCATAACCAATAAGTTATGGTCAGAGTCTAAATCTGACCCTGGATATGCTTTACAGTTTAAAACCTGGATTCTAAACCTGGCTTCTAAATTTGATAACTCCCAGTGTCTCCTGGTCTCTTCCAAGTATATAAACTTTTTCTCATGATGATTAAACCTATTATCCTACTATCGAACTCCAGTCCCGTATCACTACTAAGTTTCATTCTCCTTTAACGGTCTGCATACATTTCTTCGATCTCCTCATCATCGCGACAGAACTAGTTGGCATATAAACTTTCATTACTGTGATAGGTGTTGGCTTCGTGTCTATCTTTGCTAGGATAATGCGTTCACTATGCTGTTCATAGTAATTTTCCCGCATACCTGCGTTACCACCAACAGATTTTGTATTTAGATTTAAATTGTATATCACTCTTACAAAAGTATTATTTTCTACATTATAGCATACCTACAGTGAATACAACTACCTCAGCTTCACTCAGTGAACGTCACATACAAAGCACAGTACACTGTTCATATGTTCGTATGTCTAACAATCTAACTACGTAATACGTTAGTTTATTGTCAGCAATTTTCGTCGCTCACTGGTTCCTTACTTGTGACATACGCATTCTTGTTATTTCAGTATAAGAATCTAAAGGACAGTTCGTGTACTAATCTGTTGTTGACTGGCCGCTTGAACAAAGATGTTGGGGTATCCAACGTTCTTCAGACAGAACCGCAACCTACGTAAGCAGCGTAACTTTAGTTATTTGCTTACTGTGGTGCATAGAAAACGTATTTCGCTTGTTATATGTGCAGGTCTTTAAGAAATAGTTTTGTCTCAATGCCGTACAGAGGACTCAGTAAGATCTCATGAAACACCGATTGCCATTACTTTGTAGATGAATGCAGTGGTTTTAAATGTCGACATTAACTGCTGAAAGGATAGAGATCACATTTCTCTCTAATGCCCCAAATATTAGTAAAGTGACTTTAGTCAATAGTAAGATTCAACCTTCTAACCTAGAAAACCGTCCACACAACTCCTGCTACCCACGTAGCCGTCTGACTTATTTAATGGAACTCTGAACCCACCACCCTAGGGAGCAAGTCGAGGAATCTGCAGCCTACACAGCACAGTCGCAGAAACATCTGAGCTTCTCATTTAGACCCTCCAATGGCTCTGTGCCAAAGGACAGCAGTCGGCCCTGGCAATTATGCTGCAGATAGGAGCTGTGCTTTCATTATGCATGCGAAACTGGTAGTTTTTATCACTGTACATAGCCGCCCAAACTAGAGAGAGTCTCTTCTTATGCAAAAGGACACATAATGTTGGTACACACATGAGCCACCACCTGCAGTTGGCTGCATCCTCTACTCTTCATGGCATCCAGGAGGACTCGTTGCATATCTGGAAGGATTCCACCCAGTTTGCACCACACAGTGCATACTGTACTTCTTCCCTACCTAGCAACCATGTCTCTAAGGATACTCATTAACCACCTAGAGGTCCCACGTACAAGCAACCCCACTCTTTGTGATCTTTCAGGGTGAGGAGTGACCTCAGAAAAAGCGACACCATTCGCTTCAGGAACGTCGTCCAGCACAGAAAGCGCCTCGAACCTAAGATGAAACGGGGAGGACCCTCGATCGGTCCTCTGGAAATTCTTTCGCTGTCTGCCACACCTTGCGGCGATCTCTGATGTGACCAGCAACAGACTGCATCTGTGCAACTGAAGTCATCATTTCGTGAAGCTGGGCTCGAAGTGTCACCAAAGCAGGTCGCATCCATACACAGCAGTCGCAGGTCATGTCCATAACTACAGTACCCAGAAAAACAGACGACTGTATTGACTCTACAGTAGGTAAATAATGGAAACACGACAACTGCGCCAAAAAGAATCTCATGTACAGAAATCAAAAACTGGACTACTAAATTACACAAGTGAGAATACACTGTTACTTAACACTGAACTGAGTCTAATATTGTGTATGGTTAGAAATCTTGTACTGTACTGTAATCTAAATGAGGTACTCCTCAGTGAATCACGTAGCACCAAGAGTAAGTAATCTGTGCCGTACATGGTCGTTGCACGCAGGCAGCTCTGGGTTACGAGGTTCGGAACATGCCGGGCATCAGCTGGCTGTGCGGGGGCACCCTCATCAGCGACCAGTTCGTCCTCACCGCGGCACACTGCTGCGCCAGTAAATTCACGTGAGTATTTACGTTCTGTATATATGTATATACAGGGTGTTTCACTAAGTGTGTTTGCCTCTGTAACTTATAAAATAATAGGTGACGGGAAATTTTAATGCGGTAGGTCAACACAAGAAAAGTTACACTTTCTGCGGAGCTATGGCCATAGTTTATTGTATCATTTTTCAAAGAGTTACAGCACAAAGATATAATTTTTTAAATGGAACAATAGTGCATTAAATGGAACAATCGTGCATTAAATTCGTTGAAACCAGCTGCGTCCAAATCAATTTAAGCTACATTCCTATCACTGTTAGTTTGGGAGCTACAACCCTTCAAAGTTTCAGGGGCAGATACCACACGCTGTACATAATACATGGCTGTGTGGTGGGTGATGGATGTTATGGCGGTGGGAAGTTGATTTACATGAGATGTTCAAATGTGTGTCCGTGTTCCTCAATGCATAATGCAATGCGCCGTCGAAAGGATCTGCGGACGAGATCAAGACACATGTTCAAGGAGACCACCCAAACTGTCGGCTATAAAAGCGCGATATAACTCACCTGTCAGTGTACCTGGGAAGTAGTGGGGACCGATGATTTCATCCCCCAGGATTCCATACCACACGTTAATAGACCACCTAAGTTGACGGTCGACAGGTCGTACCCACCGAGGATTGTCTGCGGCTCAGTAGTGCATGTTATAGCGATTCACTGCACCATAATTTGTGAACGTGGACTCATCAGAGAACATACCACTTTGTAAAGACTCCAGCGTGACATTACGCATGGCCCACTCACAGAATGTCACTGTTGGTCAGCCGGGCCATGCTCCATTGATATAAACAGGTGACAGTCAGAGGGGGCAATTTCTGGAGAATACGGCGGGTGGTGTAGGACTTCCCATTTTAACGTTTCCAAGTACGTTTGACCTCTTTTGCAACGTGGGGTCGAGCGTTGTCTGCTGTAATATCACTTTATCGTGCCTCTCGCTGTACTGCGGCCGTATGTCTTTTAATGCTCTGCTCAAACGCATTAATTGTGTTCTATAACGAGTACCTGTGATTGTTTCACTTGGTTTTGACACCTCATAGTACACGAAGCCGAGCTGGTCCCGCCAAGTATGGGAGAGTATTCGATTAGACTCTGACGCTGTTGTCTCCATATTGAAACAAAACAGTAACACCTCCCGCAAATGACGACAAGTAGGCTTGTAAATTGACATTTTCAATGAAGAACAACTTTATGATTCAGACACAAATCAAATAATTTTTGGATAAGGTTATGTTAATCGAAGTCCAAGCTAACTGCCTGACGTCTGCGATCTGTTTCATTTGACCGCTACTTACCGTTGTCGCCAACTATTCAAAATGTTCAAATGTTTGTATAGTCTATGGGACTTAACTACGGGGTCATCAGTCACTAAACTTACAAACTACTTATGAACTACTTACGAACTAGGACGGCACAAATATCCATGCCCGAGGGGGGATTCGAACCCCCGACCGTAGTGGCCGTGCAGACCGTGACTGAAGCGCCTCAGTCCCCTCGGCCACCGCGGCCGGCTCGCCAAGTATCGGCAAACGGTGGACGTAAAGTTGTACACCGTGTATAAAAAGCTGTAGACACCGACTGTGAAGTTAATGGGAAGGTTTCTGAAAATGTAACATCACTGTATACAGCAAAGATAAGGTCAACGGACAAAATATTAGTCATAGAGAGCTGTAAATGGTGCAGAACGGATACGAGTCAGCCACGTTATCAGTTGACGCTGTTGTGCGGTATGGCAGTGAAGTGGCGTGTACGTGCAGAGCCGGCCCTAGCTCGCGCGCGGAGATCCTCCGCATCCGCCCCTCCCTGCCTCCCTCCAGAAGAGTTTACCCACTTTCGTCACGTCCAAAAGAAAGATTTACTACATCAGACCTACTGTTATGAAAGAATCCTAATAAGTACGGCAATTAATTAAATGTTGATAATAAAAAAGATCTTACCTATTGGAACCTTCTAATTTAATGAAATTCAAAATCGAAAAAGTTTCATAAGGTATATACTTAAATTTTTTTCCGCACTTGACTTGCTCTGTGTATAAGAAATGCAGTTAGTTGTAGGTGTATAAACGCTAAGGGCCTTCTGATTTACAAACCTGACACAAAACATCTTTTCCTTGCTTTCTGATGAGCATATACATCAATAATATCTTACGAACTCAATTTTTAATACGTCATGTTCCGCAGACAACATGCCAAGAGAAGACAGCTGTTTTTGCGAGATTCTGCTTCTGAAATAATTCGTGATACGCTTTAAAAGTGAAAAGCTCCGTCTAGCGGAGGCGTCAGTCACTAGTACTGCAAGCTAAATGTTGTGAAATGACACGGAATTTGTCGAAGGGGCATCAACAAAAGTCTTGCAGTAAGCGGCCCAACCACGATGGGGATATCCCGGCCAAGAAGAGCCACGCGACTATTTCGTTTTCAATTTCCCTGAGGCAGCATGACACAACGTTATAGCAGATAGAAGTAGGAGTTTGGCGCTCAAATAAGACACAGGAGATTGGCGCAAAAACTCGCCTTGTCAGCTTGTGGGAAGTGCCTTGGCGTCTCAGTTGACAGTTCGCAGCGAGCGACGAAGGGAGAGCTGTGCAGCCCAGCTGAAGCGGGAACGGCTGCCTTGTAGGAAACATCTGCTGACGGACGAATGTAATGCTTGATTATTAGACAACACGATGAGTGGAAATGGTGCGGAGATACGCTGAGAAACCATGAATCGCATACCTCTAAATTCAAGTATGAGCAATAGTCACGTTTTGATACTGGAATGTTCAAGTGTTTGTAAATATATCGGGCCAAATTGCGTCGTCATCAGTCCGTAGGTTACAAACTACTTAAACCAAGGTAAACAAACCTAAGGACAACATAGGACTCGAATCTCCGACGGAGAGCAACCGCGCGCTCCGTAGCGAGGCGCCTTAGACCGCTCGGCTACTCCACCGCGGCTTTGATACTGGACATTTCTATAGCGTATCAGTATCATAACCTCTGATTCTTAGACTCCGATACAGGAATAATTTTCTAGAGCTGAGACCTACCGCAATGGCCATAATCGTTCATAATGGGAATATACTTGTATTACATTGCATTAAAAGTAGTTTCAGAAACAACACGCTGGATGATAATTTTCAAATTCCGTTCTTCGCTCGGGGCACCTAGAAGGTCGGGACCCTGTGCGACGGCACCGTTTGTACACGCCTAAGGCAGCCTCTGCGTATATGCCAACTGATGCTATGGAATCGACACTACAAGATGGGGCTGCGACGATACGACAGAACGGCTGAACGAAGCTGTCGTATTTGGACTTGCCCGTGACCAGAACTTGAATAATGTTGCCATGTTTGTTGGTGTATCGGAATGGACTGTCCAACGTGTTTAAAAAGAACGGTGTACCACTCGCAGCCGTGCAACGTGGCGTGACAACAGTAGCAATAACGAAGGTCCTAACCGAGAAGGAGCGGGGGCGAGTGCATCGTACTGACAGTGACCAACACACTGCCTGACAAAAACGTGATGTGCCAAGAAGAAGTGATTGCAAATACTTTTGATGAAAGACTATGTTGTGATGCTTGCAATATGGGATGAAAGAGACAAGGCTGTTGGTTGTTGTAAGTGGAACATCGACGCCATGTCAGTAGGGTGTCACACTGACCGCAATGCAACCTCTTATGCATTTCAGAATGGTGTCGAATAGCATTTGGAACCTTCCCTGGAACAAGTTTGTCCGCAGTGGTAGCATCTCTCTAGACAGGAGCCCCTTTCAACGTCACCCCACAAATGCTCAATCATAGGGAGATCCGGGGATCTTGCTAGCCATGGATCACAACACGCCATAGGCAGTTCGTAGAGACAGGCGCAGTGTAGGCCTACATTCGATTGCAGAAACAATCTTCCAGAATGTTGTGGCAACAGAGGTAGGACGTGCGGACGTTGAATATCTACGACGTATCGTTGGGGCGTCAAGCACGACTAGAGGCGAACTGAACGCGTATCCTTCCCATACTCCGATGCCAGGTATCACGTGTGTGTCTGTCTTCACAATATTGGAAGAATGTGCCCTCTGACATTGATGCTACCAAACCGGAAGACGATGTATATTGAAGGTTATGGAAAAGCAGGGCTCATCACTGAAAATGATGCGACGCCATTCAACCTCTGCTGATGCCTCGCTGGCATAGGAGTTATATTTCAAGCAAAAATTGCTTTCCCTCCTATGAAATTCGCTGTGACATTAGCCACTGAACGACGACCTGCAAAGTGACGTCAAAACGACATTCACTTGTTCCTTCCATGTCACATACACCATCTTGATTTGCCGTATATCTCCGAGTTTGGGTTTTATAACTCGCAGTAAACCGTTTCAGGGCAACAACGGATTAAAGTTGAATTACAAAATCATCGCTGGCTCACATTATTATAACTAAATGCAATTAAAATCATAGTAACATTGAGAAACAAATATGAGGGAACGGGTATATAAATGTGAAAAGAGTAACGCCGAAGAGTTGCTGTAGCGTAATGGTTAGGGTGGTGGACTGCCCTCCGAGAGGTCCTGCGTTCGAAGCTCTTCTGGTGCAAATATCTTTTTTGATCTTATCGCTTGTAATAAATTGTAGGAGTTATTTATCCACAACACTTTGTGGGATTTTCTTATTCACATAACAGTATTACGTTATCCAGTACTCTTATGCGTGGTCTCAGGAGTTAGTAACATCGATTTGGTGATTTTTATGTGTGACTGAAGAATGGAGAATGAAATTGATGTTGCAAGTGGTACGATTAGCAATGACATTTATGTTCTTCCTTCTCACAGAAATTTGACCTTTGTTCCAAATATGTTGCGATTTTCGAGAATCTTGGTTAGAGACAAAACTATGGAAACGATTAAATTACTGGTATGTGAAATGAGTGTCAATGACATTTAAGGCTACACTGTTTGCTAGTCAGAAAGGTTTGGCTATTTATTTCCAAATATCTCGTGATTTTCGAGGGTATGGAAAAGCTGATATTTCTTGTTTCTTCCCAATATTTTGCTGCTTAGTTTCGAGCATGTCGCGATTTCCGAGAGTGTGCTTACACTGATATTCCTTACTTGTCACCAATATTTGGTAGTTCGTTTCTGAATATGTCACAATTACAGTGTGTGTGGTTAACTGAGAACCTAACAGGATAACTTTAACTTCTGTTGCAAGTATATACAGAATACTCAGAACAGCGTTGTCTGCTGGCATCTCTACATCCGTACTGCATGAACGTTTTAGATCTTTGCCTAATACCAACAGGTAGTATCTCTGGGAAAGATGTTTTTTTGCTTGGGATATAAGCGCACGTCCCGGGCATGGCATCGCTCCAGACGCCAGCGTTTCGTGTCCTAGTGTCAACGATAACCGACGCATGGGGCGGTAGGATCCAAATACGGCAGATGCAAGTCATAGAGACATTTTGCGGAAAACCACGGTATATTGTAGAGTCTACGGTACATTTTCGTGGATGGGAGTCATGGGATCCCACATTGCTTGGCGCACCATATGACGATTCTTCTTCGAGGTGTCCTCATGTACCCACTAATTGCGACATCGGGCCACTGTGGCATCTGAATGGCCCACATTCCAGCAATTGCACGATATGACCACTCCGCTTCACGCAGCCCAACGATGCGGGGTCTGCCAAATGCACTCAGTTGGTGGAAAGTACGCCTAACGCGTCTGCGATTAATCGCGGGTGCTTCATTCCGTACGTCAACCTTGAAATGTAGACAAGTATGTACGGTTTCGTGGAGGTTTTTTTTATTAATAAGCCTCAATAAGGTGCAAAAGGAAAGGAAGATCACGGTTTAACATCCTGTCGACAGCTTGAGCACAACCTCATATTGTTTAGGTAAAGGTTAGGGAAGGAAATCAGCCGTGACGTTTCCAAGTAATCGCCCTGGCATTTGCCTGGAATATTTAGAGAAATCGCAGAAAAGCTAAATCTGGATGGCCAGAGGCGGATTTAAACCTCTGTACTCCCGAATACGAGTTCTGTGCTCGCTGGTCCACTGTGTTAAGGAATGTGCCACCTTGCGCGGGACTTGATTGCAAGGCGGAGGATAGTGAGAATTGAATAAAAGTGCGGAAGGCAGACGGAGGTGGAGGAGGTGACTGACAAAAGGGGAGGGAGGAGAGGGAGGACACAGATAGAGGAGATGGACTAATAGAACATTGGAATAAATAAATAAATAAATACCGAAGTCTTCTGTTAGCGCTGTATTTGTGAAGACTGTTGCATGCCTACAGTGAGAAGCCATGTCCAGTAAACGATACTCAACCGCGCGGTCGGCTAGAAGGGTAACATAAGGGGTCCTGAGTATAATTTGATAAGATTTATGAGGAGAGGACGATGATAAAAGGATAATAAAGTGACAGAACTTATGAAGCAAGTTATTTAGACAATATGTGAGTGAATAATAAGACAGAAATAATTTGTGATTTACTAGAACGATAAAGGATAAATTATTGAAGCAACGTCCTAAGACAATAATGTAAGGTGACAGAATTTAATTGAGCAAGCGCCTTAGGAAGTAACGAGACATTACACAACTGAATCAGAGAGCTTGTTGTGTTGTTAACTTCAGTCTAAAGGCTGGTTTGATGCAGTTATCCATGCTACCCCGTCCTTTCTTTACCTCTGAATAAGGCCTTTGAACTTTCTGTATTCGTCTCTCAGACTCTCCGATTTTTACCTCTCAGACTTTTCTCCAAAGCTAAATTGACGATTCCTTGATGTCTCCCACCAGTAGATCCCATCTCTTAGTCAAGATATGCCAGAAATTTCTTTCTCTCATATTCTGATCAGCAACACCTGGTTAGTTACGCATCTACCCATCTAATTTTCAGTAAGAGCAGAGGACGGCCAAGTGCTCGCTTCGAATAAGACGCTATGTCGTCGCAAACCAGTAAAGCAACTAGGACGCTGTTCAACACCGTATAGGTACACAAGACTTCCTGACTCCTCCACTCAGCATCAGAAAAATAGCTGAAGACCAGCAGATCAAGTATCCAATAAGGCGACGTGAAGCCTTCGGCATTACGTCATGTCAGGGACTGGCAAGATCGATGTGAAAAACTAGAAAAAACCAGAGAAACAGGCGTCTAGACAGGGAGAAGTGTGTGGCAGGTGGTATGCAGTCCAGGTAAGACGTAAGAAGCAGTCGCCAGGCTGGAGTCGCTGGGAAGAAGCCAGGCAGTGACAACTGTTCTGCTGGTCTTGCTTTTATACAGGGGTTTCAGTAAGCAGACACAAAGGCAATCAAGTCATCGTGTCTGTCCAAGGACATACAAGGGGCTTCTGGATAATTCGGTGAATGGGTCTCAAGAAATATAGGAAACACAGATACCTTCACTGGCCTTGAAAGTAGTCGCCACTGCTTACAATACAATTCTGGCATTGGTTGTATAGCTGTTGGAAACTGTCAGCAAATGCTTCTTGTGGAACCTCTCGAAGTACTGAGGCCACGCGTTGTTGGATCTCTGCAACCACTTACACACACACACGCACACACACACACACACACACACACACACACACACACACACACACACACTACTTACTCACTGCTTCAATATCGTACACCTGCAGTAACATCCCATGGTTCACCGTCACCGCTCTGGCTAATTTGAAACAAAACTTGATGTTAACGCATTGCTACATTGCTCCATTTTGCGCTCGATGTTGCACTGACACGAGTTTTCATACTGACCCAGTTAGTTGGGTCGTAGCGCGTGCCACTGCTTCAATGCAGTTCTTTTCGCGGTAGGGAGCGCTTGTCGAGATGTCCCTCAATGTGTATGCGCGGGCACCTCAGTCTCAGCCTCACCGGTTTGTAAAATATGGCACCATTTACCGAACTTTTCAGAGGCACCTTGTAGTTATTAGCGTGGAGACTCCTCTGATAGGAAAAATCACTCTGTAATGAGATTTAGAAGCTGTGTTCTCGGAATTGCTTATTCTTCTTGTCAACTTTCCATCTAATATATCCACCTCGATGAATTCTTCTCAGGTAATCAGATCTCCCTTTCACTTCGGCCAATAGGCTGAATTCGGCTTAGCACGAACCTCTGTCGCTCAGTTCATTGTGCGGCATTACGGTCACATACTCCATATGTCACGCAATTATTATCATTCTGGAATTGCAAGGAAGGCAGAGCGATTTTCATGCAAGCGGGCGTAACTTGATGCTTCCATTTCAGAGGGCCAAGACAAACAACAGATAGCCGGCAACCGGGTAAGATCATGGTGTACAATAAAGTGGAACTGCCGGAAATGGAAAACCCGTGCTTCTAAAAGGAGAGATGAGGCGACAGGGAAATCTCTTACAAGACGCTCTGGTGGATACTTAAAACAATGGACCCTCTTTCGATTAAAATATCCGCCCGTGAAAGCCTACATTGCATGAATGGACCCTCTCTTAGGAATAAATAATAAATCTCAATTGTTTGTTGCAATCAAATCTGAAGGAATCTAGGATGTCAGAAAAATATTTTCTAGAAACTGCACTGAATCTAAAGCCTTTGGTTCCTCTGCTAATGAGAATATTGTACGTGAATAATGCGAACTGCATTTCTCATGCATTATGATCTTGACAAACGAATCTACAACCCCTTCTGTTGTGCCGCCGGCCGCGGTGGCCGAGGGGACTGAGGCGCTTCAGTCACGGTCTGCACGGCCACTACGGTCGGGGGTTCGAATCCCCCCTCGGGCATGGATATTTGTGCTGTCCTTAGACTTAGCTAGTTCGTAAGTAGTTTTTAAGCTTAGGGACTGATGACCCCGTAGTTAAGTCCCATAAGCTTTACAAACATTTGAACATTTTTTGTGCCGCGGCGGATTAGCCGTGCGTACTGGAGCGCAGTGTTGCGGTGCGCGCGGCAGTCCACCGACGGGGGTTCGAATCCCCCCTCGGGCATGGATGTTTGTGCCGTCTTTAATATAAAGGAGTTCATAAGTAGTTTGTAAGTTTAGGGACTGATGACCTCGCAGTGAAGTCCCATAAGCTCTGCAAACATTTGAACATTTCTACTTCTGTTGTCATATATATATTGTGTGCGCCTCGGTTGCACAGTGGTAGAGTGCCAGACTACAATATATATATATATATATATATATATATATATATATATATATATAACTGTTTATACAAATATTGTTCCAGGCAGAAACTCGTCACGGTGCAGCTCGCAACTGTGGACCTGGCGTCAGCAGCAGGAGACGCCAGTAAGCACCAGTACGGAATCTCGGAAACCTTTATTCACCCTGACTACAGGAAACGTTACTACCAAAGCGACATAGCCTTATTGCGGCTGGATAGGAAAGTACTCTTCACGGAATTTGTCTTCCCCGCATGCCTGAACACAAAGAGTGATGATCCATCAAATTTTGTCGCCGCTGGCTGGGGAGCTACAAATTCTGCAGGTAAGATGTTTGAATTGAATTGCCTATCCAGTAACGTGAGTTCTGGTCATTTTAGTGCTCTAACATATCACCTCTAAAATATTATAAAAACTACTTTCTCTCATAATTTAAGCGCAACGCAGGTCTTTTGGTAATTTTCTAGGAATTTACGTCGAATGAAACAGTAAGTGAGATCGATATATAAGCGAACGTTCGACTCTCGCTTCGCCAGCGGTGACGGGAAACTAAGATGGCGGAACATCTGATTTGTGTAGTTAATACCGATTTTGATTCTTGACATGTTAATTCTGTGTAATTTCTTGGCCAATACAAATTGGAACCTGGTCCTGAATCGAAAAAGTACATCGAAAACCAGTCACTACAGGGGTGTAACTGTTAGTTTTACTTAATGTAAATTGACCGCATTAGCTCAATAAACAACTTAGGGTATATTTGTTATCAATGAAAACAGACTTTTCAGCCAAAGTTATGTAATTAAAACGGGTCAATTCGAGCAGGGGATACCACTCGTCGGCTTTGACTCGTGACGTAGCCATGTTGTGCTGTATGACGTCATTGTGTCGCTGATGTTTCGAATATAAGTAAATGACATCTTTGGAAATTTGTTATTAACTTAATTTCTTCGGATAAATTTTACTGTATGTAAATGTCACTTCTAAGTACTTTTCCTCAGCATACTTTGTCTTAAAATGTGTGTTTTGGAAATATAATGCGATGTTTCATTTTCCCTCTAAATTTTCGTACTAAGTAAGATTAAATACGAAATCCGTCAAATACGGTAATGTACCTCAAATAAAAGGTTACGCTATGTTTTGTTTCTTTGTTACACTAACTGAGCACAGGCCACGTGATGTAGTCAGCCAACCACAGCACTCTGTAATAGCATTAATCAGCGAATAGTAGTCATTCAATACTACATTTTCCCACCGCGGTAACATGCAAATACGACTACCCGAACATTAATCTGGGCAATCCTGTGATTGCAGTAAAATATAGATCTGTATGCATCCTGTGAGATTGTTTTTTTTTTATTATTAATATTAACTGAAACATAAAGATTCATATCGTATTTAAACGCACGCGTTTTTGGAAGCTGTTGAAATTCTATCAAATTTATGGTTTTCCGAAGGCAGTGTTACACGAGGGTTAAATAGTACGCTTCTCGCCGGGCTGCAGTGGTTATGTTGGCTCCAAAGGTATTGACGGCAACTCAGATCATCAATAAATGTTTTTGTGACAACTGCAATTAAAACGAACATAATTTTTTTCTGAACGGACGAGGGTACATGTGGACCGTAGAGCAGGTACAGTATTGAATTACCTGCGAATAAACGAGCACCAATAACATTTACTATGTTGCTCGTGAAAAGTATTAACGCAATTCTACACTTCATTGTTCATATGTTGCCAACATAAACACTGGAGCCTGGCGAGAAGTGTCGTAAAATTTTACCGAAGAGTGTACAGCAAGCCAGTTTAGTTTATCGAGAAGTAGACGCATTTGTCCAAAACCAGATATAGTGTCACATCGATGTTCCATATTTTTCGGCTTTAGTTTACAGCCAGCCTTCACACAGAAAGAGAGAATTACGTAAAAAGAGGCAATGAAGTGGTATGCAGAGTAGAATGCTCTTATTAATTGTGATACTAACCTTTAAGATTGCACTTAGTGTATTTTTTGCCGTGAGCTATATAGGTCAATTCGAGTGTCCGATATCGATCACATATTATCTATCCCGTCAATTATTATTATTTGTTTTAAAAAAACATCGATTTCTATGAAACAATTTAAATAACCTACTACCGGTATCCTCTTCTCCAATTGAGCTATATAGGTCAATTCGAGTTCACGATACCATTTACTTGGCATTTTCCTTTACTTATTCGCAGTGGTATCCCTGCCTGTAAGTGAGCTATATAGGTCAATTCGAGTATCCGATACCGATCACGTATTATCTATCGCGTCAGTTATTACTATTTGTTTTTAAAAAAACTTCAATTTCTATGAAACAATTTAAATAATCTATTACCGGTATCCTCTTCTCCAATTGAGCTATATAGGTCAATTCGAGTTCACGATACGGATCATATATTATCTATCCCGTCAATTATTATTATCTGATTTTAAAAAAACATCCATTTCCATGAAACAATTTAAATAACCTACTACTGGTATCCTCTTCTCCAATTGAGCTACATAGGTCAATTCGAGTTCACGATACCATTTTACTTGGCCTTTTTCTTTACTTTTCCGCAGTGGTATCCCTGCCGGTAAGTAAGCTATATAGGTCAATTCGAATTTTCGATACGACATTTTTTTTTTTTTGTAGTGGTATCCCTGTCTGTAATTCAGGTATATAGATCTATTTGACTATCCGATACCCTTTTAATCGCTTTTTACGCCATTAAAGCGTTATTTTTCTCTTAACCTTTTTTATAATTTATATTCTCTTGGTATTAGTTTATTAATATCGTCAGTTCACCTATTACAATGTCCCCGCCCAAAACCCCCATACTCCCGCGCTAGTCCCGTTAGTGTCATTTTTTCATTCTCCACAATGTATAGTGTGTTTAAATGTGTGCCTGATTTTGTTTTTCGTGTTGTTTTTTTATTTAATTATTTATCTCCACATTCAAAACACCGATTTTATTGTGATATACTTGATACAGTGATTTAATTTTTTCCCTTGTGATATTTATTTTCCACAATTTCATCATATGAATATCTACAATAAATTCATTGTATATATGCAGTATGTAATGTTAGCTTATAAAATTACGTTATTTCCAGAGATATTTATGCACTTTTGGTTTCATCAATACTCAATTGTTTCGAAACACATACATACATTAATTTATGTTTTTTTTATTTATCTCCATGATGTCTTTGTTCCTAAGAGCATATATCAACTTCTTTGGTACACGTGCGATAGCCACGCATATAACGCCTCTGAATAATGACGTCATTGATAAAAGCTGACGGGTGGTATCCCCATCCCGAATTATGCCATTAAAACAAACTATAGATATCGAAAGACTGGTTATCGAACAAGCGAATGTTATGATTTTTACGAATATGTCACGATTTTAAACGATGTGGTTAGGCGGGAACCTAAGAGTAGAGCTTGTTCATTCGCAACAATTTAAGCTGTGCTCATAGGTTCCTGCCTAACCGCATCATTTAACTTCATGAAATTTACAACAATCATAACATTCGCTTGTCCATTCGCAACAATTTAAGCTTTACTCTTAAGTTCCTCCCTAACCACATCCATTAAAATCATGATATTCGTAAAAATCATAACATTCGCTTGTACGATGTACCTATCGTTTAATTTGATGTACACAGCATCTAGGAAATTACCGGTCTTTCAAATGCTTTCAGACTTCACATAAATGCTCAACTGTTCACAATTTTTATGAAATCTTTAATAACAAAATTATTGATACAAATGTATGCTAAACGTTTCCACAAAACGTCCAGAGAGAAACGCAAGTTTGTCGTTTCCGAGAGAAATGACTTTGAGTAATTTTGCATCTTCATTTTTCAGGGACAAAACTGAGTTCAACACTTCGTAAGACTACGATTTCGTTATTCCCATCATCAGAATGTCAAAGTGTCTACAAGCATAAATTCCCGAAAGGACTCGTCTCGTCAGTAATTTGTGCCGGAGATCCTACGGGAAAGAGTGATACGTGCTCGGTATGTATTCCTAACCTATAATTCTTGTAACTGAAATGTAACTAATTATGTTAGTATCTAATACTGGGGTGCATTTAAATGGCAGTGCCCAAAATGTAAGTTGAAACCCAAGAATAGCTTCGCAGTCCTGGTTGCCAGCAAAAAGATATGTAAATTATTACAATAAATTATTTGATCTGCTCATGTCTTTTTCAACAGTGTGATCGTCAAAATAAACAGCGTTGACTCTTACGTGATTGTCGTCCATGTTGCTGCCGGAATGTTACACAAGGACACCAATAAACTCTTGAACTACAGTGGCTCAATGCCAGATAGCCTACCTGGGCATTTCACAACACTGTAACTTCTACAGACACCAGAGGGACTCTAACACTGTCTCCTTATTTCACACCTTTACAACATCGTGAGCTAACAGAGTGTTATAGACAAGGGAACAAACAAGACACTCAATTTTCTTTTCGTTTTCCACTTTTTATTACGTCGTTTCTTGTCATTTTGGTGCAAACTTTGCACTTGATTTTAAATTAACTTCCCAGTGGCTAGAGATTACGAACTTTCAACCTAAAATTAATAACAAAACAATATTAAGTCGCAATTTTGTCATAAACAGACATTTTGAGACCGTGGCTGTTATGTGAAATAACTTGTTGGTGTAGAACAGCAACCAGCCACGATTGGTTTTATTATACTTTATTTATAAAGTACCATTACCGGTTTCGAATACTATATATTCATCTTCAGGTGATATATGCTTTCTAGATATCTGGTGTTTGTATTGTCCTAGGATACACAGAATTTATAGTTATACATGTGTAAAAACATTGATTGTCTTCTTGGATTGTTTTAGGACGACACTTACTTACAAGTTCTAATTGTGTCCTTGGCTTGCTTTAGGGCGAAACCAAGAACACAATCAATGTATTTTTTATTTATTTATTTTATTTTTATTTTTTTTCTTACACATTTATAACTATAAATTCTGTATATCCTAAGACAATTCAAACACCAGATGTCTAGAAAGCATATACCACCTGAAGATGAATATATAATATTCGAAACCATTGATGGTACTTTATAAATAAACTATAATAAAACCAATTGTGGCTGGTTGCTGTTCTACATCAACAAAATATTGTTTTCTTCTCTCGTATGTGGAAAGTGTACGTCGTGTATCCTGGCAAGACTCCACGTGAGCTCGAATCTCTCTAATCGATCCAGTGCGGAAGCCCTGTAATGAATGTTTGAAATCACCGGGCGCACAATCACGGTTATGTAGGGCCTTGAAACTCGGTTCATGTTCGAGCTAAGAAAATTGAGTGAACAAATTTTGCATTAGCCCCGACCAGACCCCACTTTTATAGCCATTAAAGCAGCTGGTCTCATTGTAGCATGTTATACTGTATAAGCAAAGTTTAAAGATCGACCCGCTCCTAGTGCACAAAATAATAATTGTTTGAATCAGCTGATTCCTTTTATAAAAGATATCAATTGGGCTGAAATTAATGTGCAGCCAATGACACACCAGTTCCATGTGCACCCTTCGAATGTTATTTGTAAAATCTGTTTTCTAAGGAGCACGTCACTTCTATACCTCAAAGTAGTACGTGCGAATCGGTTCAAACCTTGCACGAAGATAGATAAAGTCAAAACAAAATATTTTTATTTAATAATTGCTATCAGTTGTCGAGTTATGATGCTGTGAATGTATGAACTGAAAGCTGACAGTATTTTGTAAGTTGATTCTCGTTTGGTTACATTTTTTCCCTTGGAACAAACACAACTCTCCAGCTCCTTATTTAATAAAGCAATCTGTAACAGGTCTAAAAATCCAAAAATACATTTGTCAAACGTAAGCACTACTCGGATTTGGAGAGGCGCATCTACAAATTACAACCAAATAATACTTCCATACTAAAAAGTTTGAGAACAAGGGGAGTATATGTACATAATAAGCCATGAAACTGTTACATGTAAAAAGAAATTAAAACAGTAGATCCCTGGTACGTGTAAAAAGTCGGGAGAAACCTTTGGCAACTTAGGCGAGTCATATATACCAACAAGGCAGGGCCTGCATGTAAAATCAAAAAAGCCGAAACACTGTAAAGATAGAATGAAAAACTAACAACCTCTCCCCTAAAGATAGTACCCAAAGATTATCCACGGTCTAGGATAATGGGTCCGCACCAGATCATACCACACGAAGGTGTTTCACGTAAATTTCTACACGTTTTTAAGGGAATAAAGAAAGCAATGTCGCGTATATTTAACTTTTTGAAAAGAAATGCTGTAGTTCTCAACACCTTACGACTACCATATCTACTAAACTACGGTAGAATAAAACTTGGGTATAATAATGTAAAATGCTCTTACCCTTGCACAAAAAGGCGCATATGGCATGGCCAGAGATGTGAAAGAGGAGGAATCGCTTCTCAACTTGCCTACCAGCTTCTAAAACATTAAAATAAAAAAGAAAACATTGGCGTACTCGCCCTGTTTTATTTATTAGTATTATTAGCCATCTCGCATGTTAAGATTTTGTTTTGTGTCATACATACATCACATATGCCACACAAGTGAAAGTCTTGCCTCATCACGTCCTGTCGTGTAACGCATCACATCAGGCAGATATGTTGCCTTGGATGCCTTTTAGCAGGTACCAAATTGCATGTAAAGTCTTGGCACAACACACTCTGTTGTGGTATATGAAACATCATGTGCCAAGTAACATCTCATATGTGTTAATAGTCGGAAAAAATACATCGTGTTGTGACGCAACACACGATGTCAGGTCATATTGTGTCCAATGATATAATAATGTAATACAATGTATTATCACATCGTGTTTAATGCACCAATAAATCACTTCCTGACGTGCTGGTTAATGTCATGTCACGTGACAGACCATTTCATATAATATTCTGCATTGAGTCAAATAATGTGACACATGATATCACGTCAAATACCAAGACATATGGTGTAATGTTATACAACATGGCAATTCTCATGCCACCCTATGACAAACTACACGTCACTCAAGTTTAGGATGCACGCATGCTCTCTCAGGCATACTTGCTACGGCAGATGCACACCCCACACTCACTAGAGACCTCACTGCGTCTCGATATTTAACTCAATAACCGCCAAAATGTCAAAAAAAATATTTAAAATGTTTGAAGTAACCATATAAGTCTCCTCTTTGATATTAAACTTTTATTATGTTGCGTTACGAGAATTTTTCATTCTGATTTTTACCTTCGCGCTCTTCTCGAGAGGATGCATATTGGTTATGATTAGTGAAGAGCAAAACACCTGACGTTTACCATATGTTTTGGTGGAATCTCATCAAAACCTTTGGAATCAGCTGAAAAATTTAACGCAATAAAGACTAAAAACAGATAATAATTATTTAAATATTTTTAATACAAACATTTATAAAATAATTTCTCCTAGTCCCATGCAAATTGCTAACACTATACATACCACTCCAAAAATCTGTACTTGCAATTTTTTAGGAACTGTGACAGTAATTATAAAATTTTAGCAGTGTGGATGGCATGCAGTTTAAGATAGTAAGGAGTATAGAAAGTAGGCGACGCTGAGAAAAATCACCCAACACTTGATATAATTTGACGTGCAATCAAACGCTTAGTGATACGTGAATTATTCTTGCATCAGTTACTATTTTTCGCCCTAGTTTTTTCGTTTTCGACAAGTGTTATTGTTGTTAAAAATTTACAAACTCATGTGTTCAGGACCATGTGTAAGGTGTTAGAGATTTGTATAGAGCTATGAAAAATTATTTTATAACATATAGGTAATTTTAAAAACGTGTTATATTAAATTACTAAATGTATAAATAATTGTATCAGACGCTCCTAATATTTAGATGCATACATTGAGTGCAGTTGCGCTTCTCAATAAGAGCTGTCATAAGGTATAAATCTACAAATTGGTATCTTTACGCACAATTCTGTTATAACAATATTTTCTCTAGAAAGTTTCTTTTTTATAAATCGTCGTTGCGTACTCCACATTAAGGCGTCTTCGACAAACAAAAATACACTGTGATTTAAAAAAAAACCATTACGGCGGCTCTTAATTTCCAGGTTAATTATTTTTTACATCTACATATATAAAGGATGTACATAAAGTCTGGGAACACTTTCAATTATTTATTGCACAAGAACCAAACATTGTACAGGTATCATACTTGTGTCATTTTGAAGAGAAATTCTGAAGGTTTTTGTGTATGGGTGTGTGTGTGTGTGTGTGTGTGTGTGTGTGTGTGTGTATACCGCCACAGCGTATATTGGTAATTTGCCGATGGTCAGTGCCAGTGGCCAATATGATGAGTTCAGGTGTTATACCGTCTATGGAGCGCCCCCTGTCAACAGGCAACACTCATAGCACAGTAGTGTACCGGGAAACACACTCAAGAGACTCCAACATGTCCATGTAGCAATATCCTGTGACAGTGCTTTCAGCGAATGAGAATGGCTGGTTCCTTTTTATCGGCGTGACAAGGCACAAAAAAAAGAAAGAAAATTATCTTCGGGGAATCACGATCAAGGTCAGTGCATCCGTGTGGATGCTTTGTACCCCAGATTCGACAATTATGCCTGTTCAGTTTCCCAGTAATGTGAAAAGTGGCTTCGGCGCTAAAAATTAAACGATCAACAATTCCATCCCCATTCTCATTTAGTTGTAGCAACTGCGAACAAAACTCAAAACGCTTCTCTTTGTCGTCGTCATTGAGCGTCTGCACTAGCTCCAATTTGAATGGTTTCATAGACAGCTCCTCACAAGTCTTTTCACACTGCCATTGGAGGCATTTCGAGTTCACGGGTCGCACGACGCACCGACTTGTTTGAACTCCTTATGAATGTCTTTCGTACGCACTCCACATTCACTTCACTAACAATGGGACGTCAGCTTCTCTTTGCCAGGCACAAGCAACCCGTCGCAAAGAATTTTTCGTGCCAGTGGTAAATGACCTTCTTTGTTGATGGGTTCTTACCGTACTTGGATCTAAGCATCCGTTAAGCAGCTGTAGCACGCTTTTTTTGTCTAACTCAAACACAGAAAACTCGCTCCACACATGAACTCGCCATGTTTGCGATTAGCTCTGACTATCGACAAACTACCAAACTACTATGTGGCGGTATACATGGAAAAAACTTTCAGAGTTTCTCTTCAAAATGACATATATTTGATATCTGTACAATATTGGGTTCTTGTGCAATACGTAACTGAAGTGTTCACTGTCTTTATGTACACCCTCCACTTCAAGTTATTGTAAGGTACATGGTGGAGGATACCTTGCAATACTACTGGATATTCCCTCTGTTCCATTGAGAAATCAGTTAATGAAACGTCAGCGTTTGCTTTTACATGTATTGGACGATGGGTAATTAATAAAAATAATTCCTGCTTACTCAGCAAGAGAAACTGAAGTAAAACCTCCAGCACCATACTCAATATTAAAACCAAAAACTAACAGTTGGCATTAGCAAGGGCACCGTCTTTCTGCAGTACTAGATACTTTTCAGTACACTGTTAAATCAGGGCATGAATTAATTTTTGAAAACAACACTCCTTATCCAAAAAAAAAAAAAAATCGGGAAACTCTCAAATACTAGAGTTAGGAAGTTCATATCCAGAGGCCATATTCATTTGTATGTTGTGAAGAAACTATTAGGATTTCAGATACCATGATTCATACCACACACCACAGTATGGCTCCTCTTGAAACTTCCTGGCAGATTAAAATTTAATCTGCCAGGAAGTTTCATATCTGCGCACACTCCGCTGCAGAGTGAAAGTTTCATTATGGCTCCTCTTACCTACCAAGTACATATTCCGCCATGGACCCTGATAACTTGTTCCATGCGCGATGGCTTTAAACGTGTATAAGGCGCGACTGGTGCCCTGTTGTATAGCTATCCCTGCTGCATTCAGCTGTTTTTACAGTTTATCTGTGGAGATTGGCATTATGTCACAATGCTATCCCTGTCGTTTCACCACATCCCACACGTTTTCCATTGGCGACAAAGCAAAAAGGCTGACATCCTGTAACACCAAGAAGCCATATATTCCTGCGGCTGCATGTGATACCACACTGACCTGCTGAAAAATGGCTACGCAGTTACTGTGATTTTTTGTTGTAGAGCTCACGCAAGAAATCGTGACCCATGCGCAAAAACGCTTTCTCGAGCTGCGCGCAGGTCGGATCCATTCCATTGTTTCGGAGGGGCGGCACGTTGCCAGCTGGGTCGTAGGCTTAGTCTGTCAGAAGGCTGCCAATTCCGCCCTGCGACTAGTTGGCAACACGCAACTGAGGGGGCCGCCCCTCCAAAACAAAGGCATGGACTCGCCAGCGCTCAAGGCGAGAGAGCAGGGGCCACGACTTCTTGCACGAGTTCTACCTAACAACACTCTACACCATAAGGCCTTGAGTTGGCGCTGGATGCCTCTTGCAAATGATGCCACCCTGTCTGTGGCGAACCAAGATACGGCCATCAATTTCAAACAAACCGACCCTGAGCTCATCTGAAAACACTGTTTGATGCCATTCCTATCACCACTAAAGTCGTAGCCTGTTTCTTCACATTATTCAAAGTTAGTCGGAGAGGTGGAAATACTGTCACTCGTGTCAGTGAGCGATGTTCCACTGTAGGGTCAGATCCGAAGAACTCGAGATGTGTCCTGCAATGCCATTCGGATGAGGTGTCGCTCTTCTCTGAGAGGTGTAGGGCTTCTGGGTATGTGGTGCGACGTGGTCCATCTCGTCGTGCTCTACGGTCTTCCGTGACCCGTGCTCCACACGCCCATTGCACTGCCAAAAAGCCTTCACACGAGCAGAAATTACCCGGATGGATACATCACATTCTTTCAAACTTACTGATTTTGACGGTGCGGTTCGCGTATACGACTGCTAGGCATCCTGTATGTCTGCTGAAGTCACACTGATTACCTTCGTCACGACTCGACTCGACTGGATTGGCAAACCCCTTGCTTGCTTAGTTCCTGAGGTTAAGTTATATTGTGACTGTCTTTAAGGATTGGCCTATGTTTTGTTCATCATGGTTTGTTTAGGTGTGTTTTTGTTTATTCTCTATGGAGATGAGCATGTTTGTCGAATTTTATGTTGCTTCGTAAAAGTTCTTTGCTGACTGTTTGTACCTGTATTCTCATGGAGCATCTGAGCACGGTCGTGTATGCTGTGAGTCCGTTTTGAAGGACCAGTGTGGATTCTGGATTTAGTATGGGGTAGGGGGCAAGGAGTCGACCGATCGCCTTAGCCCTTACTTTCTGTACGTGCGGTACCCACGTCAGGAGTTAGTCGAAGGTGACCCCTAAATACCTGCCTGTCTTGCTCCAAAGAATGGGGTTATCCATGAAGGTGATTGGTGGAAGATTTGGAATACGTTTCTTTGTGAAAATGACATTGTGGCTATTAGCTGCATTGTATTTGAGCCTCCATTTTGTGGACCAGGTTTCTAGCGCGTCACAGCCGTTCTGCAGTCCTTGGCGCATGGTTACAGCATTCAAGCTGTGGAAGTAGAGTGCGGTATCGTCCGCATAGAGTTGCACCCGATCTACTCGTGGCAAGTCTGCTGTGTGTAGTGAGTACAGCAAGGGTCCCAGAACGAACCCCTGCGGCACTCCTGTGCGTATTGGCCTTTCTGTGGACATTCCTTCGCCCTCCCTGACATGGAAGGGCCTTCCCTCAAAGTAGGATTTGAGCAGGATCCAAGTGAGGTAGCCCATGTGTAAAACCTTATACACCAAAGCGTCGAACGCCTTTGAGACGTCGAGAAATAATGCCCCTAGGTATTCTCGCGTCTCCAGGACCCTCATAACCTCTTCCACAAATCTTAGTAGTTGGTGTGTGGTGGAGTGCCACTCCTGAATCCGAATTGTTCATCGGGGACACTTCCCTTCTTACTTATATGCCAAAGAAGAAGCTCGAAGACTTGGATGGGAGGAGACTTATGGGGTGCTCGTCGGGGGTCCTTGTCTGTTTTGGGGATTGCTACCACCTCTGCGTGCTTCCAGTAGTATATTGTTGAATATGTCGGTGATCGCCCTGTGTGTTGCGGGGGAATGGGAACATTTTTAAGAGTACTTTATTGACACTGTCGGTGCCTCCTATCTTTTTTGTCTTTAGCGTTTTGGGCAGCAACTGCTGCTTCTGTGAAGGGATCTATAGTGTCGCCATCTTCCCTGGTAGCTAGATAGGTGGGTAGTCTTTCCGTGACTTATAGCGACAACGAGAGTCGCAGGCATATTTTACCAGTACGCAGTGTTGCCCTGCGATACAGATGTTGACCCTCAAACCACGGGCCGACATGTTGCAAATGCTAATGATTTCTGCAAAACACACCAATGTTCATGTCCTCTGAATGTGAACTTCTTATCCCTAGTCTCCCAAGGCACTCTAGTTATTTTTCTGAACACAACATACTGGCAAATTACTTATTTCATCCGACACGGCAATTTCCAACCGCAGCCAAGGACACGAACGCCAAGGTGACGCTCACTTGGATCTCCGCAAAACGCGCCTCCAAATAAGCACGTTAGGCGAGACTACCACACATTAAACTCTGAAGGGTTGTTGCAGAAATTACAAACGCGATCTTACGTTACACGGCATCTTTTTATGTTCTTTACTAACTTAACTTCCGATGCTTAGCACGCGTAGACTGGATGATCTGCATTGGTTGTTTTTACTTCTAAATATTAATTTTCATAGATTTAACTTTTAAAATGCTTTCCTAATAAGTATTTTGATACAACTTGTCACCCCCTATTGCACTATTGATGGTAGAATTCAAAACATCCCAAAACACATTTTTTGTAAATTCTAACAATGGTTCCAAATCCAAATTTTCTGCTTTTCTAGCTCAAAAAAGTCTTAGTACCACCCTTAAAAGATTTTTCCCTTATTTGCCCCCGTTAATTGGTTGAATTTCTAAAAATATCGAAACAAAAATCTAAATCAGAAGTTTTGTATTTCTTGCTTCAAAATTCCCTTAATAGCAACGTATTTTCAAAAAACCTATCATCCCCTATTTATTATTCTTACGGTTGACTCTCTTTCCGTTAAATGCGCTATTGGCGCTCCAAGCTTGGAACGTAAAACTTCCATAGGAGTTTTAAATACGTTAGACTGTGATATCAGTATGTAAATATATGAATTAAACACGGCGACGATTGTATCAGTTTTATATTCATTGCGTTGAATCATATTTTGTAGAACATAACAACCGAGAAAACGATTTTCAGAAATATGGTAAAATTGAAAAGTCAAAGAGTAAGTAGTATTTTCAAGGTGTAAGAATCCGATCGCTGGCCCGAACTTCACACGAACACCCGCAGCGCTATATATTAGTTCTTTGCTGCATTACGCCGTTCTTTCCAAGCATGAAATACACCTAAAACTTCAAATTACAATATCTTTTACTTTCCTGATCTGATTTTGATGAAATGAAGCCTATATGTTGCCCCGAGGGTATTCTCTATTTATCTGTGATACTCCTCTGAACGTTCATTTAGTACTTTTGGAGATTACTGTTTACAAATAGACACATGCGATTGCTTTCAGAGAAATGTTTAAATTGTTAAATCTTTTTTTTCTGATACGATTTTGTGAAATGAAGCGTTTCTGTAACCACAAGATACCCTCACGTTTCCTGTGAAAACCTCCTGAAAATTCTTCTATTAGTTTTGGAGATGAAAGAGACAGACAGACATGACGGTTGTCGGTGAAAAACGTTAAATAGTGATGTTTTTCTTCCCGTAATCCGATTTTTATGAAACTACGTCTATATGTTGCTCCAAGGTACGCTGAAGTTGCCTGTGAAAACCCCATGCGAATTCGTGGTTTATAATAGATGAACAGACAGACACGACGGTCTATCAAAATACTTCATGATTCTGTTTTGATGAAACCATGCCTAGATCCTGAACCAATCTTCACTCATGTTTCCTGTGAAAACCGCATGAAAATTCGTCCAGTAGTTTTGAAGATTGAAGCGAACAGCGACAGACCTATATTTACAGATTTATTATTAGTATAGATATGTTGTACAAAATAAAATTTTACAGGAATATATTGATTTGTATAAGTGCTGTATGTCGGTAAAATCTGTTGCAAATATGATTAGTAGTAAAGAAGTAATATATTAAAAGGTGACGTATGATGGGGAGGTTTTCCATGAACGTTACTCTTTACGTCCTCATATCTCATGAACAACATGTCGTACTGTGATACAATTTCCAACGTACATTCAGCTTTAAGTGTGTATTCTGTCTGCAAAATTTCCTGCGAGTACAACTGATAGTGTAGAAATTATAAATTATAAGGTTATTCCGAATGCTATAGTTTTGCTACATGTACAGCTGAAAAGTAGTAAGCAATAAACTCTTTTTTTCTTTTCATTATTTTATTGTGGTTGTCTGCGAAAAAAAGTTTAATAAAGGTTTGAAATTATGTTTAAAGCCGGCCGCGGTGGCCGAGGAGGCTGAGGCGCTTCAGTCACGGTCTGCACGGCCACTACGGTCGTGGGTTCGAATCCCCCCTCGGGGATTCATAAGTAGTTTGTAAGTTTAGGGACTGATGACCCCGTAGTTAAGTCCCATAAGCTGTACAAACATTATGTTTACAATTTGTTGCAAGTCTCCAAGTACTGTCATTCTCATATAGTGTATTTATAGAGTCTCGTCGCATTGTGTAGCAGTTTTTGCGATTCCTATTGTTCATGACGTTATATCTTCTGAACCATGTGTCTGATGTGGATCGTACTCCTACAGCGATTGGTGTCTTACGTAAGGAATATGTGTACCAAATCTGGTTGAAATCGGTCCAGTGGTTTAGGAGGAAATGTGCAACATTCTCGTTTGACGCAGCAATTTCACGTGCATGTCATTGTTTATGGCGTCATATCTCCTTACGTATGTGCCGTAGATGATTCTTACCCCGACAGCGATTTTGCCTGGTATGCGTACCAAGTTTGGTTGAAATCGGTCCAGTAGTTAAGGAGGAGATGTGGAAGATACATACATACACACAGCCTATTTTATAAGATGTAAGATTATAAGCATTAATATTTAAATGAAATCACAGCAAGCACGAAATGTGCCACATCTGTTTTAATGAAAGTCCAGCTCCAGTTGCATTAATTGGAACTTTATTTAAGTCCACACAAGCGGTTTCGGCCCCTGTATCAGGCCGTTTCGAAGTGTATCAGAACCTGCGTATAATGCATAGCAATAGGCTTACAAGAAAATTTACATGGTTAAACACATATGGAAAACTACTGTACAGAAGCAGAAGAGAGCTTACGTTATGCCTTAGAGGGAGCAACTCAAAGTGATTAAAGACAATACAATGCCGAAAGAATTTAAAACTTTTGGTGCCCAATGGCGACTTGGGAAAATGGGCGTGTCATAATTAAATTACAAATACAATAATGCATTTTATCTGCATGTTCAGATGTGTCCTGATATAAAGATTACATCATTCCAAATATAAAATGCTAAAAGTTAATTAACATAAAGGTCAATGATAAAATACTATAAATGTCAGTTTTAGAAAAAAACTGTAAATGTGGCGTGCAATGAGGCTATGTGAAAAGTGACGCCCTCGTCGTCAATTTAAAATCTGATACAGGACGTTTAATAATTTTGCTTAAAGCAGTTATATTCCATTCAGTTTTATATTGAAGTTGCTTGTATTGTATAAAAAACGTGAAAGTAGCCTGGTAAATTTTTTAAGTACGATCTAGGGCAGTTGAGATCTGCAAATGTAAGTTAAAACGCTCACTGTTGCTCTAAATTACTGTATGAGTGGCCACAGTATTTCCGCAAAGGAAATTTATGTAACTGATTACTCCTTCAGGGACCAGCCAACGTTTTAACAAACACAAAATCAATGGTAAAAATAAATGAATAGGTAAATAAACATGGGACAGGAAGCATGAAATTATAAAGCAGAGGTTTGATGCTTTAAATCATCACCTATTCAATAAAGTGAACAAGTAAATAAATGTGGGGAGACCAGATTAAGCACAAACCTTGTACAAAAGTGAATTAAATCATAAAGTTACTGCCTGTAATAAAAGAGTTTCTGCCCTTTATGAATATGGAGGTAACGTGGGAGGAAATTTGCAAATACACACTGAGAAGACGAAAGTACACTCATTCATTCACAAACATGTGCATAATGCTTGCGACACTTTACCCATGAGGGATAAAAATGTTCAAATGTCTGTAAATCTATCGGACCAAACTTCGTGGTCATCAGTCCGTAGCTTACAAACTACTTAAACCTAGGTAAACCTAAGGACAACACACACACACCCATGCCCCAGGAGGACTCGAACCTCCACGCCGAGCAACCGCACGCTCCGCAGCAAGGCGTTTTAGACCACTCGTCTACTCCACCGTGGCCATGCGGGGTAATTTGATAGCAGTGACAAACGAAGCGGCGGCGGCGTTTTTGACGAGATGGTGGGTGTCTTGAAGCACAAATTTAAAATCACTAGGCACTAAAGGTATTCATGTTCGGGGAGGCAGCAGTAGCACCTACGGTACGTCTATCCATATCGTTGAGGCACGCAAGCCACCCCACCTCGGCAATGTCTGTGGTTCATTAGGGTGGCATCTACCGTTATCAGATCAAAATCGACATCGTCTTTCCTGTTGTACTACTTTCAAATTTTTGTAGAGCTTATGGAACTTAAAAAACTACAGGGTCATCAGTCCCTAAACTTACAAACCACTTATGAACCAGCTTATACTAAAGACAGCATAAACATCCATGCCCGAGGGGGGGATTCGAACCCCCGACCGCAGCGGCCGTGCAGACCGTGAATGGCGGGCCGCAGACCGCTCGGCCACTGTGGCCCGTGGTGTACTATTTTTTGCGGCTGCATATATTCGCTTCCATTAGCGTACTTCCTCTTCATGGCTAGTTAGGAATTCACATTTCATGTTATTTATAATGGTTCCATACACTTCTAAACTCAAACGTTTTATTTCCTTTCGCTACATCCGCTTGTCATGAAGATTTTATATCGATGGGTACCTTTTGAATACTTATAATACGATTTCACAATCCCTTCCACCCCAAAGGTTTAGTACTAAAAGCAATATTTATTATTAATTAGTACTCACTGAATCTAGTTTCACTTGTCTTTGTACTTTGTACTTGTCTATATACTACCAAATGTACGAGTTACAGAAGATGTATATTCCTTAATCTCGAATTTACTTGCTTAATGCTAATCAGTTAATACCTGGTTTTTCAGGGCGACTCCGGAGGACCGTTAATCACAGGAAAAATGCCGCCGTACTCAGTCAGTGGAGTTACAAGCGCGGGTCCAAAGCCGTGTGGAAGTCGGACGCCGGGATTATACACGAGAGTGTCTGAGTATCTCGACTGGATTGAAAAATATGTCTGGCCTCGAAATGAAGTATCCCGCTGAAAACTGTCAGTACCTCAGGAAAGCAGCGTCTCCTTTGTCAATTTCAACGATGATAAATTCGTCTGTAAAAATATGTGTATGTTAATCTTTATTTATTAAATAACATTAACTGTACTATGGAATTTTTTTTTAAATAAAGTATCTGCAGTGGAAATGTAAACTGCACTTCAGGTAACACAAAGTACTTTTTTGCAGGGTTATATCATATCAATACTCTGATATTACTCAGTGGTAAGAACATTCCATTTCTTGCACTTTTTAATGCGAAAATACATAATAAATGTCCCACGTTATAGCAATGCCCTTGTTCACTTTTGCCTCTCTCATTAAGCTTTAATGCGTTTTCAACTGCCATCTTACTACAAGCACTATCACAGTGTAGGATTGGGTGTGTTGTACATGTGGTTTCTGGTTCAGCGATTTAGTTTAAAAAGTTATATGCACCTATAAATTAAAGTTAAAAATCCAAAGGAATAAAATTTTTGGGTTCTTGAAACTGTTAGTGATTTCTTTCTTTCTGCACGATGACGTGATTACATTAGTGCCCATCCGGTAAAATATATTAGTTGCTTTGAGGAAGCTGTAAATTATAAACGTTGATGAACAAATTTAAAAGAAGAATAAGAATTTCAAAAATGACGATTCTTAGCTGGGCTTAAATAAAGTTTAATGGAGTTACATGGCGATAATTTTCTTTTATAGAAATGCATTTCTGCTAACTGTCCAGCATTTAGTATAATTTCGCAATTTTAATAAAAACATTTTAAATTCTGCTTTTTTAGTTTTCTATTGTAGGAAGGGAATTATATACTGGTTTATGGCATTAGAAGCTTCATCTACTTAAATACTCTGTAAGTCGCATTGAGTGCATGGCAGAGGATTCATCGAACCACTTTTATGAGGTTTCTGTTCATTTCCATTCTCTAATAGCTCGCGATAAAAAGGAACACCTAAATCTTTCCGTTTTCAATCTGATTTCTCTTATTTTATGTTCATAATCATGTCTTTATACATAGGTGGATGCTAACAAAATCTGTTCGCATTCGGAAGGGAAAATTGGTGAAAGAAATTTCGCAGATAAAACTCACCGTAACAAATAAAGCGTTTCTCTTAATGATTTCCGCTATAATACAAAACGAGCTGCCCTTCTCTGTACTTTCTCTAAATCGTCTGTCAGGCTCACAACGCGCAACGATACTCCAAAATTGGACACACAAGTGTAGTGTAGGCAGTTTCTTTAATAGAGCTGTTGCATCTTCTAAGTGTTCTGCCAACGAAACGTAGTCTTTGGTTCGTTTTCCCTACAATATTTTTATGTGTCTTTCTAACTTAAGTTGTTTGTAATTTTTACTCGTAGGTATTTAGTTGAATTTAAGGCCTGTAGTTTTCACTGATTTATCGTGTAAATGAAGTTTAACAGGCTTCTTTTAGTGGTCGTATGGATGACTTCACATTTCTCATTATTAAGAGTCAATTGAAATTTTTTGCAGCATGCAGATATCTTATCTAAATCATTTTGCAGTTGCTTTTGACCTTCTAGTGACTTCACTAACCGATAAATGACAGCATCATCCGCGAACAGTCTAACGGTGCTACTCAGATTGTCTGCTAAATCGTTTATAATAATAAGGAACAGTAGGGCCGTATAACACTTCCCTGGGGAACTCGAGATATCACTTCAATTATACTCGATGACTTTCCGTTAATTAAAACGTAGTGTGTCTTTTCTGACAGGAATTCAGGAATCCGATTGCACAATTGTGGCGTTATTTCCATAAGCACGCAATTTGATTAGAAGATGCTTGTGAGGTACAGTGTCGGAAGCCTTCCGAAAATCTAGGAATAATAAATCTATTTGACATCCCTTGTCGATAGCACTCATCACACCATGTGAATAAAGGAACACAAGAAACATACTTTCTGAATCAGTGTTGACTATGGGTCAATAGGTCGTTCTCTTCGAGGTACTTCATAATATTTGAGGAAAGTATATGTTCTACAATCCTGCTGCAAACCGACGTCAGTGTTATAAGCCTGTAAATTTGCGAGTGACTACTATTGCCTTTGTTGAATATTGGCGTAACCTGTGCAACTTCCCAGTCTTTGGGTATGGAACGTTCGCTGAGCGAGCGGTTGTATATGATAAGTAGGTATGGGGATATTGCATCAGCATACTCAGAAAGAAAACTGATTGGTATACAATTGGGACCAGGAGACTTACTTTTGTTAAGTGATCTAAGTTGCTTTAATACACCAGGGGTATCAACTTCTAAATTACGCATGCTGGCAGCTGTTCTTGATACGAATTCTGGAGTATTTTCTTCGTCTTCTTTCGTGAAGGAATTTCGAAAGTCTGTGTTAAGCAATTCTGCTTTCCTGTTGTAAAACGACACCTTGGTGATTTAGTACCAACTTCAATTAGTGTACGTCATTAGGTTGTGTGATTGGTTTTTTTCCCATTATTCCTGACACTTTATTTTTCCCGGACGCAGTCACAACACTATACGATAGTATAGATAACAGGCCAAGGAAAACTGTTATACCAGCAATGAGGCAAAATTTTCCTTCTGCATTTGAATTAACTGCAAAGTTCACGTCCAGCACTAGCACATCCCCAATCATAGTGCCGTAACTGGGTTCCAAAATTATCCTCAACATAAACACAGCCTAAAGAATAAATAACGAGTCTGTTACTTCCCAATAGCGGTCCAGAATTTTTAGCGAGGTCGGCCTAAGTGTCGTTGCGCTGGTTGGCTCCACTCTTTATGGTTCGTTAGCAGGTAGACCACTCGGTGACTCTTTTAGTGCAGAACTGCAGATTACGGTAATTAACATCTGGTCGACGGCTAAGTCAGAAAAGACGAAGCTTGGGGAGGGTTGGGGGGGGGGGGAAGATACGAGGAGTGTCCTTCTCAGTGGGAATCGTCCAGACACTTGCATTATCATGTTCATTGAAACCACGGTAAAACTAAAGCTTGATGATCGAATGGGGATCTGATGTTCAAATGTTTGCAAACCTACTGGACCAAACTGCTATGGTCATCACTCCCTAGACTTACAACTACTTAAACTAACTTACACTACCAACAATACACACACACACCTATGCACGAGGGAGGACTCGAACCTCCGGCGGGAACGTCTGTCCATTCCGTAGCATGACGCCTTAGGCCACGCGGCCATTCCGCGCGGTCGGGGATCTGAACCCCCGCCACAATGTAAGTCCTCTGCTGAGGTCGTGATTCCATTTTCAAGGAGTAAGATTCTGTTCCGTCTGGTGGGATGTCGCTTCCCTCTGTGATCAACACGATGGACCAAAATGGAGCGGTCATATCGCGTATCGTTTTCTAAGATATCATCTGCAATACAATTTTTTGGCAGCAGATAGAGAGAGTAGCTTGTAAGACAAAGAAACGCCATTTATGATGCTCTTCAAGAACAGAAAACAGATCGTCTTATGCTGTTGACATTACTCGGAAGTGTTATTGCATATGTTGCCAGCATCAATTATTTTAGTGCATGAAATAATGATACCATCGCAAGAGCTAGCGATCTGATACCAGGCTTCTTCTTCTTCAGCTACTTTTCATGTTACTGCTAGTGTTGTATAAATTCCTTTTATGTAGTGTGTGTCAAGATAAATCTGTCCTCAAAGGTTGGTCTGAGGACCACAGTGCTTCACTGGGAATGGAATTATTGGAAGCGTTGTGCCCCTGACTGACACTAATCTTTGAAATGACTAACCAGCCACTTACACTTGGATTTAGTTAATGTGATTTCCCAAAGCTGTGGAACTTCAGCGTTTTCGTGTACAAAAAAGCTGCTAGAGTTAGATTAAGCGACAAGTGATACTAGGGTCTAGCAATCTCTGAAAAGACCTAGTATTAAGACAAAGAGATTTTCTATTTATAGTTGCACGTCATCCAATCGAGACTCATGATGAGCTGCTGTACGACTAATTGTTCATCCCGGTGTTTCTGATTCTGATACAAGATATAGCAGCGAGAGCTTTATAACATATGGATTCACTTTTGCAAAGTAATAGGTTGCATTCTGCCTCGAGATTACGTTTCTGTTTGCTATTCTTGATGCTTTTATTTTGGACAGGCGCATTTATAAAGATGAATAACAGCACACATAGCAAAACGAACAGGAAACGAGTATTAATCTCCGCCAGAGAGCGTTCCATTCAGCGTCTGAAGTAACAGCCAATGCCTGAACCAACAGTGGCGCAATATACAGGGCGTATAAAAAACGATGGCGCAAACTTTCACGGTTGAAAGTACACGATAATAGAAACAAAAATATTTCGTCCTTTTTGATACATCCTGTATAGAGTACCAGTCACAATTCTGAAGTAGTAATGCGGCTTACATCGACCAACCCAGAAGAACTATTACAAACTATGTTCAAGGAAAATGCTGAAAATTTATCTTTTGTTTCTGTCTCGTTATTTTAAAATATTTCACTAGCAGAGTCGATAACACATTGTTATGTTACAATACTTCGTGAATTTCACAACACTAAACATAATGGATATAACTTAAATCTATACGTTTATTCATAACAATCAGGTGGTACCAAATGTATTTTAAAAAATCTTCATTATTATAATCTATCTTAAAGAATCTCTTTTTAAGATTAATCGAGCGCTTCACTTACTCCGCCTAGATTGTATATTGTTGTTGTGGTCTTCAGTCCGCAGACTGGTTTGATGCAGCTCTCCACTCTACCCTGTCCTGCGCTAGTCTCTTCATCTGAGAATACATACGCCACCTACATCCTTTTGAATCTGCTTAATGTATTCGTCTCTCAGTCTCCCTCTACGATTTTTATCCCAAACACTTCGTTCTAATCCTAAGCTGATGATTCCTTGATATCTCATAATGTGTCCCATTAACCTATCCCTTCTCGTTGTTATAATAAGCCAGAAACTACTTTTTTCCCAATTCTGTCGAACCTCCTCATTAGTTACATGATCTACCCATCTAAATTTCATCATACATCTGTAGCACCACACTTCGAAAGCTTCTATCATCTTTTTGTCTGAACTCCGTATCGTCCACATTTCACTCCCACACAATGCTACATTCCAGACAAATGCATTCAGAAAGGACTTCCTAACATTTAAACTAATATTTGATGTCAATAAATTTCGCTTCTTCAGACGCGCTTTTCTTCCCATAGCCATTCTGCATTTTATATTTTCTTTAATTCGGCTATCCAAAGTTATCATGCTACCCAAATAACAAAACTCATCTACTACTTTTAATGTCTCATTACCTAATCTAATTCCTTCAGCATCGCCATTACACTCGTTTTACTCTTGTTAATATTAATCTTATATCTTCCTTGCAAGACACTGTCCATTCCGTTTAATTGCCCTATCAGGCCATTTGCTGTCTCTGACAGAATTATTATGTCATCATCAAACCGCAAAGTTTTTATTCCCTCTTCCTTGGACTTTAATTCCCTCTCCAAAATTGTCCTTGAATTCCTTCACAGGTTGCTCAATGTAGAGATTGAACAATATTGGAGAAAAGCTACAACCCGGTCTTACTCCCTTCCCAACCATTGCGACCCTTTCATGCCCTTCGACTTAAATAATTGCTGTCTGGTTTCTGTACAAGCTGAATATAACTCTTCGCTCCTATATTTTACCCCTGCTATCTTCAGAATTTGAAAGACTGTATTCCAGTTAAAATTGACAAAAGTTTTCTCCAGATCCACAAATGCTAAAAACGTAGGATTCCCTTTATTTAGCCTATCTTCTAAGATAAGCCTAATGTGATTATTGTCTCGCGTGTTCCTACATTTCTCCTAAATCCAAACTGATGTTCCCCAATGTCGGATTCCACCAGTTTTTGCATTCGTCAGTAAATAATTCGTGTTAGAATTTTGCAACCACGACTTGTTAAACCGATAGTTCCGTAATTTTCACATTTGTCTGTCTTTGCTTGCTTAGGAATTCGAAACATTATACTCTTCTTGAAGTCTTAGAGTATTTCTCCTGTCTCATACATGTTGCATACAAGGTAGAACAATTTCATCATAATTTGCTCTACTGATGGTAATAGCAATTCAGACGGAACGTCATCTAATCCAGGGGCCTTGTTTCTACTCAAATCGTTTAGTGCTCTGTCAGATTCTTCCAGCAGTATAATAACTCCTGTCTCATCTTCCTCTACTTCATTTCTAGAATACTGCTTTCAAATTTATTTCCTATGCACAGCTTTCCCTTCTCAGTACTGATTTTCCATCTGAGTTCTTGATATTCATAGAGCTTCTTGTCTCCAATCTTTTATTTTCCGTAGGCGGTATCTATCTTTCCCCTGGTTATACATTCTCCTACATTCTTGCATTTCTCGTCAAGCCACTCGTGCTTAGCCAGTCTGCACATCCTGTCAATCTTATTTCTTAGTCTTCTGTACTCCCTTTTACCTGCTTCACTTAGTGCATTTTTATATTTTTTACTTCAATCAATTAAGTTCAGTATATCCTGTGTTATCCAGGGATTTCTATTAGGCCTTGTCCTTCTGCCTATATGATCCTCTGCGACCTCCACTACTCTCTCAGTGCTACCCATTCTTCTTCTACTGTATTACTTTGCCCCGTTTTAGACAATCCTTGCCTAATACTCCCTCTAAATCTCACCATCACCTCTGGTTTCTCAATTTGTCCAGATCCATCCCCTTAATTTATTACCTTTTTGCAGTCTCTTAAGTTTTAATCTACAGTTCATAACCAATAACATGGTCAGAGTCTTTATCTGCCCCTGGATATGTTTTACGGTGCAAAACCTGGTTTCTAAACCTTTACCTTGCCATTATAAAGTCAATCTGGTACTTCCCAGGGTCTTCTGGTCTCTTCCAAGAGGATAACCTTCTCGCGTGATGATGAAACCATGTGTTTGTGGTGATTAAATTGTGCTCTGCACAAAACTCTACCACGCGAACTCCGCTTTCATTCCTTTTCCCCAGTCCATATTCACCTACTACATTTCCTTCTCTTTCCTTTTCGACTACCGAGTTTCAGTCCCCCTTCATAATAACTTTTCTGAATAATTTCTTTTATCTCCTTATACATTTCTTCAATGTCATCATCATCGGCATAGAAACTTGTACTACTGTGGTTGTTGTTGGCTTCTTGCCAATCTTTGCTATGATAATGCGTTCACTATGCTATTCGGAATAACTTACCAGCATTCCTATTTCCTTATTTATTATCAGACCTACTCCGGCGTTACCGCGAACTGATTTTGTATTTAGATTGTATATTATTATTACGATAGTAATACTTTCTATATTATAGGGTGCCTACAGTGACTACTACTACCTTCACTCATTGAACGTCACATATAAAGCATAGTACACTGTTCGTGTGTTCATTGATTGTGATCTGTCTAAAAAGCTACCTAAGTAAGCTAACTAAGTTTATTTACAGCAATTTTCGGCGCTCACTGGTTCCTTATTTTTGACGTAAGCATTCTTGTTATTTCATTATAAGAACCCATAGGACAGTTTTTGTACTGATCTGTTGTTGACTGGCTAGAATTGGGAGTGTCCAACGTCCTTATGACAGAACCGCAACCTACGTGAGCAGCGTAACTTTAGTAATTTGCTTGTTGTGGTGCACAAAAAATAAAGTTCTCTTTTGTTATATGTGCTGCAGATCTTTAAGAAATAGTTTTGTTTCATTGCAGTACAGAAGACTCAGATTAGATCTCGTGTAACAGTGATAGCCGTTACTTCGTGGGAGAAATGAAATATTGACTGCTATATGTGCTCAGGATACCTGCAATATCTTAGTTCACGAATGCAGTGGTTTTAAATGTCGACATTAGCTGCTGAGAAGTTGGTGGAGATATCATTTCTCCAAATATTAGTTGAGTAGATGGTAAGATTTTCAAATATTCAAATGTTTGTAAACGGGACGAAAGTGCTGAGGTCATCGGTACCTAGACTAAAAAAACTTCTTAAACTAACGTATCCTAAGAACACATCATTCCCGCGCGGCAGGCAAGATCATCGTCATCATGAGATAGTCATCATCAACAAAGCCGCACGGATTGCGCCGCCGCTCCCGTAGGATGTCCGAGTCCTCCCTCGGCCATGGGTGTGTGAGTTGTCCTTTAAGTAGTTTCCAAGTCTAGGGACCGATGACCTCAGCGGATTTGTTCCTTAGGTTTACTAATATTTGAACATTTTTACCTCAGCAACGTATGGAATATTTTTTTCTTTTTCAGTACGGATGAGTTGGCAAACTTCGCCATAGGTGTAAAAGTTGTTTACCAAACATTTCAGTAATATTGATTATGATATTGTCTCTAAGTTATTGATTTTAAGATCTGCAGGCGCTGGTGGTGAGTTTTCATACCGTTTCCATCGATGTCCTTGTTTGACGTAACGGAGCTGCAGGCGATGCTGTATTCGTTTTGCTATTCACGCTGTAAGTCGGTTTGCTGACGCAGTTTGGAATAGGTTGTGATGGTAGCGGCGAGGCAGCTGCGGAAATTCCCGCAACAGAAATATGCAGTTACCAATGGAGTCAAAGACGATGATCATGAAACACGAGACATTAAATAGTATGGTAAAAGCAGGAACGAGGAGAAAGACGACAGGAAGTCAGACAGTGCATAATTTTATTAAAATGAGGCTATGCATACACACAGGGCGTTGAACAACTCTTAAGTGGAGGTAAGATTATATCGTCGTTTCTAAGACTTTTTTAATACTTGAGCCTTGCTTGGTGCTTTGGTTACGTGAACGTTAAAAAATCAGAAAAGGAGAGAGTAGGGAGAGGAGTAAGCCCAGACTGCGGGAACAGATGAGCAGTACATCTTTTGGAGTGTAGCTCTGTCAAAGCAGGATTCAGCCCTTGTTGAGAATGGTGTACTGAGGGAATTGTTTGTACAAAGGGAATCATTAACTAAATCATTAATTGCTTGCATTGAGACTAATTTTAAAAGGTACTGTTAATTTTTAATAATGCCGAGATGCTACAATTTTCTTCTTGTTCTTTTTCTTATTATTATTATTATTATTATTATTATTATTATTATTATTATCTGCTGACCTGACCGGTTCGTAAGGCTTACATAAAAACGGAGGTATATTTGCAATAGTGTAATAATACGAATATACAGGGTGAATCACCTAACACTTGCACCGCAAATATTGCAGAAACGGAAAGTGCGATTGATGTGCGGTTTTCACAGAATGGATTGGTAGTCAGGGACTCGGATTTTAGGCCAACAAACAGATTGTAATATTACGTAAAAAGTCTATTTTTTATGCAAACATACCGTTTTTTAATGTAACAATGGTTGTTTCTATCATGTACTGGTATTTTTGACACCAGCTGCGTACAAAGAATTTTGAATGACATTTTCAACACGTTTAGTTTGGCAGCTACAAACGTTCAAAATTTCGGGGGCGGAGGCTGCGATAGCGTAGCTAACTGGCTGAGTGGCTAGCTCATGGTGCACGGCCCACTGTCTCATGACCACCAGCTTGTCAGCTACGCTGTCGTAGCCTCCGCCTCCAAAACGTTGAATGGTTGTAGCCGCCACACTAAACGTGATGAAAATGTCATTCAAAATTCTTTGTACACAGCTGGTGTCAAAACTTCCAGTGCGTGATAGAAACAACCATTGTTCCATTTAAAAAAATTGTATGTTTGCATAAAAAATATACTTTCTAGATATTTTTACAACCTGTTTATTGTCTAACAATAGTCCTTGACTACCAGTCCATTCTTTGAAAACCGCAATATTTGCGTTGCAAGTGTTAGGTGATTCACCCTATATTACAGTTACATTTTTACTAAATTACATAAAAAACTAAGATCCGTCCCACAGACGTCGAAAGGTCCACAAGGTACCGACCGACCGCAGTGTCATCCTTCGCCCGAAGGCATCGCTGGATGCGGTGTGAAAGGGACGTGGTCAGCACACCACTCTCCCGGCCGTTGTACCGGTTTTCCTGAAAGGAGCCGCTACTTGTCAATCAAGGAGCTCCTCAATTGGCCTCGCAGGGGCTGAGTGCACTCAGTTGCTAATAACGCTCGGCAGACCCGTACAGTGACCTATCCAAGTGCTAGCCAAGGTCGATAGTGCTTAATCTCAATGATCCAACGGCAACAGGACTAAATTACATACCTTCACAAATTTGTGCCAAATGTATATGTCTAAACTGTAGAGCACATTTCTACGTCAACAGCGATCTCATTCGGTTGTCAAAACACCTGTAAAATAAAAATTAAAATATTCATGGCGCGTTCTGTGTACAGTCGTTTGAGTTGTGGCACCCAGAAGCGCTATTTAGTTGCCCAAATAAATGTCATATCTCAATCGAGCCTACACGTGTGACGCCACGAATGTTTAATGTTTATCTTACATTTGTTCTGACAATCAAATAATTTCGCGACTGTGGTAAAAATGTGCTCATCTGTTTAGGAAAATAGATTTAGTAGAAATTTGTAAAGATGTGTAATTTGGAAACATTAAAAATTCGTATTATTACAGTATTGCATATATTCCTCCGTTTTGATGTTTTCATATATTAGATCTGGTGGTGAGATTAATTCTGTCGAAACTGGCGATGTGAGAATGAAAAAAAATTCTAGCGATCTTGGCTTTTAAATCTCTTTTTATTCATTGCGGTTCGTATTAGAGGGTAGTCAATATGAGTGCACTGTTTGAAAGGGAAGGATACCTTACAGTGACAGCATGTGATCGGATTATGGCAGTTTTGTGAATAATGATGATCGTTTTATTTAGCAGCGGCGAGAGTCAGAGACTGCTTCGGCAGATACAGCTTTACACCTTCGCAGCTAAATAGAAATCCAATAAGGAAAAAAAAAAAAGTTCAAATGTTTGTAAATCTATCGGACCAAACTGCCTGGTCATCAGTCCGTAGCTTACAAACTACTTAAACTAAGGTAAACTAACCTAAGGACAACACACACACACACACACGCACACGCACGCATGCCGCAGGGAGGACTCCAAACTCCGACGGCGAGCAACCACGCGCTCCGCAGCAAGACGCCTTAGACCGCTCGGCTACTCCACAGCGGCCCAATAAGGAAAAAAAATGACCAGTTATGGATTACGATTATGAGAGTTACAGACAAGAAAAGTTTTGTCGTAATTATAAGGTGTGCCTGAGAAGTTCGGTGAATGATCTCCGAAAATTAATGTAAACAATACTAAGCTAATCGCCTTCGGAGTAATCACCATTAGCTACAACGTACTTCTGACGTCGGTTGTAAAACTGTTGCTGTCAGAAAACGTCTTGTGCAGACATTCAAAGCATCATGGCCACTCGCAACATCAGAGAAGCATCGGATGGTTGATAGCGAAGCTATGCAGATGACATGAGTATAGGAATATTTAAAGGAAAGACGGGCGCGTGTAAGGCAAAAGCAGTAGATAGACCATTTTGAGAAACGTTGTACGGAAATTCTCGGATATGGGTCTGATTACTGCTGAATCTTTACGAGGAATTGTTGGGTTATACTTAAGAAGTATTTATTTCACACGTGAGAGTTTTGGTGTGGAGTACTTTAAAATAAGATTTGGGGAAATCCCCAAATCTTATTTTAAAGTACTCCACACCAAAACTCTCACGTGTGAAATAAATACTTCTAAAGTATAACCCAACAATTCCTCGTAAAGATTCAGCAGTAACCAGACCTATATCCGAGAATTTCCGTACAACGTTTCTCAAAATGGTCTATGGAGAGGCTTTTGTGAGAATGATTTCCATGGGTTCGGTTCTCAGGGAACCAGTCTGTACTTCCGTGAGGTCACAGGCCGAAATTTCATATGTAAACCGACGCTTAGAATATATTACAATGCTTACTGACAGCAATTGTGGAACATTGTGGATTGGAACTTTGTGTTCTGGAACTAGGTGGCGGATCATTACAGGTAGAATTTCCTAAAGGAGATTCTAGATGATTGCGTAACTTGTACTGACGGTCCAGGCGCCGCGAGGGAGTAGCCGAGAGGTCTGGAGCGCCACATTACGGATCGCGCAGCCTCCCGCGTCGGAGGTTCGAATCTTCCCTCGGGCATGGATGTGTGTGTTGTCCTTAGGTTAGTTTAACTAAGTTTAAATAGTTCGTAAGACTACGGACTGATGACCAACGTAGTTTGGTCCCATAGGATTACAAACAGTTGAGCCAGGCGTTGTCTTCCTGAATCGTGTCAACGGAATTTATCGATTTGAGAAGTAAGTGTGGCTGCTTGAACGCTTGCTGCTGTTGCTCTATGTGGCAATAATGGTGTGGACGCAAGATAATGTGACTTATACTGCTGAGCTGATGTTTCTTCGCGGCCGGTCCCTAAGAATATGGAGAAGATGTATAATATGAAAATTCTAAAGCTTCTATTGGTGAATCTGCGGAAAGCCTGAAAGGAGCAGGCAGAGAAGGAGGATTCAGAAGAACAAGAGAAGGAGGTTTTTGATGGGTTTGTCGAGCTCCATGCAGAGGCAGAGCGGGAAACAGTAAACGTAAATAAAAGTAGTTTGCAAATGACCCATGCTCAAAAAAATAGAGTGACATGTGTGAAAGACGGTTCCGTATGTACAGAGTAGTAGAATGGTAATGAAGGTATAACTGTGGCTGTATCTGTTTCCTACTTGGAAATGCTGATGATAGCTAGATTCCCTACTGCGAAAATACGTTGTCATGTTCGGTGCTTTCCAGTGACTTAAACCATCTCTGCAATAATGTAAACTATTGCTGGTTGCGACCCCATTAAACACTTACTGCAAGCTAGGTAAATATCTTCATTTGTGTGTAAAGGAAGCAAAACGTTCGAGTGACACTCATCAAAGCACATTTACCGAAAACATAAAATGGTTTCATCCATCTTTCTATATTTATCTAAAAGGAGTCTGTAGATTTTGTTCAAGCATTACCAAACGAGCGATCTAAAAGTTTCTGCATCATATACTTAACGTAGCGCAATCCCAATGCGGTATATAAGCACCGACCTTAGGTAAGAGGTTAGAGTGTGGCACTGATTTCTTCTCGACGTGTATTCGGTGAATATGGAAAAGTGAACTGTGTCACTCTGCCTCTTCACTAGCGCCTGTTTGTAGGCAAACAAACTGTAAAAGGTATCGTAGTGGTTGCCTGTCCCTAAGGCCTTCGAATACAAACGTTTGATCAACAGTTTCTTCCGCTGTCTAGTACTCCGTTAAAGATAACGGTATGGAGATAAAGTTATAGTAATTGTCTTTATTGCTTTGATTCTGCAGTACTGATTATGATGCAACAGAGGCCATATGTTGTTAAAAATAGTGCCTATATTTAAAAATATACTTAGATTATTGTGAGGAAATCAGCGGCAATATAATCGTAAACTTCATGCAGGGCTCATCCCACTATTATGCGCTATGTTCTGTGGACAGGCGACCATGCCTAAAAATCTGCTCATGGTGGTCTTTTTCCAGAGATTTGGCAGAAATGACTGCAGTTAGATGAATAGGGTAAATCATAGCACTGGTATATACATGTGAGCTACTACAGTCTCTATATGTATCAAGTGTTTGTCTGTACTTACTCAACATCCATCACGAACGAGTAAAATTTAAATTTATAGTGGCATTTTGATTAATAGTAATTGTATTAATTACTGTTTGGTAAATTATTGAAACTTTTCTTTCAAGTAGATCATTGTACAAGACGCAAGCATTCTAATGGTAATGATTTCTGCGTCTAATATTTAATTTTAGAGATGTATTTGTTGATGTAAAAACTGACATAATTCAATTTTCTTTTATTTATGTAAATGTGTTTTAAGAGCTGTTGTTGACTTTTAATGATTCATCTTTTATTGTCAGTGTTCTTGAAACTAATAATAAAACTTTCATTCATTATTTAGTCTGCTGTGGAAAATTTTGTAAACATATCATGATTTTACTGGGCGAGGGTGTGGGGGCTGAAGGAATGTGAAACTTGTTACATTCCGCAGAAGTCCGGACACAATAATGGACATCCATGAAGAATGTCGACAACAGCATATGCAGCAACCGTATTTTCAATCGCATCAACATAGCTCACCGGTTGTAAACAAAACATTTGGGAGATGGTGATTCTCAAATAACACTGGAAATTGCAGGTAAAAGATATTGTTTTAGTTACGTTAAGCCAGTTTTGTGTTACATTTCATATATAGATTTTATTTTTGATTTCTCAAGAAGTAGTCATTAACATTTTTTACAATCTTTGCATTTGTATAAGGTAACCATATTTTTTCTCAAATATAAAACGTAAAGTAAGGGAAAGGTAATCACATACTTATAAAGCGGATCTATGTGTGGATCACGGCTACACGCTGTAGAAAACTAGATTCTTCATGCCTTAAGCCACGGCCGTGTGCACTTGGTTGTGTGTGTTAATTTAGGTGTGTATGTTAATTTAGGTGTGTGTGTGCTCTGCCAGAAGAAGAGCTGGAAGCTCAAATAGTTTTCTGTTTGATGTTGCTGTGCTCGACCGATCTGCTTTATAGGTGAGTGGTTGCCCTTTCCTATTTTACACATTGCACCATCTCTGCATTTCCAATGTCAATATTAAATAAATATAAAAATCCTTTAAATTTTTGACAAAAGTACGTTAAGTAGACACTTTTTGGTAATATCAGATTATATTTTCCAAATTCGCAAACTTGACAAAAACTCTTAATAAAGTGTACTAATATAGGTGAAGTAAAGCTGTAATTCGGGACAACTTTTTTCTAATCGTTCAATCTGGGATAAATATATGTGCCGAATTACCTGAAATGAAATTCGACGAAAAGTTACCAAAAATCGTGATCGTTCTGAAAAATACATGAGGGAGAGTCACCTTAATTTATCACGTATAAAGTACAGCACTGATCAGTTTGCAGAGCGGTTTGAACACCACAGTAGGCATGGTTCTGTTGGAGGTGATACGCCGTTACCTTTCCTCCGACCTTTGAAGTGACTTACACAGCAATTTACAGGGAGAACTACGAACCACCGCGCAACTCAGTATTTTTCACTGTCAACAACATTGCCTGAGATGAAAGAACTGGTAAGAGATAAAAATGTTAGTACTGACTAAGAATCGAACGCGGAGTTTTAAAATAAACTCTTTTATTTATGAAATTAAAATTAATAATACGTCTAGATCACTTTTACGTAGCTCTAATTACTAGTTTTGGCGATAGTAAATGACCATCTTCAAACCATATGACTGCTCTATCAGACGTACACTTAGAATTCTAAAACTTTTAAATGTGACATAGTTGTTGTTTGTCTTGTCATATAATAAAAATATAAACAAACAAGTGTACACAGTGCACATTTCATATTAGTAAAATCTTTTGCTCACTGGTAAAATTGCATGAAATGTACGTATTGAAGCCATCTGGACAACTGTATTTTAATAATATGAAATGTGCACTGTGTATACTTGTTTATATTAGTATATGACAAGACAATCGACAAGTGTAACACATCCAAAAGTTTTACGTGTGACAAAACAGTGATATAATTTGAAGATGGGGGTTTAATTTCGCCAAAACTAGTAATCAAAGGCATTGTGATGGTACTTGATTATGAATGAACAAGTGTGGTTTTCTTCCTTTATTAGGAGAGTTGATAAATTATTATTTAATATTAGATATATGAAAACATATTTTAATTTTATTGATTTGTTTATTTTTTATCTTGGTTGAGATATTGCACATGTTTTTTCGTTGGCAATGTTACTGAAAACCTTGGACCAATGAATACATACATACATATAGATTCTATATAATATCTTCTAGGGTTACCAGGAAAGTTGTTGTTGTTGAGTTGGTGACAGTAAAAGGAAATGCTGTACTATATTCTAATAAAACACTGGTTTTAATGACGAAAGAAATAAATGAAAACCCAATTGAAATCATCGAAGCAATATGTTTCTGCGTTGGTAGAAGTTGAACTTCAATGGAAAGAAGACTAGCTGTGGAAGAGACAGGGGGTTCCAGACTAAACACAAAAAAGGTAAACCAAAAACGACTGGAATCCTCGCAGTATGTAAAAGCGAAAAATTCCTTTAAAAATATGTACGAAACTTAATAGGCCTATTCTGATTTGCCGAATGACATTAACATAAAAGATATTTTGTTTGATACTTCTTGTGCATATTTTAACGTTCACACGAAATACATAGAAAATTCTAAATTTAATTGATGAAAGGAGAAAATATAAAAATGCAGTTAATGAAGCAGGCAAAATGGAGCACAAACGACTTAGAAATGAGATTAAGAGGAAGTGCACAACGACTAAGCAGGATTGGCTAGAAGCCAAATGCAAGTCTGTAGAAGAATGTATAACTAGAGGAAAAGTAGATACTGCCAGTAGGAAACTAAAAGGGACTAGGAAAACAGCTCTATGAATATCAGTAATTCAGGTGGACAACCAGTTCTCAACAAAGTAGGCAAGGCTGAAAGGTGGAAAGGGTACATAGAGGAGCTCTACTTAGTGACATTGATGTAGGAAGGAAAGAGGAAGTAGTGAAGACGAAATAGGAGATACTATAATGAGAGATGAATTTGACAGAGTCCTGAAAGACCTAGGTCGGAACAAGGCCCCGGATATAAATGACATTCCCTCAGAGCTCTGAAAGAGCCAGCCATGACAAAACTATTTCACCTGGTGTGGGAGACAGGCGAAATACCCTCACACTTTAAGAAAAATGTAATAATCCCCATTCCAAAAAACTCAGGCGTAGACAGGTGTGAAAATTACAGAACCATCAGTTTGATAAGTCATGGTTGCAAAATTTTAACACGAATTATTTACAGGAGAATGAAAAAGCTGGTAGAAGCTAACCTCGTGGAACATCAGTTTGGATTGAGGAGGAACGTAGGGACACGGGAGGCAATACTCAATTTACGACTGATCTTAGAAGATAGATTAAGGATAGGCAAACCTATATTTTTAGCTTTTGTAGATTTGCAGAAAGCTTTTGACAATGTTGATTGGAACAACACACTCTTTCAAATTCTGAAATTAGCAGGGGTAAAATACAGGGAAAGGAGTGTTATTTACAACTTGTACAAAAGGCGGACCGCAGTTATTACAGTCGAAGAGCTTGAAAGGAAAGCAGTGGTTGGGAAGGGAGTAAGACATGGTTGTAGTCTTTCTCCAATGTTATTCAATTTGTACATCGAGCAAGCGGTAAAGGAAAGCAAGGAAAAATTTGGAATAGGGATTATAGTTCAGGGAAAAGAAATAAAACCATGTAGGCGACTCCATCCGGAATCTGGTGCAGAGCGACCACATTAAAATTATTAAAACTGGAAGAACCAGCTTTTGCCGCATTGAAATGCTGGTTCTTCCAATTTTAATAGAAATAAAAACACTGCGTTTTGTTGATAACACTGTAATTTTGTCACCGACAGCAAAGGACCTGGAAGAGCAGTTGAATGGAATGGACAGTGTGTTGAAGAGCGCGTATAAAATGAACATTAACATGAGCAAAACAAATGTAATAGAATCAGTCAGAAAATCCGGCGATGCTGAAGGAATTAGATTAGGTAACGAAACAATAAAGGTGGAGATTAGTTTTATTACTTGGGTAGTAAAATAACATATGACGGCCGCAGTACAAAATATGTAAAATGCAGAATGGGAATGGGAAGTAAAGCGGTTTTGAAAAAAGAGAAATTTTCAAACGTCGAATATTAATTTAAGACTAAGGAAGTCTTTTCTGAAGGCATTTGAGTGGAGTGTTACCTTGTACGAGAGGAGGGTAGAGGCTTTTGAACTTTGGTGCTACAGAAGAATGATGAAGATTAGGTGGGTAGATCGCGTAACTAATTAAGAGGCACTGAACAAAATTGGGGAGAAAAGGATTTTTTGGCATATCTTGACTAAAAGAATGGATCGCTTGGTAGGACACTTTCTTAGACATTGAGGATTAGTCTGCCGGCCGCGGTGGCTGAGTGGTCTGCGGCGTGTCAGTCACGGTTTGCACGGCCGTTGCGGTTGGGGGTTCGAATCCCCCCTCGGGCATGGATGTTTGTGCCGTCTTTAGTATAAGCTAGTTCATAAGTAGTTTGTAAGTTTAGGGACTGATGACCCCGAGTTAAATCCCATAAGCTCTACAAACATTTGAACATTTGAGGAATAGTAAATTTAGCACTAGCTGGAAGTGTGTGGGGAAAAAATCGCAGAGGGAGACCAAGAGACGCATATAGTAAGCAGATTCAAATGGATGTGGGTTGTCGTTCTTATGAGGAGATGAAAAGGCTTACTCAGGATAGAGTAGGGTAGAGAGCTGTATCAAACCAGTCTCCGGACTGAAGACCATAACAACGTTGTAAAACACTTACATTTCGATGAAGATAATTGGGGAAATACACCGATATCGTCAATTTTTAAAGTAATTCCATTTTCTATAAACTGAATATCACAGTTGAAACTTGCTTACTTCTCAGCCACTGACGCGTACCAGGAAAAACATTTGCAGGTGGCCTTACGTCGTTGGTAATGCAACATTATTCGGACACTTGTTCAAATTTTATCAATATTATTTCGCAATAGCGAATTTTTTCTTAGCGTCACCGTGTAAAGTATGGATGTTATACCAAATGGTGACATATGAAAATTTGTGCTGGGCGGGACTCGAACCCGGGTTTCCCGCTTTTCGCGAGCGATCGCCTTAACCACTAGGCTACCCGAACACGACTCCAGGACCGTCCCAAACTTCCATAAGCTACACTGACTGCACACATATGAGTTAACTACATTCATCGCTTAGCACTCGCAGCGTAATCTGTATTCCCGCACCAGGGGGAACAACGAGGCATTAACCTTCGCTGTTATCGTCATTGCCTCGCTTAGGCATCTGTTAAATAACTGTTTCGTGACGAATTACAGTGTTGGTAATTTTATCAATGTTATTTCGCAATAGCGATTTTTTCTTAGCGTCATAATGTATGGATGTTTTGAACAAATCTGTTTTGTGCATATAGTGAAATTGTTTGATACAATTTGGAACATTCCAAGTGACTTACTGACGTTTGCTATGAGTTCGATACAATAGGCTCCGATAGACACCTGTTATAAGCATAGCTAGTGTGTTATGTAATGTAATGATACTGTATTGAGAACTGACTAATCGGGTCTTCTCGGACGTGTGTGTTGCTACCAGTTTTTACGCTTTTCTCCTGCTAGCCCTCCCCCCCCCCCCCCCACACACACACACACACACTTTTGCAGCACGCCTTCGCGCTGTACAAAGACCCGGAAGAAGGTCGCCGTAAGACGCGGACCGCGTCCTCGGGGAAAGACGCTGGGCGGCCCGGCGAGGTGCAGACGGCGCTGGTGACGTCGCGAGGCGTGGGCGTGGCCGCCCCCCCTCCCCTGCCCCGTCGTATAAGAGCGGCGGGCGGCCGCGAACAGGCAGTTGTCACGCTGCCTGCCCGAGCTCTCGCACGATGGCGACCCTGCCAACCGGTCCGGCAGCTCTCTGCTTTCTGCTTCTCGCCTCCGCGGTGTCGGTCGCTTTCCCGCGCTACATAGCAGGTGAGTCTGGCTACCGCAAAAGTGCGTGTTCCTTCGGTGTCTTCTCTCGTGTGGACTGTGACACAAGTGATGCCTCCGGCGTCGTGCGTATTGGTTAACTATCCATGTATGGACGCAAATTAGCAATTAAATGTGTAGGGTCATGTAAATATCGTTTCTGGTTTGTAAGTAACTTTGCCCAATACTACAATGTTGTTCTTATGGCTGTAGAAATTATTGTATTTTGAACTACTTCATGTGAAAGGTTATTCTCCGCAGTGCAGAAAATGGCTATGGCGTACAATCGCAATGGAGTGCCCCAGGGGTCTGTTTTGGGACCGTTGCTGTTTCTTGTTTATATAAACGATAAGCCTTCGCGTATAACAGGTGATTGTAAAATATTTTTTTGTTTGTTGGTGATACCAGCTTGGTAATGAAGGATGTTGCTCATAATATTGACACAGTTGTTCACAAAATATTGTTGCAGAAGTTGGAACATTATAGAATACGAGGAGTAGCTCACAACTGGTTTACCTCTTACTTTAATAATAGGCAACAGAAGGTAATTCTCCTCAGTGTAGAAAATGGCTTTGACGTACAATCTTAATGGGGTACAATTAAGTATGGGGTGCCCCAGGGGTCTGTTTTGGGACCATTGCTGTTTCTTGTTTATATAAATGATATGCCTTCGAGTATAAAAGGTGCCTGTAAAATATTTTTGTTTGCGGAATATACCAGCTTGGTAGTGAAGGATGTTGCTCGTAATATTGACACAGTATCAAATAATGCAGTTCAAGAGAAAAGTTCATGGCTTGTAGAAAACTAGTTGATGTTAAACCACAGTAAAACTCAGTTTTTACCATTTCTAACACATAATTTGACGAAAGCTGACATTTTGATTACACATAATGAACATACGATAAGTGAGACTGAACAGTTCAAATTTCTAGATATTCAGATAGAGAGTAAGCTTTCGTGGAAAGCCCATGTTCAGGATCTTGTTCCAAAATTAAATTCTGCTATATTTACCATTAGAACAATATCTGAAATAAGTGATTTTTCAACACGAAAAGTAGTCTATTACGCTTTCTTTCACTCACTTATGACGTATGGCATTATTTTTGGGAGTAATTCGCCTGATGCAAAAAGTATATTTCTGGCTCAAAAACGGGCGGTTCGAGCAATATGTGGTGTAAGTTCACGAACGTCATGTCGACCCCTTTTCAGTAATCTGGGAATTTTGACACTGGCGTTACAATACGTTTGTTTGTTTGTTTGTTTTTTGTTTTTTTAATGTCTTTCGTTGGTAATAATATAAGCTTATTCCCACGAGTTAGTAGCTTTCACTCGGTGAATACTAGACAGAAGTCGAATCTACATTTGCATCACACCATCTTGACACTTGTGCAGAAAGGTGCACAGTATTCTGCAGCATTCAGTTTCAATAAGCTGCCACAAGAACTTAAGAATCTTAGCACTAATCCACACGCTTTCAAATCTAAATTGAAGAGTTACCTCATGGATCACTCCTTTTATTCTGTCGAGGAACTCCTAAAAAAGTTCTTTATTGATTCTTTTCACTTTGTCTTAAGATTGTCGTGTGCATAGGACTATTTAAAAATTTTCTATTACCAATCTTGTGTAAATATTCATGTATAGACTTGTTCCGTGACCATGGAGTCTCACTCCTCAATTGGGTCCTATGGAACAGAAAACCATATTATTATTATTATATACAGTGTGAAAACAGGTCGTTTTTGGTGCAACATTCAGAACAGTCCCATCATTTCCGCTTTTTACATTCAAGTATCCCTGAAGACAAAACTTGCAAATTCCTTTTGGCCCGTAATCTGACAAGTGACAACATATTGTCATATCTGTTATACCGCACATCATTGTCTGGCACAGGGTATACTGTTTCATTCTTCTTTTGGACTTTTTGCCCATTTTGTAGTGGTCTACCAGGTCTCCTCTTCACAATAAATATAAGTCCATTTTCAGTCTCCCATATAACAACTCGTCAACAATTTTCCATAATAACTGAACTTCAAGGCTTCCTCTTTCCCTTTTATAAGCAGTTTTCAATGTATGGTAAAAATGACGTCACGAAATTGAAACAAACATGTACCTCGGTAACGTATGCTTGGAGTGTCCGCTAAAGATTCAGTTTATAGGTAAACTTTTCGCAAAAGACAACTAACATCACTTTTTATTGGAGAGCTTAAATGTTAGTCTCAAGCACTGTTGCCCATCCAAGGATGAAACTTGAAACATGTTTCAGAAAACCACGTGCAATTTTGATGTTGCTTGAGAACAACATTGCCAAATAAAAGATTAAAGCAGTCGTTCCCAAACTGTGGTCTGCAAGAGCTAAAATTTCCTCCGCGAAGATATAAAACTGGAAACTTTTATTCATTTTAAATTTTTATTCCTTGTTACGTGGTCAACATTCGCACTGTGTGTCCTCGATAACCTGGCAACAGCACTTAGTAATGACAAGTGGATACACCGGTACCATTTGAAACATATTTATTTGTCTCCTAGAGCTGTGAACACTTAATGAATTCCAAAATATAGAAACTGTAAGAAAGAATCCGTTCTCTTGGTCAGTTTTGTTGTAAAAAGGCACAAATCATTCAATAACATTCAGGAAATTGCCTTTCACCATGTGATTTCCCCAATTAATAATTTAAATGAACAATGGTTTCTTGTTGGAGATTATATGCCAGTAGCTTTCTGAAACAGTATTAACCCTATGATTACCCAATTTGAAATAAAAGGTGGGAGCTCTAAAATCTCATTGCTGCAAACCAAATTAAATTTTCTAACATTTATATTATAACAGTACTATTAATACATACTAGTATTGCCTGTGGTCGAAATTCGACCAGTTGTGTTTGCAAAGTCATAAAAATGAAAACAAAAATAATGTCATTGGAATTTATTGAGCGCTGCAAATTCATAGGTTTTATGTGAATGCTATGAGAACATGTGAAAGAAAGGGCAAAGAGGAAACACGAGAGAATAAAAGACAAAAATGGGGGAATTAATTGCTTTATTTTACAATTTAGCATTACAAAACTTCAGTAAAAACAAAATTTTTCGTAAAAATCCTTTCATCATTCACTAAATGTCCTTGTTCTCTATGTAAAGAATGTGAATATATTAATACTGCTTTCATAAACTGAATTGTTTGATTATAGTTAAAAACTATATTTAAAAGCTAAGAATTGAACATTAAGAAGAATTTAAAACGACGGGGGGCAGTGGGAATCGATCCCGGGACCTTAAGATTGGAACTCCAAGCACTAACTGATCGAACTAATTTTACCTGTACCAATATGCTACCTACAGCGGTTTATAATATAGTAGTAAATATTATGGAGAATTTTGTGTATCATCCTAAAATTTCTCTTTCTTTTTGCCTCTCTAAACGACCACATGCACACATAATTTTTATATTCCCAACATCTATGACAAACCACCTTTCGAATTACATACGTTTTATTGGCCGTCTTGTATGATTAATATTAAAAATCTGTACCCTCGGTTTCGTGTTAGCGATTTATATAATGATTACTTTTGAGTTTAACGAATGTAAAAGTTTTGATTAATAGTTTATTGTTAGATTAACACCTTGTAATCCCTGTTCACTACGTAGTCCATGGTCTAAAAAAAAAAGGCGGGGAGTCACAGGTTTGAACAGAGAGCAAATCGATCCCTTTTTCCTACAAGCAACCGGTTTTTTGCCCACATTGCAAAGTATGTTGTCACTAACTATCTTCTTTCCGTGTATGACAATGTTCGTTGGCATGCGTAAATCAAGTCGCAGTACCTTCTGTCGCAATATTTTCCAATCGAGTCGCCTCTGTGTAACATTTACATTAATTTGCATTCCTGTGAGGAAAGAGCACAGTGACTTCATGACAGCGTTATGAACAATACGTACTCCAGGCAGTGACAGAATTTGATTTATATGTAAGTTCATAGGTTTAAAGGGCTAGTATAATTTTCAGTAAAATATTAACTTTTGGGTATCCATCCTGAAGAATACCCCTGCGAAGCTGGTCCACATCATTTAAAGAGTGTATATCTTATTTGCTTAGATTCTTCTATTAATGAAGTTATTAATCAATTGCGAATGTCCTTCTCTAATCATAGAGCGTAAAGACTCCTCTAGACCATAAAGACAGGATGAAATTCAGTAACATTTTGAAAGTAACAGATTCCCTGCTTCATGTACGTTAACAATGTATTTGATTCAAAAAGTGGCGCTGTCATTTTTCAAGTACAAAATTATGTCTCGAACATACAGTGAGGCTACAGCCAATACATTTCGTTGTTTTTATTTATCGTTGTAAGAATGTGTTGGACGCTAGTTAATGACAGTTCTGTTCCCTCTAAATGTATTCTGCGTGTATATTAGTTGCATTTCCCCCTTTTATGCTGAAATATCAAAAAATGTGTGTATTTTCATTTGGAATTCGTCAAAGGCTGCTTTGGTGATTCCCATGTCATGGGCCCATCAGTCTAGCATCCTTCATTTTATAGCTATTTTATTTATAGTCCTGCACACAGGCTTCAAATTGGTATAATTTGGCTACATTGTTCTATTTGTACGTATCTACATGAATTTCGTCTTCATTGCAACTGCAAATAAATTATTCTAAAATATCTGTTAGTCTTTTAAATATAGAAAGAAACCGGTTTCCCTCGATGATTCTTTTCTTGCTCTAATGGTCATCACACGCTGTGAATTACCGCTCACATATATACACAGCGCTGTTTAAAATTTAGCGCGCAAAATTTCACGAAATGCACAATAAAAGAAAAAAAAATTTCAACGCCATAATACATTACAGTATATAGATATCGCAGTTTTGCAGTTAGAGAAATATTGTAACGATCACAATTATCTCCAACGATTCAAATTTCCCTCTTGTGCCTTGAAATTCCCCGAGACACAAACATAACTGGAATTACTAACCGAATGCATTCTGCTGTAAACGGAAGTAATTGCTGTTAATTAATATTTGATGGCTTTGAAAGATTATCTACAGTGATATATTTAGAATTCTCGATTGCTTAAAGCAAAGGCGTTTTCGCGAAACAGCATTTAGTCTGATGAAACATTTATGATTTCGTAACAGTGTATGGCTCACAGCCTTTTTTGCTCTTCAGGCTAACTTTATATGTTTCTTTTACGTCAGCGCTTAAATCTTGCAAGAAGAGTAACATCGACGACCTTCGTCTCTGTTATTAGTTATTTACATCATACATGTTCACTAGATCATGTGAACGATTCTTTTATGTCGAACAACAGGACATGTCTGCATGATGTGTGATAATAGTTTTGTCGATTGGAAAATTTGCTTTACATCAATTTACAGAACTGCGCTTCCCTGTGTCGGCTGGAATGGCCAATCATTATTCGGCAAAGTTTCAAAGAGGCCTTTTTGTGGGTGTCCATTTAATCGGTTCGTCGAATCGCGTAAAATTCAGATTTGTGGGGCATTGTGTCTTGTGTTGGACTGCTTGGTATGTCAAAGAAAGACAAGATCGCGTTTGACGGCCTCTAACCATCGCAAGGGAGAATCGTCGTATTGTGTACGAAGAGAGCATAGCTACACCATCACTTTTGCACCTGAGATCCGACGACAAGTAACAGTCGCCTTATAACATCCTGTGTTATCCTGCACCATTGATATATGACTAGCAGCAGCCAAACGAGTGAATATTCGTCCCCTGTTGCCGTTAACATAACACAAATGTCTACGGTGACCGGGAAACGTAACGGCTGATTAATGACACTGGATTGTGTTCAGCGATGAATCTCATCGAAGCAAAAACTACAATGAATTTGTGGCACCATCCTGATAGTTGTTTCATGTACCCAGGCCAGAGTACGTGCAATGTCACGCTAACAAGTGAACTCATAGTATCAAATTCTTTCTTAATTTGTTTTTTAATTTCATCGAGTTTGTAATACTGAAGCAACATTACACATCGTTTCTACCCGCCAAGTTCCCTTTAATTTCCTCTTCCCCTTCTGGACATTCACTTGTATTTTCAATTAATGTACCTATGTAATGGTAGAAGCAAGCTTACCTAAGAGGCTCATGAGCTCAGCAGCGGAGGGTAAGAGGAGTCGAGGTAGACCAAGAAGAAAGTACTTAGATTCGGTGCAGAATGGTTTTGAAGTAAAAGGCGTAACATCAGACGAGGCATCAATGTTAGCATTGAATAGGGGATCATGGAGGAATTTTATTAGAGGTACTATGCTCCAGACTGAACGCTGAAAGGCATAATCAGTCTCTAAAGATGATGATGATGATGATGATGTAACACGGGGTTGCTATTACGAAACAATGGCTCTGTACAACTGCACTGACTTATCTAGCACGCCTCTTTCGTCGTTATAAACTCTCATTTCCGCCTCAGTCCGTTTTATGCTCCCTTAAATCTCCTCGTAAACGTATTATAAAAGCTCTCCAATTTATTAGAAAAGCACCTGAGTATCGAACGAAACGGAGTTCCAGAGACATTCTCAAGTCTCAAACTTATATGCTGTTTATATACAGAGAGAAGCGTCGAATGGAAATTTGTACCAAGCTCGGAATTCGAACTCGAGTCTTCTGCTCATTGCTTTTGAACTGGGACCACATTACAGGCGAGAAATTTCCATTCTTAACAGCATGTTTATTATTACAGTAGGTTTTGGCATTTCGAAACATAACTTCCATTGTGACCCCCGTAAAAATGATGGTTGTCGAATTAAAAGCGCGTGTCTTGATTAATCAAAGAACATTTCTCCCTCTCTACCGTATAAGGTTATCCACAGCCTGGCACTCAGAGAAAAAAATATATATAGCGGTAGTGGTTTTATTTCCAGACTTTAAAGTCGGTATTTTTGTAAAAGTCTAAGTTTTTAACAGGATTAAAACCAAAACATATAATGAAAAGTAGCCAATTGTCGTCAAAAATATTAAAAATACTTCAACCCACCCATCCCTCCACCCAACGTCTTGACCATCCCCCCCCCCTCAAACAGTCATATGAACGCTCTTGCTATTCCATCTTGCCTAGTTTATATGTTACGATTACTTATAGCACATTCATGGAGGTTACAAGTAATCTGAAGACAGTTTCTCCTGTGTATATGGTCAGTTTGTGTAACTAGTATCACAACGTGCCAACAAAAAAGAGATACTGGTCACATTTTATCTCTCTTTTATCGATGCTCTCTACACGGCAAACAAGTAATTTTCCAATTTATTGTCTGTTTCTATCTATTACTAGTTGTGCTGTATACCGTTGTCGCCTCCTACCGTGTCTTCTCAGTATACCTGACACACTTGGTCTCTTCTGCATTCTTTGTCGAATTAACCAAAATCCTCCAACATTGTTTTGCATTTCTCCATAATTCTTCTCTCTTCCTTAGTGCTGCTTTTATGTGACCACCCAGTTCAATATGAACCGCATACTAGCTGACCATTCGTAATGAAAATTTTGATCATTGCTTCAGAAATTCTTTACAAGGAAGCTAACACATTACGAGGAACGTCCCAAGGGGTACGACTGAGTTTCTGGAAGCATCTGGACGGTGATGTACCTTAGGATCTCAAGTATCATACGCTGCAGCCATTCACACTGGTGGTCCGTCATTTCTGAGTAACCATAGAAATACAGTTGGAATTCTCTGTGTTCCTCTAAGGCCGTAGAGAAAATACACAACAAAACAGTTTTGTGGCGTAATTGTTAAGATGCGGTCATGGCATGCAAAGATTGTGGGTTCAAGTTTTTCTGGTGCTGTCAGTTTCTCTTTTTTAAATCTTTGTCGTTATGACTGCCTCCATTACTCTTATTAAATTAAGAGATCTTTATTTAAATTTGCAATCTTTTTCAAATCAATATAGTTATCTTATTAAGTATTTAATCTGCTCTTATTTTTTGTTCCAATCATTCTTTTTTATCGGGAATTTTTCTGCATAAAATTACGATTAATATCATCTCGATATAATTTCTTCCGTTTCATCACCTTATAATTTTCCTACCTTGTAAGTACTTATTTATGTTATTGAGTCCATATTCCTAAAGTAATTAATGTTTAAATATTTGTACGTCAATTATAAGACAAAACATTTCGATTTGTAACGAAAACTATATTTTTCACACCACTGGCAAATGGCATTTTCAAAAGTTTAAATATTGTGATACATAAATTTAAATAATTAAAACCTTATACACAAAGATTATACACGAAAAAGAATAATTAGAAGACAAACTAAGAAGAAATGAAATAGTTAATACGATGATTGAAACCATGGGACAAAGAATCACAAGATTAAAAAATAAATTAATTATTGTAATAGAAGTAATGATCGAAGTCATTCCGACGAAGATATCAAAATAGAAAACATTTACAACACTTGATGGAATTCGCATCAACAAGCATCTGAAGGCCATAAACTTACCTGAAGCCCTGCTGCTCTATTATATCCATGACTTGCATAATACAGAAATTCTGTATTATATCTTCCGGTTATTTACTTGTAAGCGAGGGTCCGCTAGGATCTAATACACGAAAATACGTGATGTAATACATGAGACTATAGCGGTATGAACTGAAAGAAAGCCGGTAACATATGAACTGACTGTTCAGGTCCGGATAAAGAGTGTTTTAGGGGGGCTTTAGGCCATGACCTCCAGGTGGACGAGAAGACTCTGACCTTTTTTTTTTTTTTTTTTTTTTTTTTTTTTTTTCATATGGAAAGTTCCAGTAACTTTAATATCTTCTACAACGTGGCATGGTTGATCTCTTAGCATTAAGTATACTTTCTTACTGTTGTTGTGGTGTTCAGACCAGAGATTGGTTTGATGCAGCTCTCCACGCTAGTCTATCTGGGCAAGCCTTTTCATCTCCTCATAAGAAAGGCAACACAGTATTTGAATCTGCGTATAATTCGTCTCGTGGTCTCCCTCTGCGATTTTTACGCCTCCAATGCTAAATCCACGATTCCTTGATGTATAAGGATGTGTCCTACCAATAGAGCCCTTCTTTTAGTTAAAGTATGCCAGAAATTCCTTTTCTTCCCCATTCTGTTTAGTATTTCCTCATTAGTTACGCGATCTACCCACCTAATCTTCAGTATTCTTCTGTAGCACCGTGTTTCAAAAGCTTCTATGCTCTTCCTGTATGAACTATGTACCGTTCATAACTCACTACCGTACAAAGCAACATTTGACATGAATAACTTCGGAGAAGAGTTCATGCCATTTAAATTAATATTCGTTGTTAACAAGGGTAAAATTTGTGAATAAGGTGACTTAAGCATTCAAAATAAAAACTGGGCTACGGCAAGGAGATGGATTATCACCTGTTGTTTTCAATCTCGTATTAGAGAAGGTAATGTGACGAATGTCATCTAATGAACTCAGAGGAGTCCAGACCGGGGATGTGAATGTCAAGTACCTCGGATATGCCGATGATATAGTGCTACTATCTAGGTCGCAAGAAGAATTAGGAGAAATGGCGGACATTCTGGAAACAACAGCGAGGAAAACAAGACTTCAAATCAATCGTGACAAGACGAAATACATGGTTCTACATCTTAGACATAATGAAATAACCACTTCCACCCTTACTCTCTCATACACACAGACATGCACAAACACAAACTCTCTCTCTCTCTCTCTCTCTCTCTCAAGCCCCCCCCCCTCCTCACACATACACACATAAATACAATATGAAAGCATTCATTATTAGAATAATTGGAACAGGGTGATTCTTATCGTCAACTCAGGAAGTTCAATATCTGGGCGCAGTACTCAGAGATGAAACAGCTAATAAAATGGAAATACAGACAATAGTACAGGCAGGTAATCACTGTTGCCAAAGGCTTAATATTCTCCTTAAAACCAGACATTTGTAAAGAGATGACAAAATAAATATCTACAAAACACTCCTACAGTCAGTATACTAAACGGATGTACAACCAAACAGGATCAGAACAGACTGATGATATCTGTAATGGAAAGTCCTTCGGGAGATTTTTGGACCAGTTTACGATAATGAGACTGAAAAATGGAGGATTCGTCACAGTACAGAGTTGTGTGATATTTATTAAGAGCCGGACATCGTGGCTATAATAAAGACACGACGACTCTTGCGAAGGGCGTGTTGCTAGAAAGCGAGGCAGCCGATGGCCAAAAACGGTACTCAACACCAAACCAACCGGCAGAAGGCCCGTGGGAAGACCTAGAACTCGATGGAGTGACTGCGTATCCAAAGATACTCAGAGAATGCGACTGTTAGCAGAGTGGCAGCTGAAGACACGCTGAAGTGGAGCAAATCTCTCAAAACAGCGCGCGGTGCATTGGGCCTGATCGCGTAAACAACAGAAACGCTTTTCTATCCATTGTCATTCTGCATTTTATATCCCCTGTACTGTGTCCATCGTATGTTACTTTACTGTTCAAATAACAAAGCTCATCGACTACCTTTATTATTTAGTTACCTAATCTAATTCGTTCAACATCGCCTGACTTTCTAGCATGCATTCCATTACCCTTGTTTTGCTCGTGTTAATGTCTATCTTATACGCACCTTTCAGCATGGTCCATCCCGTTGAACTGCTCTTCCAATTCCTTTGCTGTTTCTGACAGAATTGCATTGTCATCAGCAAAACACGAAGTTTTTATTTCTTCCCATTGAGGTTTAATGCCTTTTCCACATGTCCTCTTGCTTTCCTCCACAGCTTGCTCAATGTACACTCCTGGCCATTCAAATTGCTACACCACGAAGATGACGTGCTACACACTCGAAAGTTAACCGACAGGAAGAAGCTGATGTGATATGCAAATGATTAGCTTTTCAGAGCATTCACACTAGATTGGCGCCGGTGGCGACACCTACAACGTGCTGACATGAGGAAAGTTTCCAACCGATTTCTCATACACAAACAGCATTTGAACGTTTTTGTAATGTCTCGTGTAAGGAGGAGAGAAGCGTACCATCACGTTTCCGACTTTGATAAAGATCAGATTGTAGTCCATCGCGATTGCGGTTTATCGTATCGCGACATTGCTGCTCGCGTTGGTCGGGATCCAGTGACTGTTAGCAGAATATGGAAACGGTGGGTTCAGGAAGGTAATACGGAACGGCGTGCTGGATCCCAACGTCCTCGTATCACTAGCAGTGGAGATGATAGGCATCTTATTCGTATGGCTGTAACGGATCGTGCAGCCACGTCTCGATCCCTGAGTCAATAGATGGGGACGTTTGCAAGACAACAAGCATCTCCACGAACAGTTCGACGACTTTTGCAGCTGCAGACCATGGCTGTGGTTACCCCTGACGCTGCATCACAGGCAGGAGCGTCTACGATGGTGTACGCAACGACAAATCTGGGTTCACAAATGGTAAAATGTCTTTTTTTTTTTTGGATGAATCCAGGTTTTGTTTACAGTATCAAGATGGTCGCATCCGTGTTTAGCGGCCCGGCGTGATGGTACGGGATACCATTGGTTACAGGTCTCGGTCCCTCTTGTTCGCATCGACGGCACTTTGACACTGGCTGTTACATTTCAGATGTGTTATGACCTGTGGCTGTACCCTTCATTCGATCCCTGCGAAACCCTACATTTCATCAGGATAATGCACGACCGCATGTTGCAGGTCCTGTACGGGCCTTTCTGGATACGGAAAATGTTCGACTGCTGCCCTGTCGAGCACTTTCTCCAGCTCTCTCATCATTTGGAAACGTCTGGTCAATGGTGGGCGAGCAACTGGCTCGTCCCAATATGCCAGTCACTACGCTTGATGAACTGTGGTATCGCGTTGAAGCTGCATGGGCACCTGTACCTATACACGCCATCCAAGCTCTGTGTGACTCAATGCCCAGGCGTATCAAGGCCGTCATTACGGCCAGAGGCGGTTTTTCTGGGTACTGATTTCTCAGGATCTATTTACCCGAATTGCCTGGAAATTTAATCACATGTCTGTTCTATTTTCTGTATTTCTTCTTGGTGTAGCAAATTTAATGGCCAGTAGTGTACAAAGTGAGTAACATTTGGGAAAGACTAATAAATGTGCCAGGAGTGTCGTTTGTGAGGAGCGACGTACGTGACGGCCGGTGTGTTTGTTTCCCGTGCAGAGGGCGAGCCGTGCTCGGAGTCTGGGCTGGAGGGCCGGTGCCGGCGCGTACGCGAGTGCGCGGCGGCGCGCGAGGCGGTGGCGCAGCGCCGGCCGCTGCCCACGCGCTGCGGCTTCGCCGGCTACGAGGAGGTGGTGTGCTGTCTGCCGCCGCAGCCCCAGCCCCAGCCGCAGCCAGACTACTTCCCCAGCAGGGACAGCGACCGCGACCGAGACAACAACATCGTCGACGACGGCTGGAAGCCCAGGGCCGACCGCCCCAGCGTCGCAGGTCAGTCCCTGTGCTCTGCTCTGATCGCCCTTCTGCTTCATACTCCTTTGCTCTACGTTTACATGCGACATCTTCCGCAACAAGAAAACAAAAAAATGTTTCAAATGTTTGTATAGTCTATGGGACTTAACTAAGGGATCATCAGTCCCTAAACTTACAAACTACTTATGAACTACTTACTAACTAGGATGGCACAAATATCCATGCCCGAGGGGGGATTCGAACCCCCGACCATAGTGGCCGTGCAGACCGTGACTGGAGCGCTTTAGTCTCTTCGGCCACCGCGGCCGGCAACACGAAAACTTCGCCGGCGACGGTGGCCGAGGGGATTGAGGCGCTCCAGTCACGGTCTGCACGGCCACTACGGTCAGGCGTTCGAATCCTCCCTCGGGCATGGATATTTGTGCCGTCCTTGGAATTAGTTAGTTCATAAGTAGTTTGTAAGTTTAGGGACTGATAACCCCGTAGTTAAGTCCCATAAGCTACACAAACATTTGAAACATTTGAAAGTTGATCTAAACCATTCTGCAGCTTAACAGTGTCAGCTGTTGTCATCAACATTTCCAGAAAAAAGCTACAATGGGTACTTTCCGTAAGTTTTCTCTGTAACGTTATTTTTGTGTGTTGCCTCAACCCCAATCTGTATTCCGCCATTTCATTCTATTCAATCTTTTCGTGTATTAATTTCATCCACCCTTGTCTAAAGTATTTAATCAGATTTCAATCCGATTTTCTATGATCGAAATTTTAACAAAAATCCTTAATCTTTTAATCGCGATGTTTAACATTAATACGTACAGGCAGCAACACAAAAGTAATGTTACAACCTGATTCAGTCAACAAAGGCGCTTTTTATCTCTTCTGAAACAGTTTCGTGCTCCTTCTAATATTTGTACTTAACTTTCATTGTCAATATTAGCTCAAAATTATTCATTCGTGTGCGTATTCTTATGCTCATCCTGACAGAACAAGTGCATTTCATAAACGGCTGCGTTTACATGGGCACGAAAATTTATAGCGGAAGTTGTAAACTGCTTTATATAACCGGATTTGCAGAATCCATTTCGGGGTGTGTACTTGACCAACAAAAAGAGGAAATCGGAAATCGCTTTACGAAATCCGGTTTTGGGAGCCCTTTTAAACACGGCGTGTAACATGTACCCAGATGAATCTATATAAATACAGACCAGTTGTCGCATGTATATAAGAGCATAACTTGAGAAAGTTTCGACCGATTACATGTTCATTACTGTTTTGTTATGTTTTGTGTTTTACACATTACACATTACTGTTACTGCAAAATACACCCGATGATGGCAGCTTGCTGCCGAAACGCGTTGCGCTAATAAAAATACTAGTAAAAAGTGACAGCTGCAGTATAAATTCTTTCAAAAACATACTTGCATTTTACCGCCTGTCTCGGCCGACCGAAAAGGCGTACCAGTAACATACCAAATCTACTTTCGCGATATCCTCAAATTATTCCAGTCAATTGGCGAGATGGTTCCTTTGAAAATGCACGGTGAATTTACGTCCCTATCCTTACCCAAACATCCGAGTATTATCATCCTATCGAGGGGACGCTCGAAACCCCTTTCCGTACACCTGCCTCTTTCGCAAACAGTCGTTTAGGTTCCCTACAGATTTCCACACCATGTTCCTTCTGGGTGTCGTCAAGGACTCAGAGTTTTGCGCATCTTCTCATCTTTAACACTTGGGACAGAATACGTTTATACAATACAACTCATCCTCGAGATGTACCAGAGGCCTACAATTTTTCAGAATCAGATCATCATCAGTTGATATTCGCCTGTGTTTGCGACGCTCACGTATATCGGTTGCGAGTCTCACTCAGTTTCGAAGAGCCTAATTTAATACCTGGTCATACAATGCAAATGAAGTTAATACCTGGTGTTTTTCCACGGCTTAAAGCAGAGCTCTATTACAGACACGCTCATCCAGCGCAAAACCGGATTTTGACGGAAGCGCAGCCCTGGGAACACGCTCACCAGCAACTGACCAAACCACTCAGCTCGTTCTCGCCGCACTGCCTTCAGGAGAACGCAAGCGGAGATACCATGTGGTATTTCAGTGCACTGCTATTCATTTGCGCGTAATATTCAACTTTCAAAAGACATGACCGATTTCCTTCCCCATCGCTGACAAGTGCTCCGTCTCTAAAACCAAGGTATCGACAGAATGTTAAACCCTAAGCTTCCTTTCTTCCTAGACGTTTGATGCACGGCACCAAAGACTTCAAGCTGTAGAAGAGGGATAACTTAGTCTTGGTAATATAAAGCTAGCTAGAAATTATTTCGGCATTTCGGTTAAAGCCATTTCTTTATAGTTTTTTTTCTATGCTGTATGTTATGTAATGCAGCATCAATCAATATACAGAAAATGTGAACACCCCCTTCTTGTATAAAATTACATGTACGTTTAACAGATAACGCGACAGGCGATTTTTCTTAAGTACTGCAGACAATCGTTCGATGTTTCACTATATCTATTCTGCCACGAAGGAAACTATGCAACCATTTATTGTTAACATTTACTTCGGAAGATACACTTTACTTTTGAACTGAAGAACGTAAGTTAATTATGCCTTACGGTTACATCGAACTAGCTCAAAACCCGGCATTGCGCGGGTCCTGTATTCTATTACAATATCTACTCCTCACTCTATGTCCACCTCTTCCTCCATATCTCGATCCATCTCCTTCCGTCCAAGAAAAATTACTATCGCTATGGTGGTCGGTGAAACGAGAGATACCTCTGGCATGGGCCATATCGTTTCATGAAGAGCTTGTTGTAAGGTACCCTAAGGCACGCACCATATGAAACTCTACCCAAACAGCGAGGTACCTCTTGTTTTGAGGGTCAAGTGCACAAAATTACATCCAAATAGAAGTTTATGTCAGTTAGCAAGGAATGTGGAATGAGGACTGAGGTAGCTGACTCTTTACTGTGTGAGTCTTTTAAACAGGATTGCCATTTTTGTGCTCCGCCATGAGAATTGTTCAGTTGGTTCTCTTCTTTTCTTTGCTACAGATGGGTTACTGCTCGAAAAAGACAAATTCTGTAGACCAGTAATGATTTGACAATTTCTTTACAAGGTTCGACACATTTATACACAGGGTGCGGCGAACAACAAAATGAAATTGTCATTAATCGAGAACAGATATCAGACTATAAATGTTCAAATGTCTGTAAATCTATCGGACCAAACTTCGTGGTCATCAGTCCGTAGCTTACAAACTACTTAAACCTAGGTAAACCTAAGGACAACACACACACACCCATGCCCCAGGAGGACTCGAACCTCCACGGCGAGCAACCGCGCGCTCCGCAGCGAAACGCTTTAGACCATTCGGCTACTCCACCGCGGCTATCAGACTATACGATGTCAAAACTCAGATTTCTTCACAGAATTGTTATCTTAAAAATGGAATGACAAGCATTATCTAACGGCTGCCAAGTACGTTCGAACAGAAGTCGGTACATCATGCGGATTCGTCGGTCGAGTATTGAACCAGTATCTCTAGAATCCAGCGAGACACTGCTGTGCAGTTTATGAAATGTCCATATCACCTGTGAGCTTTACACGTTGCTTTGTACAAGCTAAATTCATCCACAAGCACAGTCCAAGCAATGTGTTTATCTCTGCAAACTGTTTAGAATGTCAATACTATACCTACGTCCGAACAGAAGTCAGCACATCATGCAGATTAGTCGGTCGGAATTGACCCAATATCTCTAGAAAACAACGTGACACTCAATTTATAAAATGTCTATATCCCCTGTGGGTTTCACACGTTGCTTTGTACAAGCTAAATTCATTCACACGCAAAGTCCAAGCAATGTGTTTATCTCTGCAAACTTTTTAGAATATCAATACTATGCCTACTTTTATGATGCACAGTAATTGTGCTGAATTAAGAACATTAGCTCAAGTCTTCATATAACAAACGTGTGTAAAAAGCATCCATTTTTTATCGATTTCTTAAGATTGGATGTTAATTTTCATAGTGCCAAAGTAACAAAAAGTAGATTTCAGAGTACTTGACGGCTCAATACAGAAGTTTTATCTCAAGTACAGATACTGTTGAGGAACAGTGGACAAAGTTCAAAGCCATCGTACAATATTCATTAGAGTATGTGCCATGAAGATCGTAAGAGATGGAAAGGAGCCACTGTGGTACAACAACCGAGTTAGAAAACTGCTACGGAAGCAAAGAGAATTTCACTGCAAACATAAACATAGCCAAATCCTTGTAGACACAAAAATTACTCGAAGCGAAATATAGTGTGAGGAGGGCTATCCGAGAGGCGTTCAGCGAATTCGAAAGTAAAGTTCTGTGTACCGACTTGGCTGAAAATCCTAAGAAATTTTGGTCTTATGTCAAAGTGGTAGGTGGATCAAAGCAAAATGTCCAGACACCCTGTGACAAAAATGCTACTGAAACAGAGGAAGACACTCTTGCTGTGGTGTACCGTAGATCTCTAGAAGAGCGTAGCGTTCCAAAAGATTGGAAAATGATACAGGTCATCCCCGTTTTCAAGAAGGGACGTCGAACAGATGTGCAGAAGTATATGCCTATATCTCTAACGTCGGTCAGTTGTAGAATTTTGGAACACGTATTATGTTCGAGTATAATGACTTTTCTGGAGACTAGAAATCTGCTGTGTAGGAATGAGCATGGGTTTCCAAAAGGACGATCGTGTGAGACCCAGCTCGCGCTATTAGTCCACGAGACCCAGAGGGCCATAGAGACGGATTCTCAGGTGGATGCCGTGTTTCTTGACTTTCGCAAGGCGTTTGATTCATTTCCCCACAGACGTTTAATGAACAAAGTAAGAGCATATGGTTTATCAAACCAATTGTGTGATTGCATTGAGGAGTTCCTAGAGAACAGAACGCAGAATTTCATTCTCAATGGAAAGAAGTTAGAGTGATGTCAGGTGTGCCACAGGGGAGTGACATGGGACCATTGCTATTCAAAATGTATATAAATGACCTTGTGGATAACATCGAAAGTTCACTTAGGCATTTTGCGGTAGTATATAGAGAGGTTGTAACAATGGAAAATTGTATTGAAATGCAGGAGGATCTGCATCGTATCGACTCATGGTACAGGGAATTGAATCTCAATGTAGACAAGTGTGATCTGCTACAAATACACAGAAAGAAAGAACCTTTATCATTTAGCTGCACTATAGCAAGTCAGAAACTGGAAGCAGTTAATTCCATAAATTATCTGGGAGTATGCTTTTAGGAGTGATTTAAAATGGAACGACCATTTAAACTTTAACGTCGGTAAAGCAGATGCCAGACTGAGATATATTGGAAGTATCCTAAGCAAATGCAGTCCGAAAACAAAGGAATTAGGTTACAGTACACTTGTTCCCCCACTGATTGAATACTGCTCACCGGTGCGGGAACCGTACCACGTGAGGTTGATAGAGGAGGTAGAGAAGATCCAACGGAGAACAGCGCGCTTCGTTGCAGGGTCATTTAGTAATCGTGAAAGCGTTACGGAGATGATTGATAAACTCCAGTGGAAGACTCTGCAAGAGAGACGCTCTGTAGGTCGGTACGGGCTTTTCGAGGACATACCTTTACCGAGTAGTCTAGCAGCATATTGCTCCCTCCTACGTATATCTCGCGAAGAGATGAGGATAAAATCAGAGCGATTAGAGCCCACACAGAGGCATACCGACAACCTTTCTTTCCGCGAACAATTCGGAACTGGAATAGGAGGGCGAAGCGATAGTTGTACTCAAGGCACCCTCCGCCACACACCGTCATGTGGCTTGCGGAGTATGGATGTAGATGTAGAATGGTGTCTCACTACCCAAAGTTAGGCCACTCTGCCAGGGCTGGATGTATGTGTGTGTGTGTGTGTTTTCCTTACATCAGTTTATGTAGTTTGTATGTCTAGGTACCGATTTCCTAAGAAGTTTGGCATCTTTGGTTTACTAACATTTGAACGTTTGTACCCAAACATAATCGTTTTTAGGGTGTATCTTATAACGGATAAATATTATCGAAAAAGGAAAAATGGCGTTTCTAGAGAAGTCCCTACAGAATGTATTATTAAAATTTGTGTCATTTAATGTGGTTAGTTATTTACATATTTGCTATCAAAGGGCAAAAAAAAGTCTAAAAATGGTTTTTGTAATTTTGTGCATATAGAGTTAACCGCCGCGGTGGAGTAGTCGAGCGGTCTAAAGCGCCTCGCTGCGAAGCGCGAGGTTGTTCGCCGTGAAGGTTCGAGTCCTCCCTGGGGCATGAGTGTGTGTGTTGTCCTTAGGTTAGTTTATCTAGGTTAAGTAGTTTGTAAGCTACGGACTGATGACCACGCAGTTTGGTCCGATAGATTTACAGATATTTGAACATTTGAAGAGTTAACCTCTGGATCTTGGTAACGAAGATATCGAAAAAAATTAAAAATTACTTCCGGAATATCAAGAGTATATGGTAAACGATTTGACAAATTGGCATGGATAAATAGTATTGATGTGGCAATCCCACACCATTCGTAGTTCGGATACTCCAAAATCAAGGTTTATCGTGGTTTTCTCGGAAACCAAAAATTCAAATGTTCAAATAGCTTATGGGACTTAACTTCGGGGCCATCCCGGGACTTAACTTCGGGTTTGTAAGTCCCTAAACTTACAAACTACATACCAACTACCCTACTCTAAGGACGGCACAAATATCCATGCCCGTGGGGGGATTGGAACCCACGACCATAGTGGCCGTGCGGACTGTGACTGGCGCGCCTCAGTCCTCTCGGCCAACGCGGCCGGCTCTCGGAAACCGCCCATGAATTAATGGCGCTTTCACATTCCGTATAAACCCAAACTTGACCACAAGTAATTTACAAAAACCAAGCTGTTTGCTCAATTTTTTGGCCTGCAGAATGTGGTAATGTTTATATTCTGACCATTTACTGTAGAATGATGTTCTTGGAAGATTCGGTGAGAATAGAGCACTTGTGAAAACGACAATGATGAGAGGAGACTACTTAATAGATCATCTGTATAGACACAATGAGTTTATATTCAATGTTATGGAAGGAATGGTAGAAGGAAACAGAGGCAGAGAAGACACAGATTGCAGTACATCTATATGGGATACTCTGCAAATCACATTTAAGTGCCTGGCAGAGGGTTGATCGAACCACCATTATACTACTTATCTTCCATTCCATTCTCGAAAAGCGCCCGGGAAGAAAGAACACCTGAATCTCTGGGTTCGAGCTCAGATTTCTCGTATTTTACTCTGATGGTCATTTCTGCCTGTGTAAGTGGGAGTCAACAATATATTTTTGCATTCGGAGGAAAATGTTGGCGATTGGAGTTTCATAAGTAGCCCACGCCGCAAAGATAAGCGCCATTGTTGTAATGATTCCCATTCCAAGTCCTGTATAATTTCCGTAGCACTGTCTCCCCTGTATCGTGACAATACCAAACGAGCTGCCCTTCTCTGGACTCTTTCGATGTCATCCGTCAAACCCACTTGATAAGGATCCCACACTGGGCAGCAATACTCCAAAAACGGACGGACAAGCGTAGTGTATCCAGTTTCTTTTGTAGTTCTGTTGCATCTTTTAAGGGTACTTGAAACAGATTCAAAGAGATATCGGAGTGGAATCATATCAGAAAATGAAGAGGCTATTCGAGAACAGAAGTGTGCAGAAGAAGAATTGATGCCACCAATCTTCCGATTGAGAACGAGAGAGAGAGTACTGCAGGATAGTTACTGTATGCCCATTCTTCTGATAGGTATACAAATGATCACTAGAACAAGGGGTATCCGAAACAGTTTACACCTAATCCCTGCGACAGGGCCGCGGTGGAGTAGCCGAGCGGTCTAAAGCACCTCGCTGCGGAGCGCGTGGTTGCTCGCCGTGGAGGTCCTGGGGCATGGGTGTGTGTGTTTGTCCGTAGGTTAGTTTACCTAGGTTTAAGTAGTTTGTAAGCTACGGACTGATGACCACGCAGTTTGGTCCGATAGATTTACAAACATTTGAACATTTGAACCTGCGACAGGGCCGGCACAAGCCCAAGTACCGCCCCGTGCGACCTGCTAAATTGCCGCCCCCCTCCAACCCCACGATTTTTTTGTTTTTCAAAACGTTTGTGGAATTTCATTTAAATAAATCTATAGGAAATGTCAGCAATCAATCGCAATTTTTGTTTCTACTTTTCAGATCTATGTTTCGGTCGCTGAGTGGCTTGTTTCAAAAGCTTTTAATATGTGCTTACATGTAAACCGCCAGGTTGACAGTTACGTTCAGCATGACGGTATAGATGTAAACATAAATAATTGAGAATAGCCACACTGTACCCGAAATATATGTAGATGTAGAAAATAAAAACAATTTAATACCAATGTCTTTATCCCTTGTAATTACTCGCTGCGTATTTACCCATTCGGAATACATCTAGTCATTGTATGTGTTGGACATGTTTGACTAGTAATGTTCAACCATTTTTATCCATAATGCGGGAAGAATAAAACACTCGGAAACTACCATCGAATGGTTTAGCAAAACTGCTTCAGTCTTAACACATAATCGCAGTATCGAACATTGCATTTGAATTTCCAAATTAGATTTCGTCATCTGCAATATTAGTTGTGAGTAAACGCAAGGCACGTAACAGACTGACAACGCTCTATAAGAATACTGGCGTGTACGCCAGACTGCTTCCCCCTCTGTGCTCCTACGGCGTACACACGACGGTGCTGCCACAGTGGCGAGGAAGAAATCAGTCCTCCTCCCTCCCCTCGTTCAACAGGGGCGGCAGGCAGGTGGTCGAAGCGCCCTGCCACAGTTCCCGAAGCCGCTCCTTCCGAGGTTTGCTTTGGAATCCCCTCTTGGGCATGAATGTTGAGTTTGTACTACAAAAATAAAAAAATGAAGGGGGGGGGGGGGCGGCGGCAGATTTGCCGCCCCTCGGAAAGTGCCGCCCCGTGCGGCCGCACGTTTCGCACGTGCCTTGCGCCGGCCCTGCCCTGCGATCAATGGAACCTGAGACAAGGGCTCCTGAAGAATCGCATTTTTGCACTCAATGCTTTAGAAACACATTACGATATGCACGGCAGTCAGGTGCACTGACAAGCTGCCTTGCAGCCGGGCGCGGCGCAGCGCTGCACGGCACGTCGGCTGCGCAGTAGAGCGGTGGTCGCCACCGTTTACGAGTGGCAGCAGCAGCGGCGGCGGCGGCCGCGAAGGTGAAGGCCAGCCGAGCTGCTGTTTGCGTGCGGACACTTTTTGCTCGCTGGCCGCTTCCTTCCTCAGGTGGTAATCACGGGCTGATTTCACTCGCAGAAATACCACCGTCCAAGCGCCATTTCAGAAACCCGCCCACCAGCGTTTGTGAGCTTCGTAGCGTAATCGCGAAAACATCATCACGCATCTCTCGCCTCTCTTCCCTGCCTGGTTAACCAGTGTGGAGACCAGCGGCTACAGAAATGTGTCGTCTCTCCAAGCTTCTTCTGCCGAAGAACTGTGAGAAAGTTAAAGTAATAAATGCAGTACTATACATCAAGTATGCCACCCACTTAATGACAACACCTAATAGATATTTCCAAATCCATAAAGAAATACAGCCGGCCGCGGTGGCCGAGGGGACTGAGGCGCTTCAGTCACGGTCTGCACGGCCACTACGGTCGGGGGTTCGAATCCCCCCTCGGGCATGGATATTTGTGCCGTCCTTAGTTGTAGGTAGTTCATAAGTAGTTTGTAAGTTTAGGGACTATGACCCCGTAGTTAAGTCCCTTAAGCTTAACAAACATTTGAACATTTGAACATTCGAAAGAAATACATTTGCGCTATTATATAAATGTTCAAAAATTTTCAAATATTTGTAAATCTAAAGAACTTAACTGTGGCGATTATCAGTCCCTGGGCTTATAAACTACTTAAACTAACATATGCTAAAGACAACACATGCCCACATACCCATGCCCGAGGGAATACTCGAACAACCGAAGGCGAGCAACCGCGTGCTCGGCAGCAAAACGCCTTAGAGCGCTGGGCCACTCCACCGCAGCTTATACAAATGTGATAAATCGTGTTTCAGATCAATTCTTTTCGTAGATTTTGTTCTTGGACAGTACTCTAACATATACTGGAAGTCAAGGGAACTAGTCACTTGATGTGAATCTTCATTTTTTGGCGGCGCAAAGACTGCTCCATTAAATTTCGGGTATGCAGCGCAAAAATTCTCCCTCTTCTGTTCCGGTTGTATAACGTTTAGTCATCCTGTTCAAATGTTCAAATGTTTGTAAATCTATCGGACCAAACTGCGTGGTCATCAGTCCGTAGCTTACAAACTACTTAAACCTAGGTAAACTAACCTAAGGACAACACACACACACACACACACACACACACACACGCCCCAGGGAGGACTCGAACCTCCACGGCGAGCAACCGCGCGCTCCGCAGCGAGGCGCTTTAGACCGCTCAGCTACTCCACCGCGGCAGTCATCCTGAGAGTGAGCCGTAAGACTGCCATAAGACGCTAGTGCGTCAGATTTCCGCTCACTCTAAAGGTGGCTGAACATCGTACAACCGAAATATTAGAAGAAGAACATTTATTGCGATTAAATCCCCGAAATTTAATGGAATAATACTCCACTTGATTAAGTGCCACTTTGGAGAATACCTTCTGAGCTTCACAATTCGTGATTCGTATTGAAAGGAAAATCGAGCAGTGAACCATTGCATTTGGATGAAACAAGAACAAGATCATTTTCAAACATGAATTCAAATATAGCTACTGGTGAAATGTTGGTAGTCTTTTCTTTAAACGAACACTTCAAATATCAATTAAAATGAAGAATTTTCGAAAGACAACTTTCTTCACAGAGGACACCCTGATATTTTTCAAAAAGTTTTGCCGCTCCCATTACGACTGCTTTAGCTTCTTGATTTACTGTATTGTTTATTAACAGTCAAAAAGTGGCTATTTGACAATACTTTTTTCTTGACCTTTAATTCCTCTTCTAGTTTATAATCAACTATACAAAGTACTGTGAATTTTATCAAATGTTCAAATGTTTGTAAAGCTTATGGGACTTAACTGTGGGGTCATCAGTCCCTAAACTTACAAACTAGTTACAAAGTAATACTAAAGACAGCACAAACATTCATGCCCGAGGGGGGATACGAACCCCCGACGGGGAGCGGTCTCGTGCACCGGAGCATAGTGCCTTAATCCGCTCAGCCATTCCACCGCGGCTGAATTTTATCACGTTAACTTAATGTTTCTGAATTTTCTCCATCAGGGAATTTTCTTGTGTTCTCTTTCATCGCAAAATTTTTGACAAATTTTCTCAGCTAAACTCGTGGCTTGGTTTTCATATTGTAAAGCTGAGTCAATTATTGCAATCCACTAATTGTGTCTCTCCAAGCCTATGCAAATGTTAGTTTTGTCCATTTGACACAAAGTTTCAACCCAGAACACAGTCACTACAGCTGTATCCAGTTCTATTTATTATTATTATTATTATTTTTTTTTTTTTTCACTGATTCTTATTTCTTCCTTAAGTGATACTTAAACAGCTTGCTAAATTTGGTCGACCAGACCATCTATACATACGACAATGACTTACGTTTCCCATTTTGCTTCACAAGAACGCACCAAAGTTGAGCAGAAGTTACAAATCGCCGAGATTTTCCTCAGAGTGGAGGCGCCCCTTCCACCTGCAGGCCCGGTCCTCTCCCCCCTCCCCCTGCCCCGCCGCTTAATCCGGTCCTGCACTGAATTCAAATTAGAGAGAACGGCGGGTCAAACCCGTCTCCGTCCATCGAGATTCGGGTTTTCCATGATTTCCCTAAATCGCTCCAGGTAAATGGCGAGATAGTTTCTTTCAAAGGTCACGGCTGATTACCTCACCCATCCTGAAGAAAAACAACCAAGCTTGTCCTATGTCTCTAATGACCAAGTTGTCGACCGGACGTAAAACCCTAGTCCTTCTTTCCTCTTCTCTTTCTCCCTGTATAGAAGCTCGCAAAAGCAGACAGATGTGCTGACTGTGCTATGTCAGTCATCGGGAGCTGTTTCAAGCATGCTCTACTATAACTGAAAACTTCGCAACTTTTCAACCACACACCCACGACGAAACGTCACTCAAATAAAACAACGAATGTAGGAGCAAGACGATGACACCAACTTCTCTACATAAATATTCTGCAAGTCATATTGAAGTGCATGGTAGAGGTTCAACAGCTTTTATAGTGATTCTCTGCAGTTCCGTTCTCTAATAGCAACACGTTCGCACTGTGTTACACATGTCCATATCGGAGATACATTGCGGGTTATCATAATGATTAATATAAGGAACTAAACATTTACCTAGGCAAATTTGAATTTTTATTAAATGGTGGTTGGTGGAAACCGCATCATAATCCGAGCTTTATATCACGAGGTATAGGAATTTACAATGTTTTAGATTTGATTAAAACTATTTATTGTTCCTAGATTGTAATGTAGAGAACAGTGACTGATTGCTAGTTTCAGCCACTTCTTCAGATAAGGATACAAACTTGCGGTGTTTAAATTAAATTCACTGACACAATACTGTGTAAGTTTCCTTAGGAAAACGTCAACTTACTGTACAAGCTGACATTTCCTTCAGATGTTAACACTGTAATGACTGTCTCTCGATTTAGATACCGCATGTTTATGTCAAGATCTGAAAATGACAGACTAAGCAGTTGATACCAGTGAACCATAGTCGTTTTCTAAATTGCGTTACTGGAAAATCTTTTAATAAAATAAATCTCTAATTAAATAAATCTTTTAATAAATTCTACACTATTCAACTTCTTTTGGTCGCTGTCCCCACAAGGACTATGCGAGGTAATTGTAATGCCGGCCGTGGTGGCCGAGAAGACTGAGGCGCACCAGTCACGGTCTGCACGGCCACTACGGTCGGGGGTTCGAATCCCCCCTCGGGCATGGATATTTGTGCCGTCTTTAGTATAAGGTAGTTGATAAGTAGTTTGTAAGTTTAGGGACTGATGACCCCGTAGTTAAGTCCCATAAGCTTCACAAACATTAGAACATTATTAAGTGTAATGCATTGCGGTAAAAATTTGTTCAACCTGTTAGAGTTTCCAATTCACTTAAGATTTATCGTTTAAACTGTGTATATGGAGTACATGAAATGATTACATTTACGAACAACAGCTCAAGCGGTACTGATTGTGGTGTCACAGCCCCAAGTAATTTCATGCAGGTGACGGCTGCGTATTGCACTAGGATAGGACGGAATACTGATCACAATTTTTTGAAGTTTCTAAAATGAGAAAAAACACAAACTGACTTGACAGATTGGCATCAGATTTTAAGTACTGACAATCCCATTTTCTTCTCTTACACAGCCTGCAAGTCCTACAAGAGCCAACGCGATGGTCTGACATACCACATCCTCTACGGCGAGAAAGCTCGGGAGGCTGAGTTTCCACATATGGTAAGTCCAAGAAAATACTTCTGTTTATCATATCACACATTTAGAATAGCCTTATAAACTAACACACTATGCAACTCTAATGTCATAGGTAGTGAGCACCAGGTAATAGTCTGGAAATATATCAGGCCAATGATTGATACACATTCCGAATCCGGATGTCCGATTCAGGTTTTTTATTTCCTGCTTCACACTCGGCGTATCAGTAGGTGACCTTAAGTACCAATAAGATCAGCTTCCATCTCATTTGCCACTGGCAACGTGGAGTTTATTATCAGTGGAAATAATAGCGACGCTACCAGAATATTGAAAGCATTTAAAAAAATCTTTTAGTTTGCTTCGTCTAAATGTTACACTGTCAGGTCTCATTATTTTAAGATTACCTCTTATATGTAACGTGTACAGTATTACATATTGCGCAGTGGCCAGTAAGCATATGAGGACTGAAACGGTAACTTATCTATGTCCAGCGGCATACTCAAAGAGAGGTTACGAAGACGACAGCAGTTCACCATCCAAATAAACCAGACATCAGACTTTTTATTGGTTGAGCCTGTTGCACATGACCTGCTGAAACCGATGTAATATCCTCGTCAGTACCAAAATTGGGCTGCTGTTGATTGTAGATGTGTACCCCATTCTGATTAGTCACGTATTCCATGTAACAAGACGGCGTGTCCAACGTTGAGCGTGGAGTACACGCTATTCACTGCTAATACGGCTCCAATAAATGACAGCACACAAAGCTCCAGGGCCGGCGTTATATGGGAAATGTTTCGGATCATATTCATGACCCATTTTGTTATGAAACTCTTATGGGATATTACGTTTACCCGTGATTTTTATTTACTTCCGTGGGAAGGTTGAGATACCAGTATTTCAGAAAAATGATGCACTTTGTCGTGACACGTAAAGTGTCTTCAAACGGTTAGAATATCACGCCATAAATGTTAGCCAGACTTTCATTTTATCTATATCTTAATACTCAGTTGAATATGCGTAAGATGAACTTAACCGTCATGTGCGCTGATTGAACAACTAGTAACCCATTATCGAAGGCTGTTGGAAGCTCTTCATTAGTCAAGGTTCAGATACTGGTGGATACATGTAAGGTCCTGAGCGTCCAGCTTATTGCATGCACCTCAAACTATGATTACAGCGGATACTAGCAAATGATCGCAATCAAACGAGCCGTATTTTAGTTTTCATTACTTACTGCATTTGAACTGCTGTTGCATGATTTATACTGAAAGTTATGTACCTCTGTTGCTCATTGTGAAAGTCTTACAGAATTTGTCTGTATTGCAGTATTCAGGTTTCCTGGTTCTGTAAATACGTCCGCAATGACTTTATATTTCACTTCAATAAAAGAAAAAGTCTAAACTTACAGACATGATTCTTCTCACATCCATGGTTCGGAGAAGCTATACTGCTATTCGGCAGTCCTCATTCGCCTTATTTCATGTCAGAAAAAAGTATTGTTTTCATTGTAATCCGTACCGTTATATCTGTAACTACGCGAAAATTGAGAAAATTTTTGTTGATCTTCTACAAGGAGCTGATTAGCTTTCTTAGATTTTCAGTAATTATCTGTACACGTTGTTTTGTCTGCCACTACCTTAGTCCAGCTTCCACTGTATGACAATAGAGACTAAAGCATTATTCTCAACGAAATAATAGATTTTTATAGAAAGAAACAACTTTGCTCCATTGCGTACATAAACATTTTTTCATGCAGTTACGATAGACAGGCCTAATAGAGAGGGCGCAGAATATTAAAACATGTTTATTAGCGGTATTCCGTAATGAAGACTTTCAGTTAACTAACATTCGAAGTCAGCTTCAAGATTTTCGTAAAGACTTTCCACTGCTTCAGTGAATAGTTAATGGACTACATGTTTCACGATGCTTTAATCCAGGCTGAACATAAAACCGTGACATCGATCGCAGATATATTTGAAGTGACACAATGACAGCTCCGCAGATCGCCCAACAACATCGGAAGGTGTGTCTCGCAGGTTGCACTGCCTATCGAGATGTTCATCTGTCTTCTAGTCCAGTTTTTAAGAAGTGGGGTAGAATATGTATCATTGTTACCTCGAAATATAGGGTTCTTCATCAGTCCCAGGGAGTGACTGCATTAAAACTACTACACTTACAGAAAAAAATATCAGTCGATAGAGCATCTTTCCAAGTTTCGTTTCTAAATACGCGCTCTGGGGTAATTGCAAATTGCACCGCTAGGAGCAGGCATGTCAGAACATGGAGACCAGGTTCGGCCAAGAATTCTGCATGCATATCGAGTGCTGGCGTAATGAAATGTCACACCAGAGTGCAACTTCCTCCTATACCTCACAATAGTGTCTGTACAGGAAGAGGCAAAAGCAAAGGAAGCTGGAACATTCCTTATGGTAAGGAACATTGAACCGATTGCATGCGACTTGGTTTCATAAAATCATACTTCTCAACAACTCGGATCACACACAAACTACATTTTCTTTTTTATTTAATTAATAGTGAACCTGACAATGCTTCACAATTACTGCTAAATATGCATGGGAACTGGATATACATCCTACACTACTTCTACCAATCTCTCTGCCTATCACTTGCCCCCTCTCTTGTCTTATTTTCCTCTTTGTCCTCTTATGTCTCTGTCTGTAGTAGCTAGATTAAAACTCGACGCTGGTAGCAAAATTATTTATTCCAGTATTCTCTTAGTGCATGTACTTTTTCCGCCACTATCTGTCAATCTCCTCCTCCTCCTCCTCCTCCTCCTCCTCCGTTGCCTCTTCTTCCTCCTCCCGGCGGTTGACCATCCTTTATGTACTTAGAGATTTCCCTAAATCACTCCAGACAAATGCCGAGATGGTTCCTTACTATCCCTGACAAAAACTATCCGAGCGTGTGCTCTGTCTGTAATGACCACAATGTCAACGGGACGTTGTACCCTAATCTTCCTTCCTTCCTTACTCCTCCTCCTCCTCCCCCTCCTCTTCCCCTCCTCCCTCCCCCATTCACCCATTAATCCCCATGTCTCTGTCAATCTCCTCCTGTCCGTCTCTTTGTTCAACTCCTCCATCCCCTGTATAGGAGAAATTACACATCTGTGCCACATTTCATCGTGATTGATCAAACAGAGTCTGCAGTAAGGTACATTGCACGCTGTACAGACCAATCCCGAGAAAGGGTAAGCATAGCCAACACGTACCACGTAGTGGCAACACAGGTCGAGCAATGAACAGCACCAATGTAGCATATTGATAACAGGTGTAGGTAGCTTTTCACGTTGCGGCCTGTCCGGATGCACACAACCATCCGTTGTCTTATGGAAACATCTCTTGCAGGGTGAGAAAGTTGCTGTCCTTGCAGCAGCAATGACTTATATTATTTGCAGGCACGTACCGACGTTCGCCGAGTCACAATCGGTGCCCACAGTGACGATCCAATTATGGAGTTAAAAAGTTAGAGAGATTCTTCATATTTTCGATCTGTCTCTTATTTTCAAGCCATAGTCTTCTTAAATCCTGCCGGTACTTTTGAATAACCCTATACTATTATGTGAAGGCAAAAGAAAGCACCAGTTTTGTTGACCCTATCGTAGTAGGGTACATAAGAGTTCCTGAAGTGCTCAGGGACCCTTAACGGTGATTTATAACAGGAGAGTAGTTACTCTTAATTTTGGTACAAATTACTCTCCACCAGGTAAGGTATATGCCTTGCAGACTTTATATGTAGACACGGGAGATAAAACGAGTGCAGTGCAGTCAGTAGGCGCGTGCTTGTTGCAGACGGCGCTGGGCTACAACGTGGCAGGCACCGACGGCATCAGCTGGCTGTGCGGCGGCACCCTCATCAGCGACCAGTTCGTCCTCACCGCGGCCCACTGCTGCACCAACAGGATCATGTAAGTAGCCAGCCGCAAGTCGCGCACTATCAAAGCGTTCAACATAGGCGCTCTAACCGCATCCTCGTTGCCTCCACCGCCTCTTCCATTTCTAGTCATCCTATCACTTGACCGTGGCTGAAATACCTGTATTGGTATTTCTGTACGCAATTTCTGCAACTCCAATAAATTTCCGTCAGCGAGAAGTCGCTTATATCAAATAAAATCTAAATGCTCCACATTTACGTAATCCAATTTTATAAATACTTAAGTACTTTTAACTGAATGTTACTGGTTGCAAAGTTTAAATAACGCAGTTTTCGTAGTGTATATAGCCGTATAACAACTTGTAAATTAGATGTCCTCATCGGAATCAGAATTGACGGTAAGTCATCGAGTAAAACAGAAGTGATATCTGGCGTTCCACAGGGAAGCGTTATAGGTCCCCTATTCTTCCTCGTGTTTATAAACGATTTAGGAGACAACCTGAATAGCTCCCTTAGACTGTTCGCGGATGATGCTGTCGTTTATCGTTTAGTGAAGTCAACAGAGTATCAAAAGCAACTGCAAAGCGATTTAGACAAAATTTCTACATGGTGCGAAAATTGGCAATTGACATTAAATAGAGAAAAGTGTGAAGTAATACACATGACCACTAAAACAAATCCGTTGAACTTCAATTACGCGATAAATCAGTCAAACCTTAAGGTCGTAAATTCAACTAAATACCTAGGAGTTACAATTACAAACAAATTTAACTGGAGAGAACACATAGAAAATATTGTGGGGAAGGCTAACCAAAGGCTACGTTTCATGGGCAGAACGCTTCGAAGATGCACCAGCTCCACCAAAGAGACTGCCTACATCACACTTGTGCGTCCTCTCCTGGAGTACTATTGCCCCTTGTGGGACCCTCACCAGGTGGGACTGACGGAAGACTTTGAGAAGGTTCAGAGAAGGGCAGCTCGTTTTGTTTTATCACGTTACGGGGGGGAAAGCGTCACGGAAATGTTGCAGGAATTGGGGTGGAAATCATTAAAAGAAAGACGTTATTCATTGCGGCGTGATCTGTTTGCGAAGTTTCAATCACCGACTTTTAGTTATGAATGTGAAAATATTTTGCTAACACCCACCTACTTAGGGAGACATGACCATCCCAATAAAATAAGAGATATCAGGTCGAAAACGGAACGATTTAGGTGTTCTTTCTTCCCGCGCGCTATTAGAGAATGGAACGGTAGAGAAAAGTTATGAAAAGTGGGTAATGAACCCTCTGCCAGGCACTTAAATGTGATTTCGCAGAGTATCTATGTAGATGTAGAATAATCTTTGGAACAATGTACTGCGCACGTTTACTTTCGTTGGCCCATATATCGTGTCTTCAAAATTGTCCATCTTGCATTCTTTTGCGAAAGTTTGCGGCAATATTGCAACAGGTCTCCGGACGATGCCTAAATAACTATTACATTATTTAGTTTCCCACGAGTTTGCTTAATCACTTGAACTGAATGCTCTGGTGGTTTTTTTATTTAGGCTGCGGCAGCACGGCATCTTTCACTTGTCCTTCGACGAATGCGCTGTCGCCGAGCTGAAACTTGTTCCCTTCACAGGCACTTAGGTGTCGTTCGCTCTTATTTTCTTATCAGAACCTATACAACTACGATTCAAAATAAATTTTATTGAGCGTAAACGGTAAACGTAGACTATGTGTGATACATAGTCTAACAGCTGAGGCGGACTGCCCGCGTAAAAGGCTACATCCTCATACTTTACAACTATACCAAATAGTTGGTCAGGTCTGTATTTAAGGCACGTATATTTACCATCCTTTCAATCGCTATGTGGAGCAAGAAATATAAGCCTAAATGAAATTATACACTCTTTCCATATTTTACATCATTCATGTGGGCCATCTTCAGTTAAAGTACTGTCCTATTTGAAATGAACTACCCAATTGTTAACTGTTATAAAGCAAGGGTAAACTCCTTATAAAGTTTCGTGGATTATGGATAAATTTCTGTCGTCGTTTAATTGTCCGAACTAAAGACTTTTGTGAATAAACAGGATTCTGTACATATGTTTCAACGCAACATATTTACACAATTATGAATCGTCTGTTTTATAATTTTATTATATAATATCAAATGACAGCTCTGAGAAGAAATCTGAAATAGTTTAAAGAGGTGTGTGTACAAAGATATTATGTAGATCAAGCTATCGCTTGAGATTAATTTTTTCGTAACATACATTAACATAAGACGTAATCAGTTTCGTTCATATAAACGTCGTCTCCATGCGGTGATAAGAAATTGTCCCCGGTTAATACTAATTTTACTTCATTTTTTATAAAGAAAATTTTAAATATTCTTCTTGGTATTAACTTTAAGGCGAGAAGTTGTGCAAAGTGAAACTTCAATAATAATACCACTGTTTGAATTAAAAAGCCTGCTGTGTAGCACAGCTCTTTATTAGACACCAGTAAATAAGTTAGTGGTATTCCTGTCTAAATATTTCGAACAAACTTACTTGAAGTTTTACTTTGCGTTACTTTTTCCTTCACCACTGTCAGATGCTGACGACGTTACCATTTATATCGTAAAACATATTTCAGTTTAAATCATTATATAAATAAGCTAACACAAAACTGAAGGAACAGATTTTTAATATTAATCATACAAGAAGGGGCCACTGAAACGCACAAAATTAGAAAGGTGGTTTGTCATAGATGTTGCGAATATAAAAATTATGTGTGCACCTAGCCGATAAGAGTGGTGAAAAGAAAAAGAAATTTTAGGATAATACTCCAAATTCTCCATACGATTTGCCACTATCTTATAATCCGGTTTTAGTGAAATGTTCAAAGTGTCCTCCGTTAGCGAGGATACATGCATCCACCCTCCGTCACATGGAATCTCCGATGCGCTGATGCAGCCCTGGAGAATGGCGTATTGTATCACAGCCATCCACAATACGAGCACGAAGAGTCTCTACATTTGGTATCGGGGTTGCGTAGACAGGAGCTTTCAAATACCCCCATAAATGAAAGTCAAGAGGGTTGAGGTCAGGAGAGCGTGGAGGCCATGGAATTGGTCCGCCTCTACCAATCCATCGGTCACCTAATCTGTTGTTGAGAAGCGTATGAACACGTCGACTGAAATGTGCAGGAGCTCCATCGTGCATGAACTACTTGTTTTGTCGTACTTGTAAAGGCACATTTTCTAGCAGCATAGGTAGAGTATCCCGTATGAAATCATGATAACGTGCTTCAGTGTGCGTAGGTGGAAGAACATGAGGCCCAATCAAGACATCACCAACAATTCCTGCCCAAACGTTCACAGAAAATCTGTGTTTATGACGTGAATCGAGGAAGTACAGTACATACTAACGAAACAATTCGGTATTTTTACAATTGTCTACACGAATTATTTCAATTTAAATTTAAAGAGTAATACTAAAACGAGCTCTAACATGAAAATTAAGCGGTCCCGGACACATGTCCATATAACATATTTTCTTTCTTTGTGTGTGACGAATGTTTCCTGAAAGTTTTGCCGTACCTTTTTGTAACATCCTGTATGTTGCAGCAATTAGAGTTCGATCATTTGATGATTTGAAATTTTATATTTGTGAAAAAGGAGAACAAGGACATTTAGCGAATAATGAAAGGATTTTTTACGAAAAATGTTGTTTTTACTGAAGTTTTGTAATGCTATATTGTGAAATAAAGCAATTTATTCCGTCATCTGTGCCTTTCATTCTTTCATGCTTCCTCTTTGACCTTTCACCTGTTCTCATAGCATTCACATGAAATCTATAAATTTGCAGTGGTCAATAAATTCCAATTACCTTAATAGTTTTATTTTCTCCTTCTTTTTTCGTTTCGGACATCTAAGGACCACGCACCAATTTCAATGTTTCCTCCTTTGTTCTTTCTCTTTCCTCCAGTATTATTTCATCTTTTCACTATGCATCCTTTTTCTCTCCTAGACCACATTACTCCTGTCTTCTTCTCCCTCCTGCCTTGGAATCTTTCCATTTTTAACTTTCTTCTTAAAAGTTTCTCTTTCTGTTGCATCTCTTTCACTTATCTTGTTTCTTTCCAAATGTTTCCTAACTTCTTGAATCCTTGCTATTGTTGACTTCTTGTTCCAGAGATATTTAAAAATCTGTTTGGTTAACCTGTTGCTGTTCATTCGGTATAAATGTCCAAAAAATAGCAGTCGCCTCTTCCGTAGTGTTTCGGTTATGTTTTCTATGTTGCGATAAACTTCTGCATTACTTCTTAGTTTCCATACCTCTGTATTTCTTAGTGGACTAAGTATTTTTCAAATGATTTTATTATTATTATTATTAGCTTAAACCCGCGGCTCCGCTCGCGTGTTGGTTGATTATGATAGATAATACGCGAAACGTCAAATCGATTTTTCTTAAAGAGATGTATTAAAAGAAATTTCTTCATTACTGCTTTATTTATTTATTCTTATATTTCCTTATTCGTATGCTTATCCTTACAGAGAAAAAGCAAAAGACATTGTAGCACGCATAGACCAAAGATATGGTCTGTGACATCACGTTTCGCTGTATGTAACCTCCTTGCTATAGAGTCGAATACGTCATCGCTGGCCTTCAATCCGATTTTTTTTTTTTTTTTCATAATTTGACGACTTTCAACCACCATATCTTCCATCCCCTTATAGCTGTCGGCATGGAACTGCTATAGTGTACAACGAGAGACTTCGGACAACAATTACATACAGACTATTCGTTTGTGTTCTGTAGTTTTCGCTGCAGAGCGAAATATTAACACACACACACACGTAGAATTTTATATACACCGATAACTTTCCATCCCAATATACTCCACCCTTTTATCATTATCAACCGTCAAGCAACAATGCAACCAATAAAACCAGTTTCAAAGAGTAAATATAATTTTCAAAGAGTAATTATTGTTCCTCATTTCACGTTATATTCTTCAAATTACTAAATATCAGATCGCTATAAAACCGTGCCTAAAACCTTCCTCAAGTATAAATTAGTAACCGTACAAATATTTAAGTCTCTGCGTCTTGTCGTTCGGACGTGATAAGCGTACACCGAACAGACATTCATATATATATATATATATATATATATATATATATATAGGTAAATAGCTATCCGATCGCCATAAAACTGTGCATAAAGCCTTCCCCGGGTAGACATTAGTAACTGTACAAATTTTTAGCCATTTATGTCTTGTGATTCACACCTGATAAACGTACATCGAACAGACATTCACATTTATAGATATACATTATTAATATTATTATTTTCCTGACTTTGCAAACTAGTCGAATTTCGAGCACAGGCATTACTAGTTAAGAGTAATCCTTAAACTTTTCATTACAGGAGGAGACCTCTGCGAGTACAGATCGGGTCGCTTAACATCGAATCTACGGAGGACAGCGACTCCCTGTACGGGATCAAGGACGTGATCATCCACCCCGGCTACAAGAGGCCCTACTACTCCAACGACATCGCGCTGCTGCGGCTGGACCGGCGGGTGCAGTTCTCGGACTCCGTGTTCCCCGCCTGCCTGTTCACGGAGAGCAGGGACCCGCCCACCCTCACCGCCACCGGCTGGGGAGCCACCACGGCCAGCGGTGGGTACCACTGCTGGCGCATTCTGCCGGCCTAAACGAGAACACACCGTGACCTCTCCCATAACTCCATACCACGCTCATTAACACCAACATTAACACACAAGTTAAGAAATAATGCAGGTCAAGAGATAAGTTCATGGCTTGTAGAAAACAAAGTTATTTTATTTTCATTTTTATTTTTCGTGTCCAGAACACCATCCTTTACAGTCTAGTTTGAGTCCGTGTAATAAATGTTAAAATTAGGTATTTCTTGCCCAGTAATCAGCCACACAGATGGCCTTGTCATTAGCTAGCTGTAAATCCAGGGGGTACATGAAGTGCTGAGATTTTGGCACGTCAGTAAGTGGTCGTCTGTCTAGACATTCCCACCGTCGCACAGCGGTTCCCCGTCGAGGTAGCCTCATCTTGAACGGTTGAACTTGCAATATGAGACCCCAGTCCTCAGCCTGTTGAGAGCCTTCCAGGTTGTAAGGGATTTGTTACCGCCACCTGCAAGTTGTTCTTTCAGGGCCAAGGTAGGATTAGGTGTTACCTCCTTCCATAGCTGAAGCCAACTCTCTTCGACAGTGAGACAGAACAGTTTAAATTTCTAGGTGCTCAGACAGTAAGCTGTCGTGGGAAGCCCATGTTCAGGATCTCGATCAAAAACTAAATTTTGCTTTATTTACCGTTAGAAAAATATCTGAAATAAGTGATTTTTCAACACGGAAAGTATTATACTACGTTTACTTTCATCCATTGCTGACGTACGGAGTTTTTTTTTTTTTTTTTTTTTTTTTTTGGGGGGGGGGGGGAGTGCGGGAGTAACTTGACTGATACAAAAAGTATATTTTTGGCTCAGAAACGTGCGATTCTAGCAATATGTGGTATAAGTTCACGAACGTCGTGTCGACTCCTTCTCAGCAGTCTGGGAATTCTGACACTGGAGTCACAGTACGTATTTTCTTTATAGTCCTTCGTTGTTAATAATATCAGCTTATTCCCATGAGTTAGCAGCTTTCACTTGATGAATACTAGACAGAAGTCGAATCTACGTCTGCATCACACCACCTTAACACTTGTCTAGAAAGGTGTGCAGTATTCTGCAGCATCCACAAGCTGCCATAATAACTCAAGAATCTTAGTAATAAACCACGCGCTTTCAAATCTAAATTGAAAAGTTACCTCATGGCTTACTCCTTCTATTCAGTCGAGAATCTGCTGTAAAAGTTAAACAATTAAGCTAATTCCTTTTTTAAGATTGTCATATGCATAGGACTACTTAAAGTTTTTCCGTTACCATTCTTGCGTTAAACCTTCATCTATTTACTTGTTCCATGACCATGCAGTCTTACTCCTCACTTAGGTCCCGCAGGACAAAAATCCATATTATTATTATTAACAACATATAGTTTTCTCTTAACAGCAAATCATTCCATTGTTTCACTATAAAGACAGTCACCCTTACTCCACTTGCCACATTTCTCCTGTTTCCGTTTTTCACAGTGATCACATATGTTATTTATATAATTTACCATATGGCAAATAACAGCAGCATACGAGGGTTGGAACTTCAATAGCGGCAACTATTTATTCACGATCGTACAAACGTGTTTGCACCTGTTACTGTCCTTCAAAGTAGTCACCAGCACTGTATAGAATCCGTTTCCAGCGATGTGGAAAACTTAGTATACCGTCAGCAGAGTCTAAATGTTCAAATGTTTGTAAATCTATGGGACCCAACTGCTTGGTTATTAGTCCCTAGCTTACAAACTACTTAATCTAAGGTAAACTAAACTAAGGACAGCACAAACACCCATGCCCGAGGGGGGACTCGAAGCCCAAACGGCGAACGGCCGCGCGCACCGCAACACGGCGCTCCAGTACGCTCTGCTAATCCGCCACGGCTAGCAGAGTCTGTTCTGTTGATAATGCGAATGGGGTAGTCTACTGCCTGTTGAATCTCTGGAATAGTTCTAAAGCGAATGGCATGAAGTGGTTCTTTCATCTTCGCAATCAAATCAAAGTCACAAGGACTTAAGTCCGCGGAGTATGTTGGATGGTACAGTACGTACCAGTCCCATCGACCGAACAGAGCAGCCACAGCTTGCGGCCGTATGCGCCCGCGCATAGTCTTGCAAAATGATGGGTGGGTTGCGCAGAAAGTGTTGCCGTTTCTTTCGCAAAGCTGGTCGCAGGTGATGCTCTTAAAACAAACAGTAATACTGTGCATTCAGGGTCTCCGTTGTTCCTGTTTCTAAAACAAAGTGATATCGTTACGTTAGACAGCTCGATAACAAGTAACTGTTTCCCTCGATTGTGCGCACGCCGGTGACGTGGGACGGGCGAGTATATTTGCTCGGAGGTAAAGTACGTATGTCAACAACGTGTGCTATTAGTGGCAATAGTAGTTTCAATTGCATAGTGTTTCCACAGCAGTGTTGCCACTATTTAAGTTCCAATCCTCGTAGCTATCATAATATCTTGTTTCTGTTTCGTATTTTATGTAAATAAATCGAGATCCATACTTCGTATCTATGGTCTTATATTTGGTGAACTGCACTTGTTACTCGGCTTACAAATAGACTGTTTATAGTTGTCCCTCTAAATATTACTCACTACTTTCTGCAGCTAAGTATAATAACTTTTAACTACCTTCTTGGGACTTTGTTGCAGGGACGAGGATGAGTTCTCTGCTGCTGAAAACAAACATTTCTCCCTTCCCGCTGTCACTCTGCCAGAGTACTTACGAGAACAAGTTCCCTAACGGACTCGACTCGTCGGTCATCTGTGCTGGAGATCCACAGGGAAGAGCTGACACTTGTGTCGTAAGTATTACAGACCATCTCTACGTATTTGTGTAAATAATCGAAAAATCTGTCTTCAGATAGTCCATCTCTTCTTCCTTCTCGTCTCTGTCCACCTGTTCTGCCCTCTATTCATCTCCTCCCCCCCCCCCCCCCACTCACATCTCCCACCCTCCTCTCTCTCCTTCTGTCAATTTCTTCTCCCTCTATTCATCGCCTCCTCCCCCCTTTCTTCTTTGTCAATTTCCTTCCACTCTTCCTACCTCGACTTCCCATTCCTCCTTCCCCCTCCTTCGATATAAAGTGTGCAACATGAATTTCACAATAAATTTCCTACAATTCCATATATTCCTCCTCCTTCCCTCTGTTCATCCACTCCAACTCTCTGTTCATTTGTTCCTCTCACTTCCTTATCATTTCCTCCCTCCGTTCTTTGTCATTATCCTCCTCTCCTCTGCCTCTCCATCTCCTCCTCCCCCTGTATATGAAAAATTACAAATATATCTTTCTTTCTGATAGGTAAAACTGTGACCAAGTTTATTGTAAGGTATCTTAAGCCATGCGAAGATTTGCAGAATGTGAAAAGTTTCTGCATGAAAAAACATATACATGTCTGTTGTAAGGTACCCTTCACCATGCTGACAACGGACACCTTTGACCTCGAACACTCGGAACCACACGAAACAATGCTAAAAATAATAAACATTTCCATGCAAAATGCCACACTTGCCAGCTAGCGCCACTAGATGGTGATACAGTGTAGCTCCACTAACCACTGCTCCAGTTGCGTGAATGGTTCAAATGTTTGTAGAGTTTATGGGACTTTACTACGGGGTCATCAGTCCCTAAACTCACAAACTACTTATGAACTAGCTAATACTAAGGACGGGACAAATATCCATGCCCGAGAGGGGATTCGAACTCCCGACCGTAGTGGCTGTGCAGAACGTGACTGGCGTGCCGCAGACAGCTCGACCACCGCGACCGGCAAGAGTGAATGGTAAAACTGCGTTATGTATTTGTCTCTCGGAGTGTTCGCGAGCGAGTTACTGTGTAAAATGTGCACAGTGCACTGAAATCATGAAGAGAATTAATCCTATGCATGTGGTCCAAATATTAGAGACCAAATTGCAACATGCTGAATATGGAAATTACATCGGGGTCGAGGATATGGAGTGCTCAGATTTATTATATAACATAATAATTCAGAAGAATAATGGCGACAACACAGAAATACACAACGTTGCGCTGGACAGATACAAAGAATATGAAGGACAGGAGAAACCTGAACCCTAAGGTGGCTCTTCAAGCAGAACACGACATTCATCTCCAGAACAACAGCAGCAGGCAAGTCACAGTGAGTACGAACTCTCGCCACCTAAGATATCGATGGCAGTTACTAGAGAACATTTATGAGGACTTTTACAATCGTGGCTTCAATTGCTATAGCAAACTAATGAAGCACTAAAAGTGCATCAAAAGTAAATCATACGTTCATTCTAAATTATACCTCTCGGAAACGGGGAGCAAGTCATTTTGTTTTAACCATTTGACCTAAATCCCGCAACTGCACGTTGAGGACTAACATAAGCACATTCAGGTGTGTGGTACTGCTGTGTATATATGTTTTGCGCTATCATATACTTTATGCAAAGAGTGTTGGTGCTGCTGATTGAATATGTAATGATACACTGACACCGTTAAATTACAAAAATTTCCTTCCTACGGTATTGATATCTTATTACAATGTTCCTCTCTGTTAAAATGTTACTTGAGGTACACTGCAACAATTTGCATGGACATGACACACGCTATTGTCCTGTTTATGATTGCCTGTTATTCCAAGAATGATTTCATGCGGATCCGAACGTTCGAGGTGAAAGATGTCCCTTGTCAGCACGAAATATTATTAAAACACTAATGTTCCTCTTATTACGAAGGTGAAGTGTGCAAAAATTCATAGATATAGGAGTAAAACTGTATATCGGTGTCGACGTCTGTTGCAAAGTACCCTCTTCCATGAACCGTAGGAAATTTTATGTAGTCAACTGTCCGACGTTTATAATCTGCGCGCGCGTCCAAGCAATAAGTTGAGAGTCTTTTATTACAAGCGGATGAATGTTATGACAGTGCATAAAAGACTAACAAATAAATGACTTTTATATATTAAACCAACAGTTCTATGTACATTTCCTATTCTCAATTAGTATTCAGAATTTATCTCCTTTTTTCCAGTCTATGATCACAAGATACTGTTGACAGTTAGTAATTACTTTCCTCAGTAATTTGGTAGCGAACTCTGACAATAACAGATTGTGATCACAGACTGGAGATAATGAAATAACACTCCATGACCCCTTAGTCACTCTCTGTTGAAATGCAAGTGTCTCGTAATTTGTGTTTATATTGACTCAGTCATCGTAACTAAACGGTCGCAAGAATCTATGAAGAACTAACTCAATAACTGTTTGTTCTGTTTCAGGGTGATTCCGGAGGTCCTCTTCAAGTCATCGAAGAACATTCTCCATGTTTTATTGTGGGAATTACTAGCGTAGGGCCGAAACCATGCGGAGGTACCATACCCAGCGTCTACACCCGAGTATCCAACTACCTCGATTGGATAGAAAAATACGTGTGGCCATAAAAGTCATTCATAGATTAAAACACTCACAGAAGTGGTAACCATACAACTGCGTTCTCCTGCATACGCCATCGTGTAACGTGTTCCATTTACTTCAACGGGCAGTATGGAATACTGACCTGTCAGCCTGTGATAAGTTAATTAAGTATAAGAATGCTTTCATACTATTTATTAGTTGTGAAAAGTGTCAGAGTTCAATTGTGCATACTTAAATCATTGTTTGGAAGCAGTATCGATGTGAAAACATATGTTTCATAACCAGTACAACACGAACTTTCCATGACTTTCTTATAAGTGTACCGGTAATGAGACTACCTAAGTGCGGCTGTTTACTTACTTCTGTCCTTGAAATTACTGCTTGCTAGCAACACATGGCATAGTCCAGAAAATAATTCACCATCAGGCACCATTAGTATCATGTCTGCCTTGTAAGACCATCAGAGCAAAGTCTCTGACTACTTTTGAGATTTAGAAAAATGTACCTCAGTTAATCCCGGCATCCATCAAACTTCAATAAATTGGGCCACTCAAACAACATGTTGAATCTGTAGAACTCATGTGTACTGTATTCACAACTGTTCAACACATTACTGTTATTCATTTTCATAAAATGATAGTTGTTTATTTTGTAAATACTACTATAAATATAGCGATGTATATACTAAAACTTAAAGAAGTAAAGAAAAAATAATGACTTTTCCTTCATTTTTACTCGTCCTGTTTAATAGGGCCTAGCATGTTCGAAAACAGAACTGGTTTGCCATGTTTTGAGACAAAATGTTGTCTTAAGTTTCATTTGTGCACTGATGTACATAACGTTATGGGCTCACTTTTGTATTAATGTATTCATAGCAGTTTGTCAATTATACACGTATTTAAATAATATCATTTAATTAAAAGCAGTGTTGCTTTATGGATGGGGAAGACGACTAAAGAATGAAAATTCCAGGCATGGTACTGACTAATTATCGAACTATTTTCCTTTGCGATATATCAGCACAATTTTTAGAGCATTATAGAGAAATAGATTGATTTTTCAATAAAATATGATTGATAGAAACATTGCTGATAAGTGACATCAGTCACTACCGTATTGTGAGCGATATAGCCTATTCTGTACTCCGAATAACTGACCTTAAAACTGTGCATATGCAGTATTAAAGGGTGACTTTTAAAAATTTGACGTTGTAAAAAATGAAATTACAACGTTTTGTAAAGGAGACCAATAGCCCTACATTTGAAATAAAATTTTTTTGAGCAGTAGGAGATTCTTGACGTGCTATCAGTTACGTAGGTACCGTACTATCCATGGATGTTACATTATTGCTGTCGGTGGAAGACTGTAAATACATAATAGCAACAATCTACCTAAGCAACTGTACAAGACATTAGCGCTCTTCGTCCTTCAGCTCACCCCTTCCATCCGCTGCAAACACACAGATGCTCAACAGGGGTCAGCGTAATGAAGCAACTCAAATCAATACAGGTAGGTCTTCCAGTCCAGATTATAATATTAGATTATGACGATATACAGTGCTATTCACCCAAAATGCAACACCAAGAACGTCTGGAGATATCAGACAAATTTATTTGAGCGATAATACACTGTACGAAGAACATATCAATGAAAATACAACGGCATGTGAAGTGAGTAAGATGATGAAATCATTTGAGTATAGCCGCTATAACTGGTTATCACCTAGCGGTATTGAATCAAAGAGGCTTTGAATAGATTGTTGGAGTATAGTAGTCCGTGCTGCTTCCACATATCGCCGAAGATGATCTGGTGTACCAAAGAGCCTTGAACACGTGAGGTCGTAGATAATCCTGTTGCAACATGGTTGTCGGCAAGCTTCAAAGACATGGGAGGAAACAGGCTCCAACACTTCAGACCTGTAACGCTGGGTGGTTAGTGTAGCAGCTATTATGTACTATGGAATTGGGGGGGGGGGGGGGGGGCAGCGTGGAATTCAATGTCACCCAAACCCTAATCCTAGGCGCAGAACCAGTATGCGACACATAAGACAACAGTTCGACACTCGCGACGGTTTCTCCAGACTCTAATCCGACAATAAATGTCTTGAAGGCAGAGTCGGGGTTATTCGGTAAAATCAGTATTCCATTTGGTGGTCCATGTCCATCGTACACTAAACCATTGGTGGCCAAAACGCCTTTATCTTTGTAAACGAAGCACTGTCAACCTTGCGGACAGTCCACTACATGAAAGATGAAGTCGAATGGTACGTGTGAGCACTGCTTGTTGCGTAAATGAGCGACCGAGCGGTCTGCGCCGCGCCAGTCACAGTCTGCACGGCCGCTACGGTCGGGGCTTCGAATCCACCCTCGGGCATGGATGTTTGTGTCGTTTTTAGTGTAAGGTAGTTCATATGTAGCTTGTAAGTTTAGAGACTGATGACCCCGCAGTTAAGTCCCTTAAGCTTATCAAACATTTGCAAATGAGCGACTTTGTTGTGATATGGTTTGTGATGTGGCAGAGCGATTGATCACTACCACGCGCACAATAGGCCTGTCATGTGTTGTGGCGGAATGAGATGTGCAATCGGTCCCGCTGGTCGGTCGCTTCCTCCAGCATCTATCGGTTACAAATCCACATCACAGTGGTTTGTTTACATCCGACACGATTACCGATTTCTCCGAAGGATAACCTGTGATTAGAATAATTAATTCCTTTTCCTCGATCGAACAGTCTTTTACGAGGCATACTAAAGCTGTTTACATAAAACAAACGCACTAAAGAACAATTCCAGTACGTCCATACGGCCGTCAGCGCCTGTGATGTTCGCCTACACTAAAATGCTAATCATTTGCATTTGTTATTGCCCCAAAACAAGCTGCAAATTGCACCTGATTTAGATGTTTCCTTCAGAGTGTTGCATTTTCGGTGGCCAGCAGTATCATAACTCTGTGCGTAACAACTGCTCGCTATATGAGATATATACAGGGTGATTCAGCGATGCTGTTCACCTCAAGTATTTCCGGAACCGTTTAAGATGTCGTAATTTTGTTTTCACTAAATGATTTGTAAGAAAGACCCCACTAAACGACGCATGGTCTCTTGTCATAGCTGTATTAATTACATAGATATCGATCTCCACTTCGTTTCTTCAAATGGAACTATAGTAATTGCTGCTGCTATATCGTAGATGTCAACGGTGTTTCACACGCCTAGATCCGATGAGTAGTTTCGGAGAAATTACAATATTTAGAGCCCAAGATTTACTGTTTTGAACATCAAACCAATTTCTGATTTATGCAGAAGTCCGTGATTTCATACTAAAATGAGAAAACAGTATTGCACCACCGTGGTAGTTTAGAAAAAAAAAAATCACACTGACATGTTTTACGGCCCACTTTAAATTTGTAGTTTTATAAGTTTTTGCAAACATTTTGGACCAAAATAATAATAAATTAATTGTTAAGAGTGTCTGAAACCCTTTTCGGGAAAAAAATTAAGTAGTGGTGGGTTTCGAACCATCGACTTTTCACATCATAGTCCAGCACCTTGCCCACTACGCTAAGGCTATAACTCGAAACAGGCGTTCTTTAATTTCATACTATTCATGGCCGTTGTTAACTGATGTTAATACGACATTTGTAGACATTAGATTATCATTTATCGTACGAAGAACGATGTTTTTGTTAATTACTCAGTGTGCCGTTGCTTTCAAATGACAACGTGTAAGTTACAATAAGAGAATCATAAAATACGCGAGGAATGTCACATCTCCGAACGGATGGTTTTCGTTAATTCAATGGAGGATGTCAAATATCCTTTATTTTTACAAGTATGTCTCAAACGATACGACATAAAAAAAAACATAAGGGGGCTAAGTTGAAGAGAATTTTTTCCTCTACCAATTAGGTTATTCAATGTTCGTGTCAGATGAACGGTACGTTTCCAATTACAATTCTATTACAAACGGCAGTTTTTTTGTTTTACTACCGTATTTTTTGTCCGAAAAATTTGAAAAAGGGAGGTTCTGGTCTCTGGCGGTCTACAACCATGTCTCTAAAATTTGGTGCTGATCGGCTGAACGGTTCGTCTTAAAAACAGGGAACACATTACGGACAGACAGACGGACGGACGGACGGACAGACAGACATACATCCCAAAATCGCCGTTATTTTTGCAAATATCTTTGAAACGCTACGAGGTATGAAAAAAACATAAGAGAGCAAATTTTTGGCGGTTTATTAGAACACTACCGGTTTCGGGCTTGTGCCCATCCTCAGGTGTTTACATCCAGACAACTATTTAAAGAAAACGTTAATTACTTTGTGCTTATCATACAGTTATACATACATAGGTATCCTATAGATATACATATACATAAAACAAATATGGTATGTGGTGGAGTGGTTTGTGATAAGGCTCTAAGTGTACTCACATATAAGTATCCAGTTCGTATTTGTACATTTCTCATGGATATTAGTTGAGAACATTGTAGTAACACGTAGTAACACGATGGGAGTGCAAATTAGCATCATGTTACTACATCATGTTACTACTACTATTAGTTGAGAACATTGTAGTAACATGATGCTAATTTGCACTCCCATCGTGTTACTACGTGTTACTACAATGTTCTCAACTAATATCCATGAGAAATGTACAAATACGAACTGGATACTTATATGTGAGTAAACTTAGAGCCTTATCACAAATCACTCCACCACATACCATATTTGTTTTATGTATATGTATATCTATAGGATACCTATGTATGTATAACTGTATGATAAGCACAAAGTAATTAACGTTTTCTTTAAACAGTTGTCTGAATGTAAACACCTGAGGATGGGCACAAGCCCGAAACCGGTAGTGTTCTAATAAACCGCCAAAAATTGTGACTGGTAGCGGATTTTATTTCCACAACCTATAAGGAACAGTCGCGGAGTTCAACATCCATAATGGATAAAATTCACATAAGAGAGCAAAGTTGTAGAGAATTTTCTCCTCTACAAATTGGGTTATTCAATTTTCGTGTCATATGAATAGTTAAGCCTTTTTTTTTTTTTTTTTTTTTCATTTAAACTTCGAGCTGTCAAAAGACGATCGCAAAGGCCCACTTTTAGTGTTACTACCGTAACCTAAAGTAGACCAAAACAGTATTTGTTTCTAAATTCTTTTGTTTTGTAGAAGACTTTTTTGTACAAATTATCCAGCACTCGTCACACGTGAACAGGACAGGCCCTCTTATACCGGCATCGCGGTGGTGGAACACTGTTTTCTCCTTATTCCGACGTGACTCATGTACTTATTTGGGTATAATCACGGACGTCTGCATAAGGCAGCAATTGGTTTGATGTTCAAAACAGTAAATCTTGGGCTCTAAATAAGGTAATTTCTCCGAAACTGCTTATCGAATTTAGATCTGTGAAAGGCTGTTGAATTCTTCTCTTTGAGATCTGCGATACCAGCAGTAGAAATTACTATAGTTCAATTTGAAAACATAAAGTTGATATCTATATCCATGTAATTAATACAGCTATGACAAGATACTATACTTCGTTTAGTGAGAACTTTCTTACAATTCATCTGGGTGAAAACAGAATTATGGTATCTTAAACGGTTCCAGAAATATTTGAGGTGAACAGCTTAGTTGAAAAATTCTGTACATTTATCCACCAGTAATGAAGAAAGGAGATAGTAATCAGGTGAATTATAAACTCCTATCAGTGATGTCTATTGGACCATATATCGTGTTTGAACAGTATTAATTACCTCAGAGAAGATACTTTAGTCATAGTTCTCATTAAGTACCGCAAGGGTCATTTAGTCTTATTAATACTGTACCTCACTGATGAAAATAACTGTATATTATCATCTTATTTGTGTGGTAATTATCAGACACATCTAGATAATGCTACGTAGATACGCCACATGCAAAAGAAATACTATGTTACACAGCTATTTGGTTACATCCCGTGGTAACAAACAGGCTACACTTCATGGAGATTTTCGTATAGAGACAAGGCTTAGTGATGATGTTACTAAGGTTAATACATCTACATGGAATACTCTGAGAACCATATTTAAATGCTTGGCAGAGGGTTCATCGAACCATCATTATACTATTCATTTGCCATTCCATTCTCGAAGCCGGCCGCAGTGGCCGAGGGGACTGAGGCGCTCCAGTCACGGTCTGCACGGCCACTACGGTCGGGGGTTCGAATCCCCCCTCGGGCATGGATATTTGTGCCGTCCTTAGACTTAGCTAGTTCGTAAGTACTTTGTAAGCTTAGGGACTGATGACCCCGTAGTTAAGTCCCATAAGTTCTACAAACATTTGAACATTTTGAACCATTCTCGAATAGAGCGCGAGAAGAAAGAACATCTGTATCTCTCCGATCGAGCGCTGATTTCTCATACTTTATTCTGATGACATTTCTACCTATGTAGATGGGAGTCAACAATATATCTTTGCATTCGGAGAAGAATGTTGGCGATTGAAGTTTCGTATGTAGATAACGCAGCAGCGATAAACGCCAGTGTTGTAATGATTTCCATCCCAGATTCTGTATCAATTCCGTGACGCTCTCTCCCCTGTGTCGTGACAATACAAAACGAGCTGCCCTTCTTTGGACTCATTCGATGTCCTCCGTCAAACTCACTTGATAAGGATCCCACACTGGACAGCAATACTCAAAAAAAAAGGACGGACAAGCATAGTGTAGGCAGTCTCTTTAATAGTTCTTTGCATCTTTTCAGTGATTTATCAATGAAACACAGTCTTTTGATCGCCTTTTCTTCGACATCATCTACGTGTTCTTTCCAGTTTATGTCTGAAGTAATAGTATTCCTAGGTATTTAGTGGAGTTTACGCCTTCACATTTGATTGATTTATCTTGTAAACAAAGTTTAACGGATTTCTTTTCGACCTCATGTGGACAACATCATCCTTCTTATTAGTCAATTGCCAATTTTTACACCACACTGATATCTTATTTAAAATGTTCTGCAATTGGTTTTGATGTTCAGATGACTTTACTACATGATAAATGACGGCGTCATCTTCAAACAACCTAAAAGAGCTGCTCAGATTTTCTCCCAGATCGTTTATGTAGATAAGGAACAATAGAGTACCTATAACACTACCCCGTGGGATGCCTTACCATCAACTACTACAAACTGTGTCCTCTCTGACAGGAATCCCTTATCCAGTCACAAATCAGGGGCAATATCCATTACCACGCAATTTGATTAAAATTGAAAGCTAAGAAAGTATGACACAAACCAAGTTATGCACCCAATCCCATTTAATTTTTTCTGCATCCCAAAATTAGCTTTATTTTTTTCTGACTTCCATATATTTACCATATAAACGTATTTAGAATGCAAATTCAGCGAAACAGAATATTCATAAATAACCTACTTCTAAGTCAATTATTCAGTACATTGTTGAAACTATCATGAACAGAGTGTGGTAATTAGTTGAACAAGAAACTAAATTAATTACAAAATACTGATACCGTTAATTTAAATTATGTATACATTTCAGCCTTACAAATTTTGTGAGCACGAAGGGGCTTGTTTCGATATAATGAACGATATCATTCGGAAGCCAATCAGTTGAAATTTTCTGAAAAGCAATTGGAATAATTTGAAACATTATTTTCATAATAACTGAAATTGAAGTTCTTACTACTGCTAACTTACATGTCCATTTGCAGCAAACCTACTGTCAGATTTCACACTTCGACTTTATACTTTTATTGCCCTACTTTTCCTGTTTCTTTCTACATACAACTAAACATTAATTTAGTCATCAGTTAAGGAGATCAATTATTTTGCATCCTTAGTTATTTTATACAAAACAAAGAACAGGAGAAATACTGTGTGCTATAGAGTCAGGTTCTGATTCCTCATTAACCAGCTAATCTGCAACATTTCACGCACCACAGATTGCAACATTACGTTATAGTTGATACTGAATGACAAATTGTTCCTGCCGATTTATTTCATCTTCTTCTTCTGTCTCTGCCCATCGCCTCGTACACTACTACCTTTCCATTTCTATTTCGTTTTCATGCAGCTCAATCTTTATGACTATATAGGCTATCTCCTAACCTGTGTTTCCTACAAACATACGACGGTACACGGTGCACAGTATTAATAGGTGCCGCGGCGGAGTGGCCGAGCGCATTGAGGTGATATGCTCCGATGCGCGAGGGGTTCGAATCCACCCTCGGGCATTGATGTTTGTGTTTTCTTTAGTATAAGTTAGTTTATAAGTAGTTTGTAAGTTTAGGGTCTGGTGACCCCGCAGTTAAGTCCCACAAGCTTAACAAACATTTGAACATTCTTATTAGTAAGTTGGAAAACATCGCGCGCGAATTTGCTATTCTTCAAGGGCCCATATGGCGGGTTCTACTGTCCACAGAGATAAGTGGTGAAATTTTTTGGATACACATTGACCTATTTATCACTTGGATACGTATCAGAAATACTGGCATGTTGTAGTTATCGTACACTAAACGGTCAAAGTTTAAATATTACACACTTCCTGCAACCCAGCCAAATTGAGCACGTGTGGTCTAGGATGGTCTTCATACGGCTTATGTAAGCACATTTGTACATGGCTCCTTCCTGAGAAAACCCAAAAAATTCATGGTTCTGTAGCCTATAGAAGAGCGGTCTAAAGCGTCTCACTGCGGAGCGCTCGGTTGCTCGCCGTGGAGGTTCGAGTCCTCCCTGCGACATGAGTGTGTGTGTTGTCCTTAGGTTAGTTTACCTTAGTTTAAGTACTTTGTAAGCTACGGACTGATGACCACGCAGTTTGGTCCGATAGATTTACAAACATTTGAACCATTTTTAGCCTATAGAAAACCTGCAACTTGTTAGGACGACAAGTTCTATACTTTTTCTCATTGCAAATCGTCGTAAGTTTTACTATATGTTCTTAAGATCGTATTGTCAAACTTTTTTTTTTTTTTTTTTAATCTGTTGAGGAAATCAAAGGAGTGGAAGTGACCGTACTTAACCCCAAAATTACAAAAATATGTTATAGCCGTTTTTGCCACAACACGAATTTTTAAGTATCTAACCATAATAAATTGCTCCAATTTTAACAATATATTCATGTAGAAACGACATTATCCCGGTTTCGAAAACCTTTCCACGTTCGGGTCACTATGAAACTTACCATCCGATTTCGAGAAATCTACTCGGCGAAAATATTGATTTGTGCATATCTTAGGTATCTTCGTCCGATAAAGGGTTTCTTTTACTTTCGGTATTCGTCACTGTTACTGTGTAGTATCAAATTTGTAACGTAATGCAACATGTTTTAGACAATTTGTAGGGGTAAAAACACATTGTTTAGACTTTGCCTGTGGTTAAATGTAGGTCATGCACAACAGCATAAGAAATCCAGAGGAGATTTCGAAATTTTATTAAAAATTAAGACTACAGCAATATCTCAATGCGTTTTTCAGATATTGCTTTTATATCCGACAGCCGATCCCGCATGGTTGGCTAACGTCCGTCCAACCGACTCTATTCTAAGAAAACTATTCTGTGAAGAAATTGGAGCCCGAAAATAGTACAAGTTTATACCTTCTTAGATAAATGACTGTTCTTGTTTTTCGTCATACCCAGTATATAAATATGTAGAAGTATATAAGGAATCAAATCTTCACAGATCCACAATTGACTCGCATTCCGGAAGACGTCAGTTCAAACTGACGTCGGCCATCGAGATTTAGGTTTTCCCTGATTTTCCTAAATCGTGCCAGACAAGTTACAGGACGGTCTCATACAAAGGAACCATCAGTTTCCTTCTCCATCCTTGTCGCGGCGGATTAGCCGTGCGCAATGGGGCGACGTGCTGCAGTGCGCGTGGCCGTTCGCCTTCGGGGATTCGAGTCCTCCCTCGGACATAGGTGTTCGTGTTGTCCTTAGGTTAGTTTACCTTAGTTTGGTTGGATTGTAAGCTACGGACTAATAAGCAAGCAGTTGAGTCCGATAGATTTACAAACATTTGAACATTTTCTTTCCATCCTTGTCAAAATAATCCAAGCTTGTCCTCCAATAACCACGTTAATGACGGGATATAAACTATAATCTTCCTTTCTTCTTTCCTTTCTTTCTTAACAGATCAGAAGAATATGTCTCTTGTAAGCGACACAACTATAATCTTCCTTTCTTCTTTCCTTTCTTTCTTAACAGATCAGAAGAATATGTCTCTTGTAAGAAACACAACCAGCTGCAGCAAGGAAAACAAAGGGAACCAACTGAAAAATGCTCCTAACGGAGCACAAAAAAGGACAAATTAAGCAACACAACCAGCTGCAGCAAGGAAAACAAAGTGAACCAACTGAAAAATGCTCCTAACGGAACACAAAAAACGACAAATATGTACCTCTTTAAATTATTCTGACTTTAAAGTGGAGAACCAGATGCCTAAGTCGTCATTCCGCCTTCCTCGCCATAAAATTCTGAGATGCCGACGTATTCGCACATTTTTGTGCCCAAAGAGACTACCGGAAGTGATGGTGTAATCTAAATGCGACAGTGTCGTTAGGAAAGAACGGGAAAGCATCGAGACATGGTTGGAGATAGACAGTGGCAGTAGAAAATATAAATTGATGATGGATGGATACAGTAGCAGCGGAAATGAGGAAACCAATAAATAAGCTTGGGGGGGGGGGGGGGGGCGGGATCCTTCAGACCGGTGAACTTGAAGAAGAAAATCTCTGACCAATTTTCTCACTGCCTTTACCTACATGTTAAAGTTTCTCACTACAGGTGTTCTAAGTCTTATCAGTCCAGTCAGAAAGACGTACGGATAGGAGAAAATAGTGAAAAAAAGTGTTGAAGAGAGTAATGTGTGTAATAAAACTACCTTCACCCAGGAATACGTGTACCACGTTTCATGGAAATCGGTTTAATGGTTTTGTAGGAAAATGGGAACATACAAAAATACATTTTCATATATGGCAGTCACATTATCCATCCCTAATTTTGAGAGATAATTAATCACTATTGTGTACATGTTGATATGTTTCCACTTTTTTTTACTGGGCCTGGTGCCTACCTACTCCTCCGATCACTTGGTGCCATAGGTACATAAAATCGTTCGTCGTTTTATTCATATTTTCCATCACCTCAAAATATCTTGCTGAAAAGATACCGCATAAAGACTTCTTTTGCTTTCGTTACAGAGTGCTGAAAAAAATTCTAAATTCCGGATCTATATACTACTAGAACAGGGGCATATATCAGGAGTGCACCGATGTGGCCTGCCCCTCTCCATCCAATAATGAATATAAAGAGCAAAAAAGCTATATTTTTATAATTTAACAATAAAAGGCTTGATCTCGGTAAAGTAAAAGGGTTCAGCACAAAATTATCCTCTGAATATGAGGTGGAAAACTGATACAAAATATCATGGGGTGTCTACTTACAATTACTTATCTTTTCATTAGTCTTGCCCCCCCCCCCCCTCACACACACACACACACACACACACAAAACATATGCTATATTCACTACTGCATTGGAATAACACAACATTTTAACTTCAATACATAATATTCCACAGTACACTTCCAGTTCTGTTACATAGACCAATTAAAATCAGTAGATCTATTCCCAGTAGATGCCTGTACAATATGATGGCTAATACATTAGTCTGTACAATACAAATTATGTTGTAACAATTCCTTTGTTCGACCTAGTGAATTATTCCGTAAAGCCATGGATGTTATATTTTTTTCTTGACAGCCTCACAGAGTCATTTATCCCACATGGCAAATGTAATCGCCTGATCACGACCCTCCTTGCAGTATCTCAGAATCTGGCATTCCTTTCTGAACAAATCAAAACAAATCTCACCAAAGTGGGATGTCACCTATGTACAACTACCGCAAGATCACGAACAGTTTTTATTGGCTAATTCCCCCCCCCCCCCAATAACCGTGTGGTTAAAAGTTTACAGTATTTATATATTTGTTAACAAATGTGTTTCACCTCAACCAAATACACTTGCTTCTAATTTATGTGCTGTTTACTATATGGAACCTCATTTCTAAACTTCATAGACTTTTTTATTCTTATCTGTTCTCTTAAGATGTTTCTCTCTGTTGCTAAATTTACAGTACTTCACATTAAATATTATAGTTTTTTTCACTAAGACATTACCAGTGGTGGGACAAACCTGACATTTGTTGTGGGCAAGAAACAATTTGCGAGGCCTTCTGATGGATCTAGAGTAGGCTCTTCCAAGTCTCCCCATGGGACACATACATCTGCAGCCGCTGGTGGTCTCGCCTGGTGAGCAGGAGCAATGGCAAGAGGTCGGAGGTAGATCGATTGCAAAGGCCCATTTTATCGCGCATGTGCATGCCTGTTGCTTATTATTAGTTTCATCGTAATGCTTATGTTACGTCTAGGGCTTCGTAATGGATGTAGTGACGATAGTTCTAGAAGCAGCCCGTTGTCACTTTAGCCAAGTTGGGAAGAACGGTTTTAATTTGTTGAAAAAGATGGATAAACTCGGTGTCTCGTGTTTTATGGAGTTCAGAATCCTTACTTATTGTGAATTAAACAATTCTCAAACGCAATGTAGCAAAGATATCTCTCTCTCTCTCTCTCTCTCTCTCTCTCTCTCTCTCTCTCTCTCTCTCTCTCTCTTTTCATTTATTTATTTGTTTTGTAAGCTATCTTGGCTTCATTCCGTTTGGGAGTTGTTGTTTAACTCAATTAGATCGCCTCCTTCCTGAAATGTCGTCGTGATTTATTACTGGTTGACATGTGTGACACAATTAATACTTTTGCTTAAATCACTCCACTTCATACTTCCTTGGCGCTGGCACAGCAACCGTAATGAATACTTTGATAAAAAAAATAATAATAATAAAAAATAAAAAAAATAAAAGAGTCTTGGTTGCACAAACACGATGTTTTACTTATTTACACATGATGTGTTTTGCCTCTTATGGGCATCATCAGACGTTCTAGGGGAAATTTACAAACTTGTTTAAAAGACTGGAATTAAGAAAATATCAAGTCGTCCATAACCAGAAATACTTGTAATACAGAAGGTGCAAGCTGTAAAACTACAGGCCACATGAGGGGGGGGGGGGGGGGGGGGGAGAGTGTTTCTCTGTCTGATGAAGGCCGTAACAGTCAAAAGCTGTTAGTAAGTTGTAATTTGTTGTGTACCTTTCTGTGTCTCATCGAGGTGACTTTGTGGTGAGTATCAACATATTTTGAGTATCAGCATATTTCATTTATATTGTTAAATGCTTATATTTATTTTATTCCTCTTGAAAAGTATTATAAGTTGCTCAGATGAATAACAGCTGTCCACATTTTCCTGTCAGCAGTGGCCGTCATCTAAGGTAGGTCAGTGAACAGTACTACATACCAGATAGATATTTTCATTCAGTAGCCAAATGGGCACTGATATGAAATGTACTGGCAGATTAAAACTGTGCGTCAGAACAGGGAATCGATCCTGAGATCTCTGAAAACAATGAAATTGTTGCTTATCTAATGACATTAAAAACCCTTGAGCCTTCAAACCTGAATTTCAAAAATGTTTAGAGTTACGACAATGCAACTGGTGAAACAACATTGTTCCCGCCTACTGAATTGTCCACAAGGGGCTGGATGATAGAGCTTATTTCACATCTCCACATTCACCAGATTGGACACCTCACAATTTTTACATTTGGGGATTTGTAAAGGATTGGCTGTATGTGTCTCTGCTATCAGCTAAAGCAATAGTTGGGAAGAGAGTATGACAGGGTTGTAGCCTTTTTCCAATGTTATTCTATTTGTACATTGAGCAACCACTCCCATGAACCACAGACATTGCCGAGGTGGGGTGGCTTGCGTGCCTCAACGATACAGATAGCCGTACCGTAGGTGCAACCACAGCGGAGGGGTATCTGTGGAGAGGCCAGACAAACGTGTGGTTCCTGAAGAGGGGCAGCAGCCTTTTCAGTAGTTGCAGGGGCAACAGTCTGGATGATTGACTGAACTGGCCTTGTAACATCAGCTAATGTGGCTTTGCCACACAGCTACTGCGAACGGCTGAAAGCAAGGGGAAACTACAGCCGTTACCTTTCCCGAGGACATGCAGCTCTACTGTATGAACATATGATAATGGCATCCTCTCGGGTAAAATATTCCGGAGGTAAAATAGTCCCCCATTCGGATCTCCGGGCGGGGACTACTCAGGAGGATGTGATCATCAGGAAAGACAATACTGGCATTCTACGGGTCGGAGCGTGGAATGTTAGATCCCTTAATAGAGTAGGAAAATTAGAAAATTTAAAAAGGGAAATGGATAGGTTGAAGTTAGATATAGTGGGGATTAGTGAAGTTCGGTGGCAGGATGAACAGGATTTCTGGTCAGGTGAGTACAGGATTATAAATACAAAATCAATTGCGGGTATAACAGGAGTAGGATTGATAATGAATAAGAAAATAGGAATGCGGGTAAACTACTATGACCAGCACAGTGATCGAATTATCATTGTCAAGATCGATACGAAGCCAACACCGACAACAATAGTACAGGTTTATATGCCAACTAGCTCTGCCGATGATGAGGAAATCGAAGAAATATATGAGGAGCTAAAGGAAATTATTCAGACAATTAAGGGAGAGGAAAACTTAATTGTTATGGGAGACTGGAATTCGGTAGTAGGACAAGGAAGGGAAGGGAAGATAGTAGGTGAATATGGTCTGGGCAAAAGGAATGAAAGAGGAAGCCGCCTGGTAGAATTTTGCACGGAACATAATTTAGTTATAACAAACACCTGGTTCAAGAATCACAAAAGAAGGTTGTATACGTGGAAGAGACCAGGAGACACCGGAAGATACCAGATAGATTTTATAATGGTAAGACATAGATTTCGGAACCAGGTTTTACAGTGTAAGACATACCCAGGGGCAGATATAGACTCTGACCATAACTTGTTGGTTATGAACTGTAGGCTGAAACTGAAGAAACTACAAAAAGGTAGGAAAATAAGGAGGTGGGACTTGGATAAATTGAAGGAACCTGAGGTTCTTAAGAATTTCAGAGGGAGCTTTAGGCAACAATTGACAGAAACAAGGGAAAATAAAACAGTAGAGGAGGAATGGGTAAAATTGAGAGATGAAATAGTGAAAGTAGCAGAGGACAAAATAGGTAGGAAGGAAAGACCTACAAAAAATCCTTGGATATCACAGGAGATATTAAATTTAATCGATGAAAGGAGGAAATATAAAAATGCAGTAAATGAAACAGGCAAAATGGAGTACAGACGACTAAGAAATGAGATTGACAGGAAGTGCAAAATGGCTAAGCAGGAGTGGCTAGAAGGCAAATGCAAGGATGTAGAAGAATGTATAAATAGGGGAAAAATAGATACAGCCTACAGGAAAATAAAAGAAACATTTGGAGATAAGAAAAACAGCTCTATGAATATCAAGGACACGGATGGAAAACCAGTTCTCAGCAAAGAAGGGAAAGCTGAAAGGTGGAAAGAGTATATAGAGGGGCTCTACAAAGGAAATGAACTTCGAGACAATATTGTAGGAAGGGAAGAGGATGTAGATGAAGATGAAATAGGAGATACTGTACTGAGAGAAGAATTTGACAGAGCCCTGAAAGACCTAAGTCGAAACAAGGCTCCTGGAGGAGATGATATTCCCTCAGAGCTACTGAAGTCTCTGGGAGAACCAGCCATGACAGACCTGTTTCACCTGGTGTGTAAGATGTATGAGACAGGCGAAGTACCCTCAGACTTTAAGAAAAATGTTATAATCCCCATCCCTAAGAAAGCAGGTGCAGACAGGTGTGAAAACTACAGAACCATCAGTTTAATAAGTCATGGTTGCAAAATATTAACGCGAATTATATACAGAAGGATGGAAAAGTTGGTAGAAGCCGACCTCGGGGAAGATCAGTTTGGGTTCAGGAGAAATGTAGGAACACGGGAGGCAATACTCACTTTACGGCTTATCCTAGAAGATAGATTAAGAAAAGGGAAACCTACATTTCTAGCTTTTGTAGATTTGGAGAAGGCTTTTGACAATGTTGATTGGAATAAACTCTTTGAAGTTCTGAAGCAAGCAGGAGTAAAATATAGGGAGCGTAAGGTTATTTACAACTTGTACAAAAACCAGACAGTTGTTGTCAGAGTTGAAGGGCATGAAAGGGATGCAGTGGTTGGGAAGGGAGTGAGACAGGGTTGTAGCCTTTCTCCAATGTTATTCAATTTGTACATCGAGCAAGCTATAAAGGAAAGCAAGGAGAAATTTGGAGAAGGAATTAAAGTTCAGGGTGAAGAATTAAAAACATTGCGTTTTGCCGACGACATAGTAATTCTATCAGATACAGCAAAGGACCTGGAAGAGCAATTGAACGGAATGGACAGTGTGCTGAAAGGTGCTTATAAGATGAACATTAACAAGAGCAAAACTAGGGTAATGGAGTGCAGTGTAAGAAAATCAGGTGATGCTGAAGGAATTAGATTGGGAAACGAAGCAATAAAGGAGGTAGATGAGTTTTGTTACTTGGGAAGTAAAATAACAAATGATGGTCGCAGTACAGAGGATATAAAATGCAGAATGGGAATGGGTAGAAAAGCGTTTTTGAAAAAGAGAAATTTGTTAACATCGAATATTGATTTAAGCCTAAGGAAGTCCTTTCTGAGGGCATTTGTATGGAGTGTTGCCTTGTATGGGAGTGAGACATGGACGATAAACAGTGCAGACAGGAAGAGGATTGAGGCTTTTGAAATATGGTGTTACAGAAGAATGCTGAAGATTAGGTGGGTGGATCGCGTAACTAATGAGGAGGTACTGAACAGAATTGGGGAGAAAAGAAATTTCTGGCATACCTTGACTAAAAGAAGGGATAGATTGGTGGGACACATTCTTAGACATCAAGGAATTGTGAATTTAGCATTAGAGGGAAGTGTGTGGGGTAAAAATCGCAGAGGAAGACCAAGAGATGGATACAGTAAGCAGATTCAGACAGATGTAGGTTGCCGTTCTTATGAGGAGATGAAGAGGCTTGCTCAGGATAGGGTATTGTGGAGAGCTGCATCAAACCAGTCTCCGGACTGAAGACCACAACAACAACAACAACATTGAGCAAGCTGTGAAGGAAACCAAAGAGAAATTTAGAGAAGGAATTTGAGATCAGGGTGAAGAAATAAAAAATTGTTTTTTGCTGATGACATTGTAATTCTGTCAGAGACAGCAAAGGACTTGGAAGAAACATTGAAGGGAATGGACAGTAAGTTGAAAGGAGGATATTAAGATTAACATTGACAAGAGGAAAACAAGGGTAATAGAATGCAGTCTTCAAAAATCAGGTGATGCTGAAGAAATTAGATTAGGTAACAAAACAATATAGGTGGTATATGAGTTTTGTTACTTGGGCAGTAAAATAACATACAATGGTCACAGTACAGAGGATATAAAATGCAGAATGCAAATGGGAAAAGAAGCATTTCTGAAAAACGAGAAATTTGCTAAAATTGAATATTATTTTAAGTGTAAGGACATCTTTTCTAAAGGTATTTGTGTGAACTGTTGCTTTGTACAGAAGTGAAACTTGGACGATAAACAGTTCAGACAGGAAGAGGATAGAGGCTTTTGAAATGTGGTGCTACAGAGGAAAGTCCTAAAATGAGCACATGGCCAGAATCAGCATTAGCAGTGCAATCACCACCAAGCATTGCTCTTGCTCTATAATTCATTATAATGTCAGCACATCTGACTACTAGTCTGCATTGTAGGCTGCTCATATCTTCTTCAACATTCATTGCATGCAGACATGTATAATGATGACAAGTAGGATATACTAATTTTATATGTTAAATTTAAAATGGTACATTGGTACAGGGCTATCCATCGGGATTGCTAATGTCTGACAGTCCAGGCAGATGCATGAATTATTAATATGCTAGAATAGACAAGCAGCTTGAGTGCAAAAAGAGGACAAGAAAGAAGACTGAAACTGACAGAGAGCACAATTAATAAAAGTGCTGCCTGCAACACCAATGAATTCACAGAGTGGCATAAGACATATTGCCAAAGGATGTAGATTTAGTCACATGAGTTTCATCCACATATTATGTTGACAGAAATTCCACCCTTATCTGTCACTAGATCAAGCACTTAAGGACTGTAGTTTCAAAGATAGTACAGTTTTTTTTTTTTTTTTTTTTTTTTTTTTTTTTTTTTTTTTTTTTTTTTTTTTTTTTTTTTTTCAGCAGCTGAGAGGTGACACCATGCTTTTTAAATGGGTGCTCTCTACTGATAAAGGAATATTTACTTAAAACACTTATGTAAATTTGCATAACATGCACTACTTGGCTGCCAAAAATGCACACTGGCTTCATCGGGTGCAGCATCAACGGCCATGTAGTATATATGTATGTTGTGGAATCATATGAAATTAAATTCTGGCATGTCACTTCATCCTAGGCGTGCTAAAAGGAAATTCATATGCACACTTTCTTATGAACATTTTGCAACTACTTTCAGTAGGGTATTCAACAGAATATGTGGCTGCAAAACAACAGTCGTTCAGCTTATTCATTACAAGTAGCAACACAAGTACTGGATGTAAACTTTCCAGGATACTGAGCAGCACGAACTGACTCGTGCACATGTTGTATCTTACTGTTCTTATATATGATGAAAAAGAAGAAGTAGAAACATTATTACTTATCTCATTTCATGACAATCATATGTTTCCCTATAATGTGGGTGGCAAGTCAGATAATACATGCATTATAATCCAATTAAATTTACTTTTTGACTGACACTGTAGTGTAACAAGTTGCACTACATTTCTATATCCTGACATAAGAGAGCAAAATACAATTCTTTAAGGGATTAAGGTGAGTCCAGCTGCCACCAGTGCCGCATCGTAAACAGCGCTAAGTATATTAATTTAATTTGTGTCAAATTTAATTTGCCAGTCTAGTTCATTTTCGTTAGTACTTCTGTTTCAAGAGGTTTATTCCTGCATACTTGGCAGATTTCGTTTGTACTACTGTTTTAATAGTTTATTCTATCGTATTTGATAAATACCATTGCGTTTAGTCTTCGTCTTTGACTGGTGTATTTCAAAACAAGTCAAGAGACCATTAATAAAGCTCATTATCAGTCAGTCCAGTGCCAGCTGCCACACGTGCCACATCATAAACAGTGCTAAGCTTATATTCCCACGCGTTTGATAACAGTGTATTCCACAGATATTCTTGTTTATTTTGAAAACTGCCAGACTCAGTTTTGTTGATTTGACAGTGTAGTTACCACTGACCACAGTTCAGTCAGCAGCCAGCTGCCTTTATTAGAGTACTAGGTTACTTAAAAGTTGATTATTTAGTTTTCTACTTTCTGCAGTTATTTGTTTCAATAGGATGGATAGGATGTGTGCCTGCTGTGTGCGGACGCAGGAGGAGTTTGCCGCGGTTCGCGAACAGCTGAGTGTGCTGTTGGCTACGGTCATCCGTCTTCAGGCTGCTATCTCGGGGTGCAGCAATGGTGGGGAGTCTGGTGCGTCAAGTGGGACACCTCAGGTGTCTCATGCTTCACTCTCTATCTGTTAGGAATTGATAATATATTATTTTGTAATGTCTTTGTAAATATCTCTGGATTGATAATTGAATCTTTGATGTAGCTTTTGTCTTTGAAAATACAGAACGTAAACAGTGAATCTGTGTTATTATTCACGACGTACGCTACATAAAAAATTGGTGCCGAAACCCGGGAAGAGAACGCAAGGAAAAAAAAACGCAAACTCAAGATTCAGTGATAATTGTGTAAGCATACTGCACGCCGTATCAGAGTAATATGGAGCTGTGAATGAGGAATCACGTCACGACTTCGACATCGTCTCAACAGCTGACTGAGATAAGTACAATGACTACTTATTTGTAGCCTTGCTTCACGGCGAGATATTATTGAAGTAGCAAAGAATAGTAGAAGCCTCACAGAAATAAATATTGTTGTAACTTGAATACCATACGTAATAATCTCAGACAGCAGATAGGTATTGCAGTTGATGACGTCACACGCGCTGTCGATTGTTTGTTTGGCATTCACAACAGTATCGTAGTACGAAGTTATTAAAAGTAGCGTATGCAACGTGCGTTAATATTTTACACTGTTCTTTGAGTGGTGCTATATTCACTGATTACTACGAAGTAAAGTAAATCTGTTCTGCTTCAGTTACGCATTCCATACATTGCGAAGTACCGTATAACATAGCCAAGATGTCTGACGTCGAAACTACTGACGCAAGCGCACGTTTGCATCATCTGAAAAGACGACGAACTAGAGAAAGAGCCAATATTACGCGGTTTGTCAAAGAGATACAAGAATTTGCCGATTCTTCGTCCGTGGAGAACGTGGAGTACTGTAGGGAACGATTAAAGGAGACCTTAGATAAATTGATACGACTTGATGATGAAATTCACAGCTTTCTTGACGATAATGATTACGCCGCTGACATATCCAAATGCGATGAGTACATAGATACTGCCAAGCGTGTCCTCATACTAACTTCTGAAGAAATGGAGAAAAAATTGTCTAGAGCCATGTCGCATGTTTCAGTTAACGACGCCCAACCTGCAGCAACAGTTGCCTCTGCTGCTCCAGTAACCACAGTTAAGCTTCCATCCATAAAGCTTGAGTCATTCTCAGGAGATATAGAATCATGGGCGCGATTTTGGGAACAGT